>CM052801.1:15878766-15987437 GCA_028533885.1 Nasua narica | reverse complement strand
ACTTATACCTACCGAAAGAGGTTTTGTAAGTTACTGAGAGCAGAGTTGGGGAACAAAAGGGCAAGGGCAACTCTGTCTTCTCTTTTAGGCTAACTGGTCTGCTGCACACATTGTGTTCTTATCCATGCCAAATTTCTTACAAGGATAGGAACCCATATCATAGGTATTACGCTGGTCCACACTGCCTGGTTTGGTGGGTAAATCATTCTAATGTTGATATTCCTGATTCCTGTGCATCTAAGCAAGTGTCTTAATTAAAAGGGAGACTCTCAGACAAGGACTTGGGTGCAGATAGTTTTTCTGGGAGCGAACTCCAGGAAAAGGAGTGAAAGAGTGAGTAGAATGGGATAGTGGAGGAAGAAAAATCAACAAGAAGTGTGTTAATGAACTGATAACTGATGTGCTTAATCTCTTTGGAGGCCCTCTGAGAAACTGTGGAGTATATTTAGAATTGTCCTTCTACCATGCAGCATTTACTTACTAATTTGTATCTTAGTTGGTTGAGGGTTTACAACTAGGAATTTCCACACTTCCTGACTGCTCTGCTGGACTGCTGAGTAATTAGGTAAGGACTATGCAGAAAATGTGGGTGATTGAAGTAAGATGTTGAGATAAAAAAAAGTACTTAAAATAGGTGCAGCTAAAGTTTGAGGTGAAGAGGGTTGGCCTGGGGCACCAAAAGCCTCTGTCGTAACCACCTTCGCCAATATCAGATTTGATAATAATAAGGCAGATATTTTGTTCTTCTTATACCTCACTCCTCCTTGTCTATTTTTGAATAGATTTAGGATTGTAAGCGGGTGAGCAGTGTTGTTGTTATTTGATTTGAATTTCTTAAAATTCTAACAGTAGCAACCCAAGATTTATTTCTGATTTCTAATTGTTATAGACCTTGTAACTAAACCAAATTTTAATATATTTTACACCTCCAACAATGCAGAAATAAATATATACTAGGTTAATTATTCCGGCATTATTTGCAATTGCAAAAAACTAAATTCCCATCCATGGGAGATGACCAAATAAACTATTAATAGTACATCTACACAGTGGAATATTATGAAGTCATAGAAAAGAATGAGGATTATCTCCATGAATTGATATGGCATGGTTTTCAGGATATGTTGTTAAGTAAAAAACCTAAAATTCAAAAAAGCATTTATTACATGATACCTTTGTGTAAGAAAGAGATGAGGATACAAATATATCTGTATATTTTTGCAAGAAGAATCATGGGAATGGTGAACAAAAACTAATAGGATTGTTATTTATGAGAGTGGGTAATAACACTGTGGAATGGAAAGGAGAGTGACAGTTCTTTATGTTTTTGTAAAGTTTTTCCTTTGGAATTTTGTTGATGTTATTACTTATTGGAAAATATAATTAAATCAGTGGAATGGGTTAAAAAACTAAAAGTAAATTGAAACAGAAATACAATTATTTTTTTCATTTGAATAACATAATTTAAGGAAATAAAAATAAAACTAATCAAAATAATTTGGAACACAGTACTATGACTATATGCCTTCAGTCTAAGTACAAAATCAAAATGGAAAGAAATCTTGAACTCTTCCATGTAAATTTGTTTTCCATAGTGACATGGTTATAGCAATTCTGAAACTATTTTATATATTTTTCACAAATGAAAAAGTAAAATATTGATATTTCACGAAGCCAGGGTCTCTTATTTTTAGGATGAAAGAAATAAAGCATGAATTGAGGGAAGGCAAGACAAAAAATACATGGCATTCAATTTGAGTGAGAAATTCCTATATGATAATTAGTGCTCAGATACTGGTTTCTAAATACCATTCCACATTAAAAAGGAAAATGGCAAAAAAGAAAGAAAGAAAGAAAGAAAGAAAGAAAGAAAGAAAGAAAGAAAGAAAGAAAGAAAGAAAGAAAGAAAGAAAGAAAGAAAGAAAGAAAAATGGCTGGTTCCAGGGCTGGGCCAAGGAAAATACAAGATGCATCTGGGTCATCTTTTTGTGCCATAAATTAAGGAAGCACTTAAGAAGACATAATGACATTTCCAAAAAAAAATATAGAAACCAGACTGAAGGAGCTCAGACTAGTCCAATTTGGGAAAATTGAGCAATAAAATGAATCATGACAGAAATTAAGTATAACCCACTGTATACAATGAGAATTCTCTACAATGCCAATTAATATAGAGGAAATGACAGAATTAAGCAATGGCCATTTTGCAACCTTCCTGTAATTACTGATTCAGACAAGAGTCATCAGTGGATGTTAATGCTTTTAGCTGGACTTTTGGGTAACAGGATATTTACCTAGTGTAAAAATCTCTTCCCTCTGATTACTTAAAAAAGAAATTTACAGTGGAGAAATTTGGGGGATCCACCCATTCCAAGTGATCGATGTTAACATCACTAATAATGAGAAAGACTTCATGTAGCTCCTGATACGAAGCACTAGAAACAAGACAAAATACATGTAGTGTCTCTGACATAAATGCGTAACCTGAATCACAGAAACATAAATTGAGGGTCATTCTATAAAATAATTGATCTATATTCTACTCTATAGTTTGGGGGAACTTTTCTATATAAAAAGGCAATAAAGAGACATGACACCTAAATGCAGTGGTGATCTAGGACAGGGTCCAGAACCATGAGAGAACAACAATATAAAGCATGTTATTAGTGCAGTTTGCAAAGTTTGAGTAGTACATTAACACAATATATTAGATAAAAATATTGTATTAAAATCCTGAATTTGATGCTAGTATTGTTAAGAGAATGTGCTTTTTCTTAAAGGTGGATGTGCTAAAGTATTGTAAAGCACCATGTTGCTGACAAATGTGAATTCAGTAACTCAACACAGCTAATAAATAATAAGCAGATTCATTACACTATAATAGCATAACATATATATTCTTTTTAGTATCAAATATAACATTTGTTAATATCTTATATATGAGGGGAGCAGATTCGGCAAAGTATGTTAATATTGAATCTAGGTAAAGGGTATTTGGGAATTCGTATTATTATTCATCCAACATTTATGTAAGTTGAAAGAGTTTTTCAAAATAAAACCAAACAATTAAAATGCTTTAGTAACATGTTAATCTGTAATTTAACATTTAAAATGTGTTTTTCATAAATTCTCTCACTGCATTTTGAAACACAAAAGAACACTATGCCTGGGACTTAATATATTCTGTCATAATTGGTGCATACTCAGTATCTAAAAAGCTAGAAAAACATAATTTGTGCCCAAACTCTAATTGGCTAAATTTTGTGACTCATGCATCTATTCTTAGAATATGAGCCCAAATAAGAGTTATTCCTCAAGCCTATATGCATAACTTGTGCCAAATTAAAAAAAAAAAAGACATTTCTCTCTAAATTGGGACACTTAGTTTGATCAGTAATTCTATTTTTACTACATTTTTTTCATTTAATGATGAATGAGTAGAGGAGCTGTTAGTTGACATTGACCATAATTTTTAAAAAATTAATCTACAGAATAAATCAAAAGATAACATAGATTTCTTAAAAATTAATCTCCCTTAACCAAGATGCTTTAAATTAAAGACCTGAATGAATTAAATATGATTTCTGTGCCATCTACAGAAGCCTTTTCAAAATGCTTTGAAGTATACTTATGACTAGATAAAGTGTTTTTAATCCTATCAATCAAAATTTTAATATATACTTAGATGCTGATGACTGATGGAACAAAGCAGAACTCCTTATTGGGAAAAAAATAGCTGTATAGAATTTGACTGGAAAATCACAAGAATAGATAGTCCTATATAAAGTATCTTTGATGCCTTTTACAACTATGCTTTCTGGACTTAGGATTCCAAGCATATAGAGTAAATCTACTCATCCTATTCTTCCCACTAAATTCAACTAAAAACTGCTGGGTATTATATATAAACAAACATAATAAGACTCTAAAAGAATGAAGTATGACATATCCTAGGGGTCTCAGGACCTGAAGAATGGTAGGGTGTTGAGTTCTCTGGGTTTTCTTTTTGCTTCATACATCCCACAGTTGAAGCTCTAGAAGCTGGCAACCCGTAAACACTAGTGGGTGCAGACAAAAAAAAATATCACAGGGTGGATTATATTCACAGCCTCACCCATAACTAATTTAGATGACTTAGATGATGAGAATTTGGACTTTTAAGGTGAGAAGATTTAGATGAAAATTTGGACTTGAGTTGATGCTGTAATTGGTTGATACTTTTGGGGGCTGTGGACTGCAGTGAATGTATTTTGTGTGTGGGCTGGGCATGTATCTTTGACAGCCAAAGTTTGGACTATTGTAGACAGAATAATAGCCCTCCAATGAGGTCCAGGTTCTAGTGCCTATAACCTGATAATATCTTACCTTGCAAAAGAGACTTGGCAAAGGTAGTTAAAAAAAAAAAAAAAAAAAACTTTTAAATGAGCAGATTGCTATGGTTTTTGGGTGGGTTTAATGTAATCACAGTGGATCCTGATAAGGGAAAGAGGGTGGCAGAAGAGTTGTAATTAGATACAGAGACATAATAATGGAACCAGCCAGTCAGGGTGATGTGATTACTGACTGAGACCAAAAGGCAAGTAATCATGGAAGCCTCTAGAAGCTGGAAAGGGCAGGGAAATGGATTATCCTCTAGAGCCTTGAAGGAACTCGATCCTGCTGACATCTTGATCAGCCCAGTAAGACCCATTTTGTAGTTCTGACATCTAGAGCTGTAAGAATATACAGGAAATTAATATGTATTTGAAGCAGTAAGTAATAGAACTGAAAGAAGAAAGAAAACACATTTATAGTTGGAGACTTCAATACCTGTTCCTCTCAAAAATGAATAGAATGATTATACAGAAAATCAGCAAGGATATAGAAGAGCCCAGTAACACTGGAAACAGAATCTAATTGACATTTATACGAAAGTGAACACAACAATATTAAAACATACATTCTTTTCAAGTCTCCATGGAACATATATCTCTATAGATATATTTGGGGCCACAAAACAAACAAATTTAGAAGAATTGGAATCATGTGTTCCTTAACCACAGTGCAGATAGATACAGAAAGATAAATGAATGAATACAGAAAGATAAAAGGAAAGTCTCCAAATCCTTGAAAACTGAGCAACACGCTTCTAAATTATCCATAGGTCAAATTATCAAGGGCAATAAAAACTTGATAAACAATACAAATGAAAATGCAGCACTCTAAAATTTGTGGGGCACAGCTAAAGCAGTGCTGAGAGGGAATCTTATAGCAAGTAGAGTATAGTAAGTAAATGTGTATATCAGAAAAGAGGAAAGTTCCTAAATCAGTAGTTAAAGCTTTCACTTTAAGTACTTTAAGTACCAAATAGCAGAAAGAAGAAAATACTAAAGAGAAGGAAGCAATGAAATTGATTTTTCCTGTTGTTTTTCTATTTTCAATGAAACAAAAAGTTAGTTTTTTGAAAGGATCAAAAAAATTGACAGACTTCTAGCAAGACTAACAAAAAAGAGAGAGGACATAATTATTAATATCAGCAATGGCAGGGCACACCACTACAAACTCTATAGGTTTAAAAAAGGTGATGGTGTATTACAGATAACTGGACACACATAAATTTCACAAATTAAATGAAATAGATCTCTCCCTCAAAACACACGAACTACCACAACTCACCCATCATGAAATATACATAATTTGAATAGCCCTATAATCTACAAGGAAACTGAATTCGTTTTCAAACAACTTACCACAAAGACAATCTCAGGACTAAGTAACTTTAATGAAGAATTCTAACATTTAAAGAACACTTAACAGCAATCTTATACAATTCTTTCAGAAAAGAAACAGAAGATAAAGAAACACTTTCCAATCCTTTTTAGTAAGCTAGTATTAACCTGACATGCAGTGAAAAGAAAGTACCAAAAAAATATATATATGTATATACATATATATATATAGTTGATGAATACAGACACAAGAATTCTTAACAAAATATTAGCAAATAGAATGCATTATGTATACAGAGAATTTTAACCTGTAACAAAGTAGGATTTATTCCAGAAATATGAGGTTGGTTCAGTATTCAAAAATTAATCAGTGTAGGGGCACCTGGCTGGCTTAGTCAGTAGAGCACGTGACTCTTGATCTCAGGGTTTGGGTTTGAGAACCACATTGAATGTAGAGATTACTTAAAAATCTTTTAAAAATTAATATAATTCAGACAAGAAGAAAAATGATTATATATCAGTGCAGAAAAAGCATTTGACAAAAGTCAACACTCATTTGTGATAAAAGCTCTCTGCAAACTAGGAATAGAGGAGAGCCTCCTCCACCTCATAAAATCCTACAGCTAATATTCTTAATGGCAAAATACTAAATGCTTTCCTATTAAGATTGGGGAAAAAAGCAAAGATGTCCATTTTCCCCATTCTTACTGAACAGGGTGTTGGAAGTTCTAGCCAGCACAACGAGGCAAGAAATGAAAATAAAAGGTGTAGATATTAGAAATGAAGAAATGAAACTATTTTTATTTGCATATGATATGATTGTGTACTTATAAAGTTATTTAAAAAAGAATCTTCCTAGAACTATTAAATGAGTTCGACAGGTTCATGGGTCATAAACACAGAAAAATTAATTCTACTTCTTTATACTAGCAATGAACATTTTAAACATTGAAATAAAAATGGAATCCCAACTATAAGTGCTCAAAAAGGAAATATTTAGTTGAAAATTGAACAAAACATATCCATGACTTATATGCTTATGCCTACACATTGCTTGTGAAAGAAATCAAAGATTAAATAAAAGGAAAAACATACCATATTCGTAGATTGAAAGGCTCAGAATAGCAAAGAAGTCCATTTCCCTCCAGATTTAAGACAATTCCTGTGAAAATCTCAGGAAGATTTTTTTTTGTATATACAGACAAGATTATTCTAAAATGTATATGGAAAGGTGAAGGTACTAGAATGTCCAAGACCATTTTGAAAAAAAAATTGGGAGGAATCAGTCTATTTCAAAACTTACTATATAACTTCAGTAATCCAGATTGTGACATAGATCAGATAATAAATGGAACATAATAGAGAATCCATAAATAAAGCAACACAAATATACCCCAGTGAGTTGAGCATCCATGGGTTGGGGGAGAAGGAAGAGGATCCATCAAAGTCTTACACAAAACTAAGAATGGGTTATAGACTTAATATAAAACTTAAAACTCTAAAAATTCCAGGAAAAAAATGATAGAAAACTTTAGAATTTAAGACTAGGCAAAGTATTTTTAGATTTGATACCAAAAGCATGATCCATAAAAGGAAAATTAGACAAATTATACTTTATCAAAACTCAAAATTTTTGGTTTGATAAACTAAAAGCTAAGCTGTGGAGTTAGAGAAAACATTTGTCAATCACTTACATGACAAAGGTTTAGTACCTAGAATATATAAAGAACTTAGAACTCAACACTTAAAATCAAACAGAACATGAGCAAAAGACATGATGAGACATTTCAGTGAAGAACGTAATATAGATAGCAAATAAGCACATGAAAAGGTGTTCAACATCGTTAGTCACTAGGGAAATGTAAATTAAATCACAATAGTATATCATTACACACATTTCAGAATGGCTGAAATTACCAAAAAACATCACAGTATCAAATTCTGGCAAAGATGTGGAGAAGTTCATACATTGATGGTGGGAATGAGTTGCTATAACCATTTTAGAAAAGGTTAGATTTTTCTAAACTTCCTAATTGAACTCTTAATTTTGAAATAGCTGTGTATATGCCTGAGTTGAACAAAATAATACAAGGAGATTTCATGTAATCTTTACTTTGTTTAGGTATATTTTTAATTTTTAAGTTGGTTCCATAAAATATTCATTATTCAAATAAAATGTATGGAGCAAAATCTATCATTGGATTGACTTTTTTTGTTCTGGATAGAAAAAATAAAGTGTATAAGTAAACAAAATAACACAAATAGAATGTATATTTTACTGTTATTGGGTGGAAAATTTTAAAGATATCAATTAAGTTGGTTTTCAATTTTAAAGTTCTCTTGTTAGTTATATACCAATTTGAGATTCATCAATCTGGATGTATTGACTTCTTTATCAACAGGTAACCTCCCTCTTATACAAATAATAATCATTGTTCTGATCCTAGGAGTGCGAAGTTGGTTTGACATTTAGAAATAAATCAATATTTTGGGGTGTCAGGTTGGCTCAGTCAATTAAGCATCCAACTCTTGATTTCAGCTCAGGTCATGATCTCAGGGTTGTTAGCTCAAGCCCCACGTGGGGCTGCACACTGGGCATGGAGCCTTCTTAAAATTCTCTCTTCCTCTCCGTCCCCCACCACCCATTTGCACATGCCCTCTATGTCTTAAAAAAAAAAAAAATAGAAATCAATTTAAGTAGCACATTGCCAAATAAAGGAGATAACCCATATAATCATCCGTAAAAGATGCAGGAAAAAAACATGATAAAATGCAACAGATATTTGTGACTCTGTTAACTAGGAATGGAAGGAAATGTCCTTAACCTGATAAAGGGCATCTATGAAAGGCCCACAACTAACACTTTATCATAAAAGATGAAATATTTTCTCCCTAGGATAGGGAGCAAGGCAAGGATATCTCCTTTCACCATTTCTATTTAACATTGTACTGAAGATCTGAACCACCATGAGATGATAAGAAGGCATAATGATTAAAAATAAAGGAAAACTCATTGTTTACAGATGACACAATTTTTTGCCTAGAAAACACTACAGAATCGTCAAAGAGAATTCATAGAACTAATATGTTAATTTAGTAAAGTGAGGGAATCTAGGATCATTATATATAGCCATTATATTTTTATGTACTAATAAACATTTGGGTAATTGAACCTTTAAAAATCTACAAGATTATAAACAATAAAACACCTAGATTATAGTTAATGATAAGGCATGCATTTCTTTCAGTTGTTGAGAGAAATGAAAGAGCATCTAAATAAGTGGAGCAAAATATTGTGTTCATGGGTTTGGAGAATAAATATTTTTGAAATGTCTATTCTCTAAATTTTTCTAAAAATTCATATTCTCAATGAAAATTTGACTTCTGAATATCTGCCCATGTGCACGCGCATACACACACACAATGAAAATTTATATGCACAGAATAATTTCAATAAGAATGTTAGCAGCTTTTTCATGAAAGGCAAAGTCTGGGAGAACCCAAGTGCCTATCTACCAAAGAATGGGTAAATATAGTGTATTTTTATAGTCATATACTAATATACTAAGTTGTATACTAATACAGCAATATACAAAGAGGCAGTTACTGAAAGACAAAAACATGGATGAATCTAAAACAAAAACATGAAGTTGAACAAAATAAAGGCAGAGACAATACATGCACTATTATTTCATTTATATGAAGTCCAAGAGCAGGCAAAACTAAGCTATGTTGATTAAAATCAAAAGAGGGGGACGCCTGGGTGGCTCAGTCCTCTGCCTTCAGCTCAGATCATGATCCCAGGGTTCTGGGATGAGTCCCACATTGTGCTCCTTGCTCAGTGGGTAGCCTTTTCTCCTCTGCCTGCCACATTCCCTGCTTGTTCTCTCCCTCTCTTTCTCTGAGATAAATAAAAAAAAATCTTTAAAAAAAAATAAAAAATGGTTGCTTCTGGGCTGACTGTCTTTAAAGGAACAGAAGATTATTTTCTGGGGTAATAGAAACATTCTGTATTGTGTTTCAAATGTTCATTATATTGGCGTATGCAATTGTAAAAATTCATCAGACTGAATGGTTAAGATCTCTGCATTTTATGTTAATTATTATACTTCAGTAAATCAATGTTACCCAGGCTATTATTGACCAATTTATTGGCCTCATGAGTTTTGAATTCTGAAGAGAAAATATTCTGGAAATTTACTTTTTTTTTTTTTTTACAAAGATTTTATTTATTTGAGAAAGAGAGTGAGAGAGAGCATGAGTTGGGGGAGGCGGGAAAGCAGACTCCCGCTGAGCAAGGAGCCTGATGTGGGGCTTGCTTGATCCCAGAACCCTGGGATCACGACCTGAGCCACCCAGGTGCCCTTATTTGGGGAATTTAAAAAAATTCATCAACTTTGTCTGTGTAAGTCATAGAGGGCAAGTCAAGCTTTTCAAAAAATAACTAACTTATGGGACATAGGACATTGGCAGAGAAAAGTTTGTAAAAGAAAGTGCCCACTTATAAACATTGCATGAGAATTGCTTTCCTCTCCAGGGTTGTTTCAGCTGCCTTGAGGCTGTATGGTTAGAATTCAAAATATCAGACAGGAATGTCCTTGACACAGTTATGATGATCTCCATCATTGCTTCAGTAAGAGTAATGTTTTAGTGCCTTTTTTCTTTCTCTTTAAATTATGCTGTTAGCTTTAAGCCTCAGAGCAGAAGTATGGTAAAATGGATAACTAATTGAAATATTTAAAACAACCAGACAGCAGTATTCATGAACAACCACAGTGAACTAGCACAGAAAACTGCCTTCTCAGGATAAGTATTGGTCAGATTAGGAAAGATGTTTACCTTCAGATTAAAGGCTCATCAAGGACAGGAATTTGTCTTTTATTGCGCATAACATCTTCTTTCACAGTGTTAAACACAAACGTGTTAAAACACTCCCTGTTTTAATATAAGCAGAAGCTCTGCTATCTAGATATACTCCATGGGGCAATATCAGTTAGTTAAATATTGCCATAATGGTGTTGCATAACACACCACCCTGAAACTCACTGGCTTAAAACAGCAATCATTTATTCTCTTGGATCTGCTCTGCTGACTCATACACCTGCGGGGAAGAAACTGCAAAGTCACATGGCATGGGGTTTGGATACCAGGAAGAGTGAAGCTTTGGAGCCAGTGATGTAATCTACTGCATGGGGATCTTGAGTTTTAAATAAAAATTCTAAGGAGCCTATTGGTGAAGTATGATTGTGGGAACATAGTGCCCTACTGAATCACCTTGATAATATATTACAGTAAACCAAGATCCTTCAAAATGACTGCCTGAAATATAGTCTTACCTAGAGAATGAATTCTTCTCTTTAAATGTCAGTTATCTATAAATTGATCTAGAGAAAAATAGTGAAAGAGCAACACTGAGTCTTTTTACCCATGAACACAGTATACCTCCAGTATAGAGTAAGGTTCCTATTGCTTTTTGTTTTTAATTTTAGACTTTATTTGAAACTCAATTAGAGAGAGCCATCTTTGTCTCTCTTTAAAGGAAAGAGCATTTTTATTATTTAGACATATAAAGAATTTTACTTCTTAATATATTACCAAGGTGAAACACAGGATCTCTTGGGTAATAAGCTATCTAAATTAAGTAGGTTTGGGTTGAGTGTGCTGCAAAATACGAAAGCTTAATATTAGAGATCTTGGCAACTAAACTTCAATTCCATTGCTAATACCTATCCCATCTCAAATAAAAACTGACAGCATTAAGAGTAATAGGTATATGCTCGAAAGGGTAGAGTGATAAGGTAGCTATAGTAGCATGATGGTTTTTAATCTTACACATTATCAGCTTCAGAACTTATTAAAAATTCCTTATCACTATACAGTGCCTTATGTACCAAACTTTGTACACATAATCTTCATTCTTTCTTGAGGTGATAAATCCCCCTCCCTACTTCTTTATTTCCTTACCAATCCAGATTACTATTTTAAAGTCAGATTAGGTATGGGATTGCAAAGATCTAGACTTAAGTTGAAGAAATTTTTTTAAAGCCTCGGGCTTTAGAATTTTCATAACACTTGAAAACTTGTACACAGCTCGATCTTTTTCCAAAAATTCTCAGGATAGCTGAGGATCAATCTAGTTACCTCTCCGTGTTGATGACTATAGGATTCTAGTAGAAAAGTCAGAGAACTGATGGATTGGGGTCCCTAAGAATATTAGAAATAGCAGCCATGTTCCCCAGCTACCCAAGTTTATGTTTTTATCCAGATGAATGAAGGAATATAATTGTAATCTCTAGGGAGTCCAACCTTTGCAAGTATACGTGAAGTTTTCATCCTATCTTAAGGTTGAGAAAATGGACTTTGCCGTACCACAGATCACATTAAGAGGGGGGAGAAGACAACAGTAAGTGATAAGATAATCCTGTGTGGTGTCACCCAGTATTTCCAACTGCAACAATAGAGGATTTTGAAGAAATGCTTGTATGGCTGTCCCAGCATGATGACTGTGACTTGTCATCTCAGTGCTCTACCAGGAGCCGTTCCGTAAAGCCAAGGGAGAAGTACCAGGCAAATCAGCTACCTGGAATGGGGAATTATTCATGGCAGCACAGGAGTCTCCACAATTCATAGAGAAGCATTTTAGAGCTATTTTCCAGAGTGGCATATGGGGACTCCCTACGTAAGGAATTTCCTGTGTCTGAAAGGTCTTGGAAACTGTGACTCACCAGAGATATTAATGACAAAAACCCCTCAAAAATGAGTGAAGCTGCTAAAAATCACAGATACTGAAACAAACTGCTACTTTGGAGAACAGTTCACTGACATGAACTAGCACCAGAATTTCTTTTTGGCAAGAATCATCCCTAGGAGCATAAAATGACTTTTAACTTAGGGAACTCAAGGTCTCTGGTTTTCTCTGGCATCAAAACATGCATTAGTATCTTTCCTCATGCATAAGGGGATTTGATTTTAGATTGGTCTATCAATAGAATTCATAATATGAAGGAATAACAGTTTTTCACAAAAACCAACTCAAAATTGGAAGTGCCTAAACCTTTCATAAGGACTAACCAGTTCTGGTAACCTCGAATTCCAACCCATATTTTAGATCCTAGTTGAGTCTGAGAATAAGGGGTTATACAAAAGTGGCTATTTCATGGACCTGCAACATGGGCTTGTCTTTGTTTATTTCTCTTAGGTTTTTAGGCTTTCATTGAAATGCACATTTGACAGTAGACAGAGTATATTGGCTGCATATTGATATTCAGCTTAATGAGAGAGAATAGAGTAGAATATGATAGCTATAGTAAGAAGAATTCACTTTGATAAATGTCGATGTCACTAATGAAAATTTAATTGGAATTGATGAATTTTTTGAACTTGGTGTTTTGCCTAATCCCTAATAGAATGTGTAGGGATATAAGAATTTGTAACAGAAGAATATTTTGTCCTTTTTTAGATTTCATTTAACCTCCTTATATAACACTTATATTTAAATAGAAGCCAGTGCGTTTCCTGTTATCCATCTTATACAGCTAACCACCATAATGAATCTAGTAATCATGATATTGTATCTGCTAAGATGAGTAAAGATTAAAAGCTGTTCTCACAACAATAAAATCTCAGAATTCGATTTTGTTCAACCTTCAAGTAACTGTTTAGGATCAAGAAGTCCTATGTACAACAGATGAATGGATAAAAAAGATGTGATACACACACACACACACACACAGGAATATTATGCTGCCATCACAAAAATGAAATCTTGCCATTTGCAACAACATGGGTGGAACTAGAGGGTATTATGCTAAGCGAAATAAGTTAGTCAGAGAAAGACAATTATCATATGATCTCACGGATATGAGGAATTTGAGAAACAAGACAGGATCATAGGTGAAGAGAGGAAAAAATGAAACAAGGAAATCAGAGAGGGAGACAAACTATAAGAAACTCTAAATCTCAGGAAACAAACTGAAGGTTGCTGGAGTGGAGGAGGGTGGGAGGGATGGGGTGGTTGGATGATGGACACTGGGGAGGGTATGTGTATGGTGAGTGCTGTGAATTGTGTAAGACTGATGAATCACAGACTTGTACCCCTGAAACAAATAATACAATATATGTTAATAAAAATAGTAATTTAAAAAAAAGTCCCATGTACTTGGGCTTGGGGTACATGTTGAACCTCGGGGCATCTCTCAGTCTATTCTGAGAATGTGAATTAGCTGGATTTTCTGAAAGAGCTGTTGTCTCATTTTTTAGCCTTTGATTTTGAAATATTCTGGGCACCATTTTAATAATATAAACAACATATCTGAGTGCCAGTGTGTTATTTTTATACCTTATGGATTTCTTAAGGAGAAAATAGGCAAGTAGTATTTGGATAATAGTTATGAATCTGTGGTTATTGATGGAAAAGTAAATCTGAGTGCCATTCCAAAAATGTCAACATCAATTACAATAGGAAGTCACACTCATCTTCCCAGTTGTAAGATGGTTTCCCTGTCACAGATAAGGACTAAAGAAGAGTGAGGTGCACAAAACCAAGGGACCAAAATAGAAGCCACAGGGGTTAGGCAAAGGAGAGTGAAATAAGGTAAAGATTATGAAGCCGAAATGAATGGGGAGATTTATGAGCACTGATTTATGGAAAGCAATGATGTCTGGTAATCAAGTGGAGTTTTCTCTTTATTTTTACCACTTGGTCAGTGCCGGGTCTAGCCGGCACTGCTGCTCTTCTTGCCACTATGGGGTCTTGTTAATATATACCAGACTTATGTGGTTTAAGTGGGAGTTCACAACCCTGTTTGGAGGTACTCAATATTTTATTGAGGTCAGCTGAGGAAGGAGAGAGGGGAAAGGAGGAATAGGAAAACTCCTGAGATGGAAATAGGAGTTTTGGTGACACATACCTGGTAAGCAAATTAATTATGTAGAGGGAACTGGCTCAGGCATTTTGCTATCAAGCTTCCTATTTTTTTAATTAAAATCCTTCACAAAAACCCTTTCTATAATGTTTTCCTCCATATAAATTGAATTCGTAATGCTTTGTAATGCTCTAAGCTGTCAAGAAATACATTTGGAAGTTACTTACATTTCTATAAAATGCAGTTGATACATGAAAATAAAACTAGATTACTGCTTACTCTTTTCTTTCATGTGAATTCTAAACATCTAGAATTAGTCATATTTATTTGGTTGGTACAAATTAATAACTCACTCTTAAAACCACCATATCGAGTCTTCTTGAGTGGTCAACTATTACAACAATATGCACCATAACAATCAACCACACATATCTTTGTGACATTTCATAATAAGCATTTATTTCTCAGGTGTCTGAGGGTAAGCGGTAGGTTGACTGATATAGGCTAAGCTTCATTGTCATGATTTTGCTGGGGTAACTCAGCTCCATCTTTCATCCAAAAGGTGAAATCATTTTTCATATGTCGGTTGTTCCCCTCCTGAGATCGATAGGCTAACATGGTCATGTTTTCTCATGATAGTGGCAGAAGTGCAAGAGAGTAAGGCCAATTTTAAAAGAGCTTATGTAAATATTGCGCACATAACTTCTGCTGTCTTTCCATTAGCCAACACAAGTTATATGGCCTAATACAAAGTCAAGGGTGGGGAAATAGACTTCAAATCTTTAACAGGAAGAACTACAAAGTCACATGGAAAATGGCCTAGCATCAAAGAGGAAAGAATTGGGGTCATTAATATAATCTAACATATTTTGTAAACCCAAATGTGATATTTCTCCATTTCTCTTTTCAGATGTCCATGTATAGGTATTTACACACAAATATATACACAATGTATACGTATATATAACATATACATAGTATCTTTAAAGAGTAATGTTTTCTTATGCAGAAATATCATTTTTTCTTAAATAAATATACAATGTTGAAACCCAATGGTGAGAGAGAAAGGCAACTAGCCAGGCAACCTGAATCAGTTTTTGTAATCAGTGGATTCTGCACCTCGCCCCCCACATGCTTATTTAAAGTTGTAGTGCATAAAAGTAAGATATTTCAAATTATTCAAGTAACAAAATAACCTGCAGGATAAGATATTTTTTCAGTACTTTCTTTGAATATATTGGTCACATAGATAATCATCATTTCTTTTAACCAAAAAAAAAAAAAATCATGAATTTCAGTTGTTTTAGAGATGGCCTGGGGAAATTGCCTTGAATAAATCAGCAACACAGAGAGAAAAAAAAGCCCACACACTCAGTAGGCATATCTTTCTCAGAATCCTATGTATCACAAAGAGATAGATAAGTAATTGCCTCTAAGGAACTCTCAGCCTAGCCTTGCTCAGTTACCTGAGTCACTCTTTAACATTGCCAAAGTGACAATCCCAATTTTTCACAAAATAAATCACCAAACCTCACAGAGCTGAGTATTATACTGTGTCTGCAACGCTGCCAGATCTCACCGCCCTCTTCAGCTCAATCACAGAAGGCAGAAGTTACTCATCAAATAATTTTCTCTCCTTCAGCCTTGACCTTTAGCTATTGCTTATCTTATTTCTTAGTGCATCCCCTCTGCATTCTAACCCCTTTTTCTTGCTTGGTTTCTCATTACCATTTCTTGGGCCATTGAAAGAATTTCCTCAAAAGAACCTCTCCCCTCTCCCTACTCACCTAATGTAATCCATTGTGTATAGTATTCTCATACTCTACTCAATATCTTCCCACAAAACACATATACACATGCATGTCCAAGACATCTGTGTTCTGCATACTCTGGCTTTATTCTGGGCCCTTCCTTTTTTTTCCCAGTCTAATCTCCCAACCCCTACTAACACACTAGTCAAGGCTGAACAGCTCATCCTAGTTTGCCTGGAGTCTCCAGGTTTTAGCTGTGAAAGTCTCACAAGAATTCCAGGCAAACCTGGGTGGTTGATCACTCTAACATACTCTCATTCATTCAGTCACACACACCACGCAATTTATTTAATGAATACTTATTGAACACCTAATATGTACTAGGCATCGCTCTGGATGCTGGAGATTCAGCAATAAACAAGAAGACATGGTCTTTTCTTATAGGCTTAAAATTCTAATAGGAAGAGATAGATGATACACAAAAGATAAATATGTCATTGGTGACAACTGCTGTGAGGAAGAACAAGCAAGGGAGAATGAAGAAGTAGCTGGGTGGGTGGTATATGTTTATGGGGGAAGAGGGAAGTTCTAACAAAACTTCTGGGTACAGTCTATGGTTAACAGTTTGCCTGTGTCCTTGTGTGCCCTAAAATACCAGGTTCATTCTTTCATGCATTCATTAATGTATTAACTTGCACCATAAGTTTTACTTCAATACCTACCCCCGATACATGGTTTTAGAGACTGGTGACAAAAGAGTGAATGAAACTCACCTACTCCTCACTGTCATCGTCCTTACAGTTAAGTGCAAGAAAGATCTGAACCAACGATCACACAAATATGTTTATAATTGTAACGTGTTAAGTATTAAGAAGGAACTGAGTGGGAAACTATTGGGTATTTAACTGTAGGATCTAATTTTGATTCAGGAGTTAAGAATACTTGCAGAAAAATTGACATCTGAGTGCCAAAGGACTAGGACAGTTAGCCAAGGGAGGTATGTTGGGGAGCAAAACTGTTCTAGGCACAAGGAGAAGCACATGTGAAGCTCCGCGGAAGGGAAATAAAAGCTTAGTCTGGAGAAGAAAGCAAGCCCATCAGTGTGGATCACAGTGAGTGATAGGTGATGAGTGTTGAGAAGAGAGCAGAGACGAGATCAGGGAGGATTTTGCAGTCTGAAGAAGCTTGGTCTTGGTTGCACTTTGGAACCACCTAGGGTTTTATGAAATCTTGTTGCCTAGTTCCCTCTCTCAAGTTTCTGGTTTGGGATACAGATCAGATGTTGGGTTTTAAAATATTTCTCATTGATTAGTATTTTTCCCAAGTATAATCTCTCACCTGCTTCTTCATACAAGAAAAGACCTCACCCCGGTTTTTATGTATTGGAACCCAGCATATTTTCCCCAGGTTCAAGTGTTACTTTTCTTGGAAATGTCTCCTCCTTCCCCTGCTGAAGACAGTAATTCCCCTTTCTCTTTGTCCTTTGATGTCTTGTTTAGATGTAGCGTTAAAGAGCATCAGAAACTAACATTCTGATAAACTTTACGGACAACTTTGAACTGTTTCTCTCACCCATCACTTGCCTTGTTTGTCTCTGCCTCATTTCCATTCTTCACGCTGCCTCTCAAAACCTTAGTACATAGACTTGACTGCGGTAGATACTAGGTATGAGTTGATTAAATTGAATAGACTACCACCTTAAGAGGAGACAAATGCACAGGACAGTACAATATCTCTAAATCTTGGATTTACATTCATGAGGGTGAATAAGCTTACATCCAGTCGCATTACTTGGCTGTCTTTGAGATAAGCACAGGCAAAAGTAATTGTCATTTTTTATTTAGTGTTCTAAGCTGAGATGAAAAAAAGATGATGTTCTGCAGGCTCTAAATTTGATCTTACTTTAATGGTTTTATTTTCCATTATAAGTTTTTAAAAGTTGGGAATAAACATGCCGAACTCTTCTTTATTCGTAATTTTCTGGTGAACCATACATCTAAATAGTGTTCATTTGCTTTGGATGTTGCTGGCATCGTTTTTAGCTAGTGCCTCTCATCTGTTAAAGGCAGAATCCATTTTTACTGTAGGATCTAATCCATTTTAATCCATTAGACAAAGAATTCTGTCTTTGATAGTGAGTTACTGAGAAAGGAATAGATAAAACCTGAACTATCCAGAGGGAATTTCCCTGGCCTGCTTTGTGGAGATAGGCCAATGTCAGGCAGGGTTATTAATCATGCTTCTCTTTATGGACCTAGGTTCTTCTTGCTCCTATTGAAGACAAACAAAATCATTTAAATGAAAACTCAGATATTGTATATCAAACATTATTGCATGAAAACTAAATGTATATCATTAATTCCATAACCCATAAGCACAGATGAGAGGAAGGCAGAATAATAATTCCATCCTAAAACTGGTGTATCATTTTGACTACCTTTGATGGCAGGTAGAACAAAAGTAAACTCAAAGATTTTTCAAAAGTAGAAAACATTTTATTTCACTGATCAAAAAGACCATTCCGGAGTTGGTTAATTCATAGGTACAACGATACCTTTAAGGATCAAGTTTTTCTAATACCTGTTTTGCCATCCTTCCTATTACAAGGAGGTCCTTAGGTTAATTCCTCTCATAATTATAAAGATGGCTGCCACGGTTCCAAGCATCATGTCCAAATACAACATCCAGAGAAACATTCCTTGGCCTTCTTTGATCTCTAAAAAAATGAAAAAGCCAGGGAACCCTCCCCCAAAGTTGCGTTCTTGTTTACCACTCAGAAGACTTCCTCTCACCATTTGTTGACAAAATTATACAACAATTCCGTGTCCAGAGGAAATGGTACCACCACTATGGGTTTAGTCCAGTCAAGAACCATCTCTTGGGGCTGATGCCCAAAAGACATAGTCCTTAGAGGAGAATAGATACTTGAACAAGACTGAGAAAAGGTAAGAGAATGAGTGGGAGGGAACCAATTAACAGTGTCTGCTATAACTGGCATGGGATTTGAGAGATACAAATTGTAGACCATTATATTTTTTCTTCAAACTGGGAGATTATAACATTCAAATCAGAGACTTTAGAAAGACTACTTAAAATTTTGTTGATTTCAGAATTTCAAAAATGTGAGGAAAAGCCCCTTTCAAGAAAAAGCAGTGTTCACATTAGTTTATTTGTTGTATTAAAATCTTGCAAACTGGTCCCTGGCCTAGAGGATTTTAATTAACCAAATCTTAAAAAAAAAAAAAAAAAAAACTTTCTTGGTGGCCTCTGAATTTGTTTCTCCTGCTGTTCTTCTTTAAAATAAAACCATTTTAGCATTGTGGTCATTTTTACGCTGTGTGTGTTTGCAGTGTGAAAATGTGTTATTGATGGTAGATTGGAAGATTGAAGAGCGTGGTGTGGGTCAGGAGCTGGGGTCAGGGTTTGGAGTTAGGGTTTGGTTTAAGGAAGGTGATCTAGAGTTGGAGGGATTAACTCAGGCTAGGATAATGAGTGGGTCTAAAATTGAGAGAGAAAGGGGGATGGAGCTAATGGAATTGCGGCTCTGAGGCAGGGAGCAGTTTCCAGATTGGACAGTTGACTTTGACACAGAAGTGAAATTCTGACGGGCTCTTGTTAAATAGACTGGTGACTTTATAAATTACCCTGGTGAAAAAAGCACTGTCTTCCTGCCCAGGAAACAGTGCGACACATTGTGGTGAGATGATTATTCTCCTCATTTGCACAGGGAATCTGAAATATCTGTGATGTTTTGACATCTCAAGAAGGTAAGCGCACCAGTCCAAAAGTGGCTAGAAAACCTGGCGTGAGCAGCAGTGCACAAAGACAGAGACCAGTGGGCAGCAGGAGTGGGGACTCTTCCTTCAGTATCTTTGGCAGCAGAGGGCCTAGCAGGGGCTACACGTCATAAACATGTTTATTTACCTACTGTCTCAGGTAAATCGAAAGTTTTCATTTTTTATTACATCTAGTCAGACATTTTTCCTTCAATGCTAAATTCTCTTTGCTGGAAGTTTATCCACGATTTTTGTATGGATGCTTATAATTGTTTTTTTTTTTCCTTATGCTTCTTAGTTTTGTTATCAAGGTTATATTAATCACATCAAATGCTATGATTAGTCTTCTCTCATTTCTTGGTTCTTTGAAACATTTGTATGACAGGACTTTTGGGCGCCTGGGTAGGTCAGTTGGTTAAACGTCCAACTCTTGATTTGAGCTTGGGTCATGATCTCAGGGGTGTGAGATGAAGCCCCATGTTGGGCTCCATACAGGGCTTTGAGTCTGCTTGAGACTCTGTCTCCCTCTCCTTTCCCTCTGCCCCTCACTGCCATTCTCTCTCTCTCTCCATCCCTCCCTCTCTCTCTCAAATAAATAAATAAATAAATAAATAAATAAATAAAATCTTCAAAAAAAAAAAAAGACAGGACTTCTAAGTTCCCCTGAATATCCAGTAAAGATTTGCTTGCAAAATCATTTGGCCCTGTTATCTTTTATGACAGAGGATTGCTGTTGTTCTTTTCCCCTACAGTTTCGTTTCTTCAAATGCTACTGGTATTTGTATATATTTTAGTTCTTTTGAGTCACTTTTGGCATTTTTAATTTCTAGATTATCCATTTCATTTAATATTTTCAATATATTGGGAATATTTCTTTTACATCAGTATCAGTTTTAGAATGGTTCATTGTACAAGCCTGGTTCTCACAGGTAAGATAAAGAGCCTGAACATAGCTGAATAATACAAAATCATACAATTAAGCTAGAACATTAATCACCATGGGTATTTTTTGAGGATCATGCTTGGTATGGAAGGTTTTAGGGGAGGGAATATCAAAAATGATATCGACGGAGATTGGAGCATATCATTGTTTGGAAAATGCTACAACTACTGGTTTAACAGGTGGCAGAAGTCTATGGGTGGAGCAGTAATTTGCACTAGCCAGCTTTTACTTCCTCTCTTGCAGCCTAAAGGGTGGATTGCAATTTAGATTCATTTAAATATGAATTTACATGTATTGAAAGAAAGAAGTATTTAAATAATAATGTGGTATGATGGAAATTCATGCTGAAGTTGAGCTCCATGGGGATGAAGGTTTTTGTCATTTTTATTTTGTGTTCTGTTTTCAGAGACTGAGACAGTGCCTGGCATATAGTAGGTGCTCAGTAACATTTTAAATGAAGGAAAATCTGAAGATCTAATTTAATACTCATAACATCTTTGTGATTATAATAGTACTTACTATGTGCTTACTCTATATCAGAAATCATTCTAATTCTTTTTTTAATTTTTTTAAAGATTTTATTTATTTAACAGAAAGAGATCACAAGTAGGCAGAAAGGCAGGCAGAGGGAGAGGGGGAAGCAGGATCCCCGCTGAGCAGAGGGCTCCATGTGGGGCTTGATCCCAGGATCCTGAGATCATGACCTGAGCCAAAGGCAGAAGCTTAACCCACTGAGCCACCCAGGCACCCCAGAAATCATTCTAATTCTCTACACATGTTAATTTATCTAAATCCTGATGAAATAGGAAGCTGTATAAAATAGTAACAGTTACATCTGTCTTTAAGCCATTTCTATATTGTTTTGATTACTGTGGTTTTATAATACTCCTTGAAATCAGGAAGTGTGATAGTTCTAGCTTTGTTCTTTCTCAAGATTGACTCGGCTATTTGTGGTCTTTGGTGGTTTCATATGAATTTTAGAATTTTTTTATTTCTATTAAAAATGCTATTGAGGTTTATATGGGGATTATGCTGAATATGTATATTACTTCAGGTAGTATGGAAATTTTAACAATATTAAGTCTTCAAATCCATGAACACAAGATGTTGTTCCATTTGTTTGTGTCTTCTTTCTTTTATCAGTTTTTTAATAGTCTTTAGCATACATGAATTTAATTTAGCTTCTTAACTTAGTCCTAAATATATATTTTTGTTACTCTTTTAAATGAGATTATTTTTTGTCTTTCAACTAGTTCATAGTTAATATGACTGATTTTTTGAGTAAAAAAAATCTTCCACTTTTACTGAGAAATAATACACATCACTGTATAAGTTTAAAGTGTTCATCATGGTAGTTTGATTTACTTATATTGTGAAATGATTACAAAAATAGGTTCAGCTAACATCCAGCTTATCATATACATACAATAAATATACATATTATATTATATGCATACATATACATACAATAAAAAGAAAAGAAAGAAAGAAAAAGAAGAAAAATTTCTTGTGATGAGAACTCTTAGGATTTACTCTTAACAGCTTTCCTGTGTATATCAGATGCAGTTATCATGTTATGCATTATATCACCAGAACTTACCTTATAAATAGAAGTTTGTACCTTTTGACCACCTTTCTCCAATTCTCCCCACTCCTTGGCCTCTGGTAGCCTCAAATCCCATCTCTTTTCCATCAGTTTTGTTTTGTTTTGTTTTGTTTTTTAGATTCCTTATGTAAGTGAGATCATATAGTATGTCTCTCTCTGACTTATTTCACTTAGCACCATGCCTTCAAGTTCTATCCCTGTTGTCACAAATGATAAGATTTCCTTATTTTTTATGGTTGACTAATAATCCATTGTGTGTCCATGTATGAGTATGCACACTTCTTCATTCATCCATCAGTAGGCACTTAGGTTGTTTCCATGTCTTGGTTGTTGTAAATAATGCTGCTGTCAACATGGGTGCAGACATCTTTTTTAGTGTTTTCATTTCCTTTGAATATATTCTTAGAAGTGGAATGGCTAGCTCATATGATAGTTCTATTTTAAATTTTTTGAGGACCCTCCATATTGTTTCCATGGTAGGTATACCAATTTTCACTCCCACCAACAATGCACAAGGTTTCACTTTTCTCCATATTCATGCCAACATTCGCTAGGCCTGTCTTTTTGATGATGGTCATTCTAAACGTGTGAGGTGATACCTCATTGTGGTTTTATTTTCATTTCCCTAATGACTAGCATTGTTAAGCATTTTTTCATGTACTTATTAGTCTTTCATATATCTTCTTTTGAAAATTGTCTTTTCAGGTCCTTTGCCCATATTTTGATTGGGTTATTATTTTGGAGGTATATTCTTTTTATTTTATTTTTTTGCTATTGTGTTGTATGGATTCTTCATATATTTTGGATATTAACAACGTATAAGAGAAATAATTAGGAAATATTTTGTCCTATTCCATAGGTTTTCTTTTTACTTTGTAGATGGTTTCTTTTGCTTTGCAGAATCTTCTTAATTTGAGGTAGTCCTACTTATTGATTTATAATTTTGTTACTTGTGCTTTAGGTATCTATTCAAAAATCATCACCAAGACCCATATCAAAGAACTTTGTTCCTGTTTTCTTCTAGAAGTTTCTTGGTTTCACACCTTACATTTAAGTGTCTAATCTATTTCAAGTTAATTTTTGTGAGTGGTCAATAAAAAGGGTTCAGTTTCATTCTTATACATATAAATATCCAATTATCACAGTACCATTTATTGAAGCAACTGTCTTTTTGCTGTTGAATATTTTTTTAAATGTTTTTCTTTCAATTACAGTTAGTTAATTTATAGTGTTCTATTAGTTTCGAATGTACTCTATTGAGTATTCTTCGCTCCCTTGTCAAATATTAGTTGACCATATATATGTCAACTATTTTTGAGGTTTGATTCTGTTCCATTGCTCTACTTGTCTGTTTTTATGCCTATAACATACTGTTTTTGTTGTGTTGTTTTAAAGATTGATTGATTGGTTGATTGATTGACTTGAGAAAGAGAGAGAGAAAGAGTGGAAGGAAGAGGTAGAGGGAGAGAATCTTCAAACAGACTCCCTGCTGAGTGTGGAGGCCAACACGGGGCTTGATCCCATGACCCATAAGATCATGACCTGAGCTGAAACCAAGAGTCAGACACTCAACTGATTGAGCCACCCAGGTGCCCAGTAACATACTATTTTGATGACTATAGCTTTATACTATAGCTTTAAATCAGGAAATGTGATGCCTCCTGCTTGTTCTTCTTCGTCAGGATTTCTTAGGCTACTTAGGGTCTTTTGTGGTTCCATATAAATTTTAAGAGTGTCTTTTTTACTGTTGTAAAAAGTGCCATTGGAATCTTGATAGGAATTGCTTTGAATCTTTTGTGGCTTTTGGTAGTACTGGCATTTTCACAATCTTAATTTGTCTAATCTATGAATATATGGGGTACCGTTTTACTTATATGTGTCCTCTTTGAATTATTTCATCAAAGTCTTAGAGTTTTCAGGGACATGTGGGTGGCTCAGTTGGTTAAGCATCTGCCTTTGGGTCAGGTCGTGATCTCAGATCCCTGTGATCGAGTCCCGTGTCAGGCTCCCTGCTCAGTGGGAATCTGCCTCTCCCTCTCCTCCCTACTCAAGCTCTGTCTGTCTGTCCCTCTCTCTCAAATGAATAAGCAAAATCTTTTAAAAAAATTCTTACAGTTTTCAGAGTAGAGGTCTTTTACCTTCTTAAATTTATTTCCAAATACTGTATTATTTTTATGATACTGTAAGTGGGATTAATTTCTTTATTTCTTTGTCAATTCATTGTGATTTGTGTATGTTAATTTTGTATCCTGCAACGTCACTGAATTCATTGATTAGATATATCAGTTTTTTGGTTGAGTGTTTAGGAGTTTCTCTATGTGAAATCATGTCATCTGCAGATAGAGTTTTACTTCTTTATTTCCAGTTCTGATACCTTTTATTTTTTTTCCTTGACTGATTTTTTAGCTAGGACTTGTGGTACTATGTTGACTAGGAATGGTGAGAGTGGGCATCTTCTTTTGTTCCTGATCCTAGAGGAACAGCTTTCAACCTTTCCCAGTTGAGTGTGATGTTAGCTGTACACCTGTCGTATATGGTTTTGTTTTGTTTTTCACATTGAACTGATTTCCTTCTATGCCTAATTTGTTAAGAGTTTTTTTTTTTTATCATAAAAGGACCTTAAATTTGTCAAATGCTTTTTCTATGTCCTTTTTTCCCTCAAAATACGTTTATTTTTTCAGTGTTAGGATGATCATATGATTCTTTTCTTTCATTCCATTAATGTAATACATTACATTGGTTGATTGGCTTATGTTGAAACATCCTTGCATTTGGGATAAATCCCCTTTGATTATGATGAATGATCCTTTTAATGTGATGTTGGATTCAGTTTGCTGATATTTTGTTGATGATTTTTTGCATTTGGATTTACCAGGGGTATTTTAGTGATATATTTATTTCCTCTGGTGTCTTCATTTGGATTTAGTTGCAGGGTAATGCTGGTTTCATAAAGGGAGTTTGGAAGAATCCCCTTCTTTTTAATTTTTTGGAAAAGTTTCAAAGAGGTTTGCCTGAATTCTTCTTTAAATGTTTGGTAGGACTTACCAGTGAAGCCATTCTGTGTGTGCTAGTCACACAAAGAGAAATATTGTATCATTCCACTTACATGAGGTACCTTGAGTAGTCTAATTCAAAGAGATATAAAGTAGAATGTTAGTTGCCAGGGACTGAGGGGAGGGAGGAATGGCGAGTTATGGTTTGATGGGCATAGAATTTTAGTTTTCAAGATGAAAAGAGTTCTGAAGATTGGCTGAGCAACAATATGAGTGGATTTAACACTAGTGAGTTATGCACCTGCACATGGTTAAGTTGGTAAATTTTGTGTTATATGTGTTTTACCACAGTTATGTATATGAATCTGCTAATTAAAGGTGGGTGAGATTTCTTTGCGGTATTTAGTTTGATGATTAAAAAACAAGGAGTTAAGATATATCACTGTTTTTTCCAGCTGAGTTTTAGATCTGAAGATTAGCTAGAATATGTACTAGAATTACTGTGTTTTTAACTCTGAATTCAACCTTAATAAATATGTCCATTGACACTCAAAGGCCCACATCAATTACCATTTCCTCTGACACTTATCTCGGATTTTTTTTTGAGTACAGTTCTGTACATATTGCTAAACTAATCCACTTAGTGGTAGACCTGTTTACCTCTAACATTTAATGTCAGGCATTATCCTTTAGATAACTTTGTTTCCTTTGTTCTTAGTATTGTGTCAGTCACAGAGCAGCCAGGTAATAAGAGTTTACTAAATTCACCGAACAAACATTTATTAAGCACTTACTATACACAAGGACCAAGTATGTTAATTAACTGGAATTAAAATAAAAACTTAAAAAATATATATCCAAGGACCAAGATAGATGCATTTCTTAATGTTGCCTTTATTTATTTAGTACTAGTGAAAACTTCATATAGAAAATAATCTAAAACCTAACCACAATGATAGTGTTGACCAAATAGTTTTAATGTTTTATTCAGAAGATGTCTGACATTTAATATATGACAAAATAATATTTTAACTTATGAGAAGAAAATGCCTAATTTTGGAATTTCATGCCTTTGAAAGATAGGAGTTGCTTGGTTTAGAGACAAACCTTCTTCTCGATGGCTTTGAATATATACCATACTTGGTAGTGCCCATTCTTAAAATTAGACCTAGAACATGCCTTTTATGCTTAGGAAAAAAATTCTTGTATGTTGTAGAGCAATTATAATTACACTAGTGAAAGTAGCAAAGTGTAGCTACTAAAAGTAGTTGTCTAAGAATGTGGGGCAGCTTAATGAAGTTGTCTGTAAGCCAGTATGGCATTAGCAGTTACTATTAGCTTTATTGAAGGTCTAAGAAACTGTTACAAATAAGCACATTTCACTATTTTTACACTGAGTTTAAGTCAAAGCATCCTTAGTAATTGTATGTTTCCTTATGTCAGATTTTGTGTTACATTAATTGAATGTGTATTCTTTTGTTTATGGAAGGCTAAGTGGTGCCAGTATTTCTTAAATTCACATCTTTGAAAAACATTTAATCTACTTTCTATTAAGAAATCTGACTTTTTGGGGCACCTGGGTGGCTCAGTGGGTTAGAGCCTCTGCCTTCGGCTGAGGTCATGATCTCAGAGTCCTGGGATCAAGCCCCACGTCGGGCTCTCTGCTCAGCCGGCAGCCTCTCTGCCTACTTGTGATCTCTCTCTCTCTCTGTCAAATAAATAAAATCTTAAAAAAAAAAAAAAAAAATCATCTGATTTTTTTAGTTGGAGATGGAGGAGTATTTTCTTAAGTTTTTATTTAAATCCTGGATAATTAACATACAGTGTTATATTAGTTTCATGTTTACAATATAGTAATTCGTCACTTCCATACATCACCCTGTGCTCATCCCAGTAAGTGCCCTCCTCAATCCCCATCACCTATTTTACTCATCCCCCTACCTCCCCTCTGGTAACCATGAGTGTGTTCTCTACAATTGTTAAGAGTTTGTTTCTTGGTTTGCCTCTTCTCTCTAAGAAATCTAATTTTTAATTTTGATTATTAATCAAAAATCTGTGAGCATGGTGTTTCAAATAAAGATGAGAACCAAGAGGAGCCCATGTCAGCATATATATGACTTTCTTATCATAAATTCAGTGTTCCTGATCACCATAATTATTTTCATATTTCTGTATATAGTGAACATAGAAAACACAATTAACAATTTTCAGCTTTGCCATTTGAACCACAAAGTCCCCAGGTTTTTTTTAGCTTGTAAAATATAAAAAGTCAAAAAAACAGCTTAGAAACATATTTTTAAAGTGACATGAGTTTTTGTAACTTTATGAAGGTGAGGGTGGTCTAACCAAATGAACCCAAAGAATATGGGGAAAAGAATGTTAGGCAAGTGGCACTAGGTAGATTGAAAGTGTCAGGCAGCTAGGATTACTTGTATGGCAGAAACTGAGTAATCTGGAAGGAAAAATAAGAAATATCCATGGATGTATAATCAGGCAGTATGTTCTCTCCCTTTGATCTACATCAGGAAAGAATTTGAGCCAAGAGTAGTGGTTAGAATGATAAGGTCAAACACTAGTGCCTGTAATTGCTAGCTTCTTCCTGTAAGACTAGCGTGGAAAGCGTGTCTGGGGCTGTAATCATTGTGCTATACCTTCCATACATTGAGAGTAAGCAGAAAGCTACTTCGACTCTACTTTAGCCCTGTTATGAGTGTTAGTATAATATAAGTTTTAGGAGGGTGGGGGTCTTTATTTTATTCACTGTTGTGTCCCACTTGCCACTCTACTGGGCATATTCTTGGTGCACTGAACTATTTGAGTGAATTAATGAATTAACATGGACTCATTCCTTCTGAGTAGCTCTTTCAGAGGAGGAATACAAACTAGCTGGTCAACATTAGTAAATGGGAATTCAGCATCAGAGAATCCAAAGTCATTTAGTACAATCTGCAAAAACACATTAAGAGTGATGGAACATCCTAGTGGTGCAAAATATATCAGGATCAGGCACTTAAAAAAGACCTGTTTATTAGGTTGGGTTTCATGTGAATTGGTGACTAATAAGAAAAAAGGCTTGAATTCAACTTAAACAGTTAATTCTTTTGTTATTTCTTTTGTACATCTAACGTGGGTTATGCTGGGTATCATTATCCCAAAGAGGGAAATTTGTTGTTTTCTACCTCTTTTCAAAGTAAAAAAAAAAAAAAAGTTTATATAAATTACAGTATATCCACATCATGATCTTAATGATGTTGTAAAGGGACCTTACTATATTCTTGGGGGTGTGTGTGTGTGTGTGGTGAGGAAGGAAGAGATACTCAGAGTTCTATTCTGCTGGCTGTTTTTGTCTCTTTCCTCTCTCTGTTTTTACCCTTAATTCATCAGTTCTCATCAGCTTCTATTATAAGATCCCTGTAACTTAATCTCTAGGCATTAGTTGGGATTCTAGCCCTACTATACTCTTCACTATCTGTTGCCAAAATTTCAGTCGTTAAATGATTACACTGGAGATTGACAAAATAAAATCTTATAAACAAAACCACTAAGCCAAAATCTCATGACCAACGTATGAAAAATGAAAATGGTGTTTTCAGTACAGTTTTAGAGAAAACTAATAAAGAAGCTGATAAAGAAGCTGTAGTAATTAGAGGGAAACTGTCATATAAATTAGAAGAAATAGTAATATATTTTAGAAATCTCTTAAATGTTTGGTTTTTGTCCTTTCGTTTTTTTATACCTCCCACCAGAAATGATAGAGTTAAAAAAAAAAAAAAAAGTGCTTACGTATTTGAGTATGGAAATGATAACATGTGAACAGAATCATTAAATAAGGTTGAATTTGGCTGAAAACAAAAGATTTTTATGCAAAAAGAGTAAAGTAAAATAATTGTATTGGAAGTAGGGGGAGATGAATTTACATTGTGCAATGTGTATATTTTTCTAGTGATTACATGTATCTGATAGCTATTATATATTTGGAAAATAAATGAGAAAATCTAAAATCTACTTTCAGTATCAGTGACAAATCCATTACCTTTATTGGTCCATTTGATGTTTAGTTCCACAATTAAATTTTCATAATGGCAAAAAACAGACAAAGATGGTTCCAGAGTTCATGACTTCCAGTGTAGTGTCCCTTCTAATACCCCTACTTGCTTTACTAAAGAAAGTTACTACTTGTGACAATTTCTGTAAAAGATAATAGAGAATTTCCTTGTTTAGTGGAGATAGCCAAGATAAACAAAAACTGTAAAACTGGGTCTGGGCTACAGCAACATCAACATCGTTTGGGAACTTTAGTCAGAAATGCAGAAGACTTAGACCTGCTAAATGGCACTCTGCATTTTAAAAAAGATCTGACCAATATGCCCATTAAAGTTTGATAAGCAGTAATATAGAAGAATATGGGAAGGGCACCCAGTAGAATCTGGCTGTGGGTAAGATGTGCTATAGAGTGAAGGGATGCGTAACTAAAGTTTCAAACAGAGAAAAATAGCATAGGCAGTGGCACAGAAGAATTAAAGCATGTGACAAATTCAGAGACTAGAAGATAGTTTGATGTAACACAGAATGCATAGATGAAAATTTGTCAAAATATTTCTAAACATTTATATGTACATGTATACTCAAGATTATCATTGAGTTTCATTATTTACAAAGGAGTGTTGAACAAACGTGTTGGCACTAGTTGGAGGATAATGTGTTTATTCAGCCACTATTGATTGAATGTATCCAATACGTCAGGCACTGTACTAGGCACATATGGTCAGCTTTTGGGGACAGAGAGCAGGGACAATACATGAGGAAATGATGAAAAAAAAGGTAGAGAGATAGGTAATAGAATCCGTAGTAATCCAAGTGAAACACAAATCACACCCAAGCCAGAATGTGACTGAGGAAATGGAGGAATAAGGAATAAATTTAAGAAAGATTTTAAATAATGACTTACCATGACTTCTTGACTGATGGACTTAGGGGAGAGTGGTGTCAGGACAAGTTTGGGGTTTCTTTTTTTTTTTTAAAGATTTTATTTATTTGAGTAGAGAGAGAGCAAGCATGAGAGGGGGGAAGGTCAGAGGGAGAAGCAGGCTCCCCACTGAGCAGTGAACCCGATGTGGGACTCGATCCTGGGACTCCAGGATCATGACCTGAACCGAAGGCAGATGCTCAACCAACTGAGCCACCCAGGCTCCCTAAGTTTGGGGTTTCTGAAGTGAGTTACAAGGATCAATTTATATTTATCTTTCTAATAAAATGAAAAATAATAAGTATACTTAACTTAGCATGTATTATGTCCCTACTGAGGGATTATGTATCAGTCCCTACTGAGTTAAGAACTGTGTTAAATGTTCACTTAAGTCTCACAAAAGCTTTTTGAGTTAATACCAGTTTATTTCATTTTATAGATTTTATAATTTTATTTTTTTATATTTTATAGGCACAGTGATTAAGTCTAAGTTACCAAGCTAAGAAAAGAAAACTCATGCAAATCTAAACATAGTCTTACCATACAATATAGCAATTATACCTCTAATATTTACCCATCTGACTAGAAAACTTATTTCCACACAAAAACCTGCACATAAATATTTATATCAGCTTTACTCATTGCCAAAACCTGAAAGCAACCAAGATATTCTCAGAAGATGAGTGGATAAACAGACCATGGTTCTTCCATATGATTGAATAATACTCAGGAATAAAAAGGAATGAACCATCAAACCAAAGACACAGATGATTCTTATTTGCATATTGATAAGTGGAAGAAGCACAACTCAAATGACTATATCCTGTAGGATTCCATTTATATGACATTCTGGAAAACACAAAACTATAGAGATAGTAAACATTGATCAGTGTCAGGGGGTGTGCAATTGCCCCTCATTGAAGTATTTTTTCCAGTTGAATAATTGTAATCCTTTACTCTCTTTCAAGTCTCCTAAACTCTTAAGGTTACACTTACTTCAGCACTCTCTAACACTAGGTATTATCAATAAATTAGTCCATTTAGTAGACACTTGAACATGCTGTGCAACCCAGAAATGATACCATTTCTTATCCTCCATTTCCCCTATCTTCAGTTCTCCCACCCTTAACTCATATGTGGAAGAGTCTCAGCCAGGTTTGCTTTTCCGAGGAGTGGTGGTGGCTTGATGTAGGTACATTCAGTGCCCAGGGCTCCTCCCCAGTTGACTCAGCTATCTTTATTAGCTAAGTGCCCTTGGAGGAGTTAAATAATCTCTGCAAGATAGATTGCAATAGTAGTTAATCGATTTGATTTAAATGAAGAATAAATAAGTTATTATATGTTCAATATTTGGAATAGTACCTAGTATATTTTAAGTGCTCCATAGATACTAATGATTACCAAAAATTCACCAATTCCAAGACCCACATTTTATCACATTTTGCCTTCTCTCAAATTGGAGCATATTTTATAATTGCTAGCATCTCAGATTCAAAGAACTGTGTTATTATCTGAACAATTTTCTTCTATTTTATCCACCTATAAGGGAAATTGTTTGGGGGGGGGAAGTATTATAGATAAGCCAATACCTGATTCCATGTTGATTTGCACTCCTCAACCCCTGCTCTACCCTTACCAAGGTTAGACAGTCATTATTATGAGAAACATATTCACCACAAACCCAATATTATTTCACAGAACGCTCACAGATATAATGTCAGATATTTTTACAACCCCATTCACAGGTGAATAAATCAAGTTTTGGGAAGGTCAACTACTGTGGCCCTGAGCATCCGCTGAATAAATTACTGAGCTATGGACATTCAAGCCCAATTAGTCTCTGAAGCATTTGCTAATTCCACCATACCTCTAGACCCTGCAGCATTTCATAATATTTTAACAAAAGAGCTTCTCTGGCAGAATTATAAACATAAATGTCAATTAGAACAAACCCAGTAAAAGGTTTCCATATTACATTTACAAAACAGAAAACTACTAATTTATATTAAATTGGGCTGATTTGTTTTCTTGTTGAGGGTGACTGTTTGGGGAACTAAATAATGCTGTTTTATTTATTTGGATGCTTTATACTTCAGTGGTTGTAAATATTAATAGAATTAAAGATTTTAACAGGAGTGTAATGTGAGTACTCTAAAAAGCTATTCTATCAAGTTCTTAGGCAAGGCAGGTTTTTATTTTATTAGGGCTTTGTTAATTTCAAGTTTATTGAAAGGATTGATTCTACCTGCTATTCTAAGCAGTCATGGGATGTTAGCTTCATTATTTCAGTTTATTACAGTTTATACATGTTTAAAACAGGTAAAGGTACAGATAACCTATTATAATTTTTAATAGATATAAATATGTTGTAATATACTTAATGTTTATCTTTTTGACACCTCAAAGTCATACTTTGTAACAATTTAAATGAGAGATTGTCTAGACTGTTTAGATTTTCTCTAGTGATAAAAATGTATTACCAAATAAATTCTATAAAAAGATTACATGGAGCACATTTCAACCTGCTCAAAACATCAATTTGCTTCAAACATCTCATTAGTACCATTCACATGTTTTCTTTATATACATGTATTAATGCAAGAGCCTAAGACCTCTAACTGGCCTCACTTTGTTAACCTCATTACGATCAGTACCGAAAGAGTATTTGACTTTGTTATTTATTGTCACGACATATGGTCTGGTCTTTTCAGAACTTCAAATATTGTTTCCCATCAGTTAATCCAAGTTAGTAAGATTTACATTTAATTTGCTTTATTTTCATATATGGTCATCAAACATGATGAGATGAAATACTCGAGGTGTAGAGCTAAACATGAAGGATAATGGAGTATAGAAGTAAGAGAATTACCATAGAGGCTAGTTTTCATGTGAAAAGTACCTTAGTACTAGGATTTCAGAGAACTTTTAAGTGACTATGCAAATGCCAACTACCCTATGACTGAGCCAATTCTCGTCATAACTGAGAGCATATGGTTCATGGGGAAAACAAATGCATGTGCTGAATTCTCGTCATAATGCTCTTATTGCATAAATATTCTTGGTAGTTGACTAAAGCCTTTATCTTGGTTATAAAACACTTGTACTATGAACAAGTAAATAATCCACATTTGAAGGAGACATTTGTTTTAATGGAAATTATTTTCTTGTTTACAGTTATTCGGTATAAAATTAAGAAAATAACAATTTAAAAATTAGCTAAGTTTAAAATCTAGAAATAAGGGGTACATGGGTGGCTCAACTGGTTGAGCGTTTGACTCTTGTTTTCCACTCAGGTCATGATCTCAGGGTCCTGGGATCGAGCCCCAAGTTGAGCTCCACACTCATCTGGGAGGCTGCTTGAGGATTTCTCTGCCTCTACCCCTCCCCCGACTCATGGTACTTCCTCTCTAAAATAAATAAATCTTTAAAAAAATAAAATCTATGAAATATTAAAATGCCTCCATTTATGCAATTATAAAGAGAAGGTGAACTAGAGAAGCATAATATTCCTGCATAGCATAATAAATATATTAACTCCTTGATGCCTTAAAATAGCTTTACTTAGGAATTAAAAACTGGAAATTGCATGATCCCTAGAATCTAGGGGTTCAAAGCCTAACAAGGACATCAGTGTGGGAAAAGCATTATTGTATTACAATGCTAACAGTTTAATAATGATAATGATGATGATGGTGTGAAAATTATAAGGGAGCATCCAACTACTGGGGAAGTCAGGAAGGCTTTCAGAAAAGAAGCAATACTCAGGAATAGCCTTGGAACGTTTCTTTTACCAAGAGAAAGAGGTGATACTGAGAAAACAAAAAGAACAAGTACAGAGGGTATTTGATCAAATAGCAGAGAAGGCTCATTAAGCTACCATTCCACTCATTAAACAGTGCCCTACACTGTAAAAAAAAACATAGAAAATATATGCCACTGAATATATATGTACCTATGCATATTTATATATGTAAACAAACACACACACATCCCTATAATTTAAGTGATTATCAAAGAACAAGAAAATTGGAAGAAAGCTAAAAAATGGAGAGCAGATGGGATTGGATAAGTACATTTTCTAGGAAAGCATAAATTACCTAAATGGACAGGAGAAGATTTAGAAACATGAATTGACCAAAGCCATAGAAGAAAATGAAAAAGTAGTAAAGTTTCTGAGCCTTAAAATAGACACCAATCATAACTCACTCAAGATGAAATAATTTGAACAGCCCAATAATTATTAAAGAAAATGAATTCATAGTTTAAAAACTCCTGAAAAAGAAATCTTCAGGCCCAGATACTTTTATTGGGGAATTCTACCACATGTTTAAAAAAGAAAATTATACTGGGTGTGGTGCATGAACAATGAATCTTGAAACACTGAAAAAATAAAATAAAAATTTAAAAAAAGAATTTATACCAATTTAATGTGACCCTTTCCAGAGAATAGAAGAGGAAGAAATATCTCCTTTTCAGTTTATGAGGCCAGTATTATCCTGATACCCAAACAAGACAGAATCAAAAGCAAAAACAAAAAACAAAGACCGGCATTCCTCATGACGATAGATCCAAGAATCTTCAAGATAATATTAGGAAATTAAATGCCTTAATGCATTTAATATATGCAATTAATTAATGGATAACATATATTTAAAATACAGTGACCAAGTGTGGTTTATGCTAAGAATGCTGGTTGGTTCAATATTCAAAAATCAGTATTACCCTCATATTAACAAACTAAAGAAAAAAAGCACATGATTATATCAAATGATAAAGAACAATAATTTGACACAACTCAATACCTATTCATGATATAAAAATCTCAGCTAGCTAGGAATAGAAAGGAATTTCTTCTGAAGAAACCTACCTAAAACCTAAAGCCAATATAGTACTTAATGCTCAAAGACTGAATGTTTCCCCCCTAAGATAGGGAACAAGAAACAAATGTCCTTTCTCACCATTTTATGCAGCCTAGGATGGGAAATCCTAGAGCACAAAACAAGGTGAGAGAAGGAAATTTAAAGGCATTCACTTGGGAAATAAAGAAGTGAAACTGTGCCTATTTACAGATGACACGATTGTCTACATAGAAAATCATGGGGAATTGACAGGAAAACACCACAATCCGCTGGGATAAGTCACTTCAACAAGGTCACAAGATAGAAGATTAAGACACAAAAATCAGTTGTATTTCTATAAATGAGCAATGAACATGTAGAAACTGAAATTTAGAAAAATACCATTTATATTCACACAAAAATGAATGTTTATGGAAGTGCCTGGCTGGCTCAGTCGATAGAGGATGTGACTCTTAATCTCAGGGTTGGGAGTTCAAGGCCCACTTTGGACATGGAGCTTACTTAAAAAATGAATATGTATGTGTAAATATAACAGTAAAGTTACAGGACTTGTTTGAAAAAGACTACGTAACTTACAAGGAGAGCTATGCAGATGAACAGATATACCATCTTGATAGAGTAGAAAATTCAACATAGTAAAATTTCTCCAAATTTATGTGTGGTTTTAATGTGATTCCTATAAAAATCCCAGCAAAGTTTTTTTGTAGATATAGACAAGATAAATCTAATTTTTATATAGAAAGGTAAAGGAACTATAATAATAGCTAAACTAATTTTTAAAAAGAAAAACAGTGTGTCAGATATTTCTTGCAATCTCTTCAGATATTTTTCCTGTACCATTCTTTTCTGTCCCTCTAAGGCTCCATATCCATATGAATTAGATTTGCTATATTATCCAACAGGTAACTGATGGTAGTAGAAAATACCTATTTATCTATCTCTGAATTTACTTATTTTTTTTCTATCATCTCCAACCTTCTATTAAGTGAATTTTTTTAGTCCTGGTATTATTTATTTTTCAGTTTTAGAATTTCCATTTGGCTGTGTTTTCCAGTAGTTTTTATTTTTCTACTGAAATCTCCCTTTTGCTTGTTTATTAGAAGCATATTTTAATTTACTTACTTGAACACAATTATAGGAGTTGCTGTATTCTTATATATCTTATAATTTTTAATTGCATCATGGACATTTTATTGATCTATTTCATAGACTGTAGATTGTCATTCTCCTAAATAGTGTTGAATTTTTTGCTTTAAGAAGGCCGTGAGCTTGGTTAAACTCAAATTTCAAACTGTAACTTCTCTGTGACAGGCAGAAGGTGCAGTCTTTGTCCCTCCTTTTGCCTTAGTGCTGCTGCTTGTAGCCTGCCTCGCATATGAGTAGTACCTGTAACTCCCGAATCAACCAGAAATTTGTACAGAGATTATATGTGCAAAATTTGAGTTTTCCCTTCTGTGGTTCTCTTTGCTGAGGTTTAAATTTTTCACTTACCAGCTTCTGTGGTTCTCAAAACGCTGTCCTCTGATTTATCGAGTCAGTGAATTGTGACATTTTATCTTGAGTTCTGCATGCCTCGCACTGTGCCTGAGACCTGTCCTTAGGCAGAAAGCCGTAAAAATTGAATAGTCTTTGACATTCCCTTTTCCTAATGAAGCTCTTGAGGCCTGAAGTTTCTTTGTAGGAAAGTTTTTAATTACGTATTATTTAATAGTAAAAAATTATAAAGTAATCCCTTTAATGTCTTCACTCTTACTATGTACAAGGCACTATTATAATTAGTTTGTATTTTCCTTAGCAGTGTGTCACAATTTGTTCATGATTCTTCTTAGTCGTTTGTTAAAATGATTAATAGTTTTATAGTATTCAAAGATGAATAAATTATTCTTTGCTATCTTACACAGTTGAGATAATTTTAATTCTTATTTTAATATTTTGTATTTCATTTGTATAATGTTAAATTTGATTTTTATGGGCCTAACTGTGAAACTAAATAGAACTATATTACATTTTGATTTTTACTACTAGCCTGTTTATACCCTGTAGCACTATTCTTTAATCTTCATCTTCGAATTTACATAGGATATTTTTTCAAATACTTTAAGCGGAATCTAATACTCATGTAATTTAATGGTCATTTATGCTTCATTATAAATAAATAAGTAGTGACAGTATTGATCTGGCTTTAAAATTCTATATTCATATATTTTTGATAATTGTTTTACTGTGGATGACAGAAACTCAATTTCAAAATAGTTAAATAGAGAATTTATTAGCTAACATAATTTGGAACATGTTGGGATGAACTAGTTTCAGGTATGGCTCAATCCAGGGTTTGATCAGCGTCATCAGATCTTTGACCCTTTTTAGTCATTAGCTCTATATTCTTCTGTTATGTTAGCTTCATTTTCAGATATTCTTTTCCCATGCAAAGTTAATACCAAAGACAGTTACATCCAGAAACTCTGGTTTGTGTAAGTCTTTCAGCCCCCAACTTCTCCTTTTTCCCAAATCATCCTAGCCAAAGTAAAAGAGAGCTCTTATTGGTCTAGGGTAGGCCACATGCTTTTTAGTAAAAGAATCTTTGTGGCTAGGGTTTAGTGCTCTTCTGGCCATGTTAGGGTCATCATCTTATCCCTGATTTTAAAGGGTGGGATCAACTCTGAGAAAACAGAAATTTGATCCTCAAAAGAAAATAAGAGTGAACATGTACTGGGTATAAATAAAGTCTCTTACAACATCAGAGACCTTTAGATTGAATGCTTTCACTATTGATATGCTTTCATTTTACTTCTTTAAATGACTAAATAAATTTGGTGATTATTTCGTTTTCCTTTTTAATTATCTTCTACCAGAAACAGAGCATATGGAATGTTCTAGTTCTGTTATGGTATTTCTTAATTCTCTCAGTGTATTTTTCTTACCTTAGGTTTGTGCTAAACACAGAGAGCAGATTGCTATTAAATAGACCAAAATTTCCTATAAAATATTATTATTCTTTCATTTAAAGAAGATACATAAAAGACAAAATTTGCTCTTGGCTTTATATATTTATAAAATTTTTTATATATTTATAATATATGAAATAGCATATATAAAATATGTATATAAAATTATGAGTACATTTATAATATTAAGTGTATCCTAGCCAAAAGATTTTGACATTCTAAATAATTCTCTGTAAATAATATAATTAAACCCCAAATTCTCCTGATCTTATAAATAAGTAATTCTCACAAACATTCAAAAAAGAATGAATACCATTTCTTCACAGTTTTCCAAAAATAGGAGATGAGTGAACATTCTCGGAAGACAGTTACCCTGATATACAACCAGAGAAAAACATCACAAAGAAAGAAAACTAAACACTAATAAGTCTTACAAATTAAAGCAAAAACAAACAAACAAAAACAAGCAAAATACTAGCAAACTGAATTAAGTAGCATGTTAAAAGAACGATACATCATGACCAAACAAGATTTATCCCAGGAACGCAAGACTGGTTTAATTAACATCTAAAAATTAATATAATATACCATATTAGGGGCGCCTGGGTGGTTCAGTGGGTTAAAGCCTCTGCCTTCAGCTCAGGTCATGATCTCAGGGTCCTGGGATTGAGCCCCACATCGGGCTCTCTGCTCAGTGGGGAGCCTGCTTCCCCCTCTCTCTCTACCTCTCCCTCTGCCTACTTGTGATCTCTCTCCTCTCTGTCAAATAAATAAATAAATAAAATCTTTAAAAAAAAAAAAACCAATATAATATACCATATTAATGGAATAAAGGATAAAAACATATAACTGTCTCAAAAGATGCAGACAAAGCATTAATAAAATTCAGTCTCTTTTCATAATTAAAGCACTCAACAAATGGGGCACCTGGGTGGCACAGTCAATTAAGTGACTGACTCTTTGGTTTTGGCTCAGGAAATGATCTCAGGGTCATGAGATCAAGCCCCACGTCCTGGGGCTCCACGCTCAGCTCAGAGTCTGCTTAAGTTACTCTCTCCCTCTGCCTTTCTCCCTCAGATAACTAAATAAGTCTTAAAAAAAACACTCAGTGAACTAAGACTAGAAGGGAACTCCTTAGAAAACATTTATAAAAACCCGACAGCTAACATAATACTCAATGGTGAAAGGCTGATATCTTGCCTTCTAAGATAGTGATAAGATAAGGATGTTTATCATCACTACTTCTATTCAACATTGTACTGCAGGGTTTAGTCAGGGCATTTGGGGGGGAAACAAAGAAAAGGTATCAGATTGGAAATATGAAAGTAAAACTGTCTCTATTTGCAGATGCCAGATCTTGTTTATAGAGTACTCTAAGAAATCCACTAAAAAAACCCAGCAGAGTTCATAAACAAAGTTCAGTAAGACTGCATGATAGAAGATTAGTATGTAAAAATCAATTCTGTTTCTACATACTAACACTAGAAAATGAAGTTAAAATAATTCCATTTATGATAGTATTAAAAAGAAAAAAAATCTAACAATAAATTTAACAAAGAAATATGAGATTGGTACACTAAAACCTATAAAATATTGTTAGAGTAAATTTAAGACAATTCAAATGAGTAAACAACCAATGTTCATGGATCAGAAGACTTAATATTGTTAGATGGCAGTACTTCCCAAATTGATCTACATATGTAATGCAATACTATTAAAATTTCACGAGGCCTTTTTACAGGAATTGACAAGCTGATTCTAATATTTGTATGTGAATGCAAAGGACCTAAAATAGCCCAACCAGTCTTGACAAAGAACAAAGAAGACCATACTTCATGATTTCAAAACCTATTGCAAAGCTATAGTAATCAAGATAGTATATTACTGGTATAAAGGTAGACATATAAATCAGTAGAATAAAATTGAGAGAATGTGAATGAATGCTTTATTTTATAGTGAGTTAATTGTATTTGACCAGGGTACTGAGAAAATAAAATGGGAAAAACTAGTCTTTTCAACAGATGGTGCCTGGTACCACTAGATATCCACAGGGAAAAGAATGAATTTGGATCCTTACCTTACATCATACCCCAAATTTAACTCAAGATGGATCCTAGGACTGAATGTAAGAGATAATACTATAAAACTCTAAGAAGAAAACATTTTTTTGGTTTAAGCAATTGTTTCTCAGATATGACACAAAAAGTACAAGTAATAAAAAAAATGGGTTTTTGAGGGAGTTCATTTTCTCTCTTTGTTACAAACGATGTCACCAAACAAGTGAAAAGATAACCCACAGAATGGGAGAAAGCATTTGCAAATAACATATCTGATAAGAGACTTTTATCTAGAATATAAAAAGAATACTTACAACTCAATAATAAAAAGACAAATAATACACTTTAAAAATGAGCAAAAGATTTGAAAAGGTTTTTCTTCAAAGAAGATATACAAATGGTGAGTAAGTACATGAAAAGATTCTCAGCATCACTAGTTAAAAGAAACATGTACATCAGAACTACAACGGATGCCACTTCATATCCATTAGAACGGCTATAATCAAACAAAGACAGATGACAGCAAGTGTTGGTGAGGATGTAGAGAAATTGGAACCATCACACATCACTAGTAGGATTATAAAAGGGTACGGCCACCTTGGAAAATAGTCTGTCAGTGTACCAGCATGTGGTATAGTATTATCACTTTATGTTATGAAGTATGGCAGATTTTGTAAAGCACTTATCTATCCAAGTTCTTATTTTGCTGAGAGTGAATACTCTCAGATATTTTTCCTTTGTTCATTGGGTAGTTGGTCTCCATCAGATTTTAGTTAATAGAAAGCAAAACTCAATCTAAGTCCAAAGTCTAGGTAAGAATATACTAGCCTACTCTAACTTCAGTGGAATGAGGTGGAATTATTTTTCTTCTGCATAATTCCCCATCGTGGTGCAAGCTGGGATTGTAGTGTGTTGAAAAAGGCCAGTGATCCCAGCCTGTAGCACTACCGGAGCTTTCCTACCTCTATGCCATCCTTCGGTGTTTTACTTGCAATTGCTATACCCTCCCAGGATGAAAGGCACACTTGCCTTTCTCTCCTTTTTTTCCCCTGGATGCTACAATTTTGATCAGATAAAGAAAATTGGGAGTGTGGGCAGAGGTAAAGGAGAGCTTAAATCCCATCCAGTACCTGAAAGGAGAATGTATTCATTTCTAGTGCTGTTGTAACAAAATACCACAAACTGAGTGGCTTAAGGTGGCAATTGAAATTTATTCTTTAACAGTTCAGGAGCTAGAAGTCTTTTTTCAATTTAAATTCAATTAATTAACATATCGTTTAACATTAGTTTCAGAGGTAGAGTTCAGTGATCAATCTTATATGACACCCAGTGCTTATTACATCACATGCCCTCCTTAATGTCCATCACCCAGGTATCCCTTCCCCCACCCCTCTCCTCTCCTCTCCAGCAACCCTCATTGTGTTCCTATGACTAAGAGTCTCTTATGATTTGTCTCTCTCTCTGGTATCCTCTTGTTTTATTCTTCCCTCCCTTCCCCCACATTCATCTGTTTTGTTTCTTAAATTCCGCACATGAGTGATATTATATGAGAATTGTCTTTCTCTGATTGACTTATTTCACTTAGCATAATACCCTCTAGTTTCATCCATGTCATTGCAAATGGCAAGATTTCATTCTTTTGATGGCTGAGTAGTATTCTATCGTGGTTGTGTCTGTGTGTACACACACACACACACACACACACACACACACACACCCCTTCTTTATCTATTCATCTGTCAATGGACATCTGGGCTCCTTCCATAGTTTGGCTATTGTAGACATTGCTACTATAAACATCGGGGTGCACGTGCCCCTTCGGATCACTATATCTGTATCTTTGGGGTAAATACCTAGTAGTGCAATTGCTAGGCAGAAGGATAGCTCTATTTTCAACTTTTTGAGGAACCTCCATACTGTTTTCCAGAATGGCAGCATCAGCTTGCATTCCCACCAACAGTGTAGGAGGGTTCCCCTTTCTCCACATGCTTGCCAACATCTGCTGTTTCCTGACTTGCTAATTTTAGGAGGCTAGAAGTCTTAACATTAAATTTTTGGCTTGGCCATTCTCTGTCTGAAGTCTCTAGGAAAGCATCTGTTCCATGCCTTTCTCCCAGCTTCTGATGGTTACTGACAGTTCTTGATGTTCCAGATCTCTTCAGCTGTCTTCACAGGACAGACTTTCTCCTCTCTGTTTCTGTGTCCAAAATTCCTTCTTCTTATAACAACCCCAGTCGTATTGAATATAGGGCCAACCCTAATCCAGTATGACTTCATCATAACTGGAACTAACTATATCTGCCAAAAACTGTAAGGCCACATTTAAGAATATTATTTTTCCGGGTAGACAAGAATTATAGGGCCTCACTATTTAACCCACTATAGACAATAGTAGTGCAGTACAGAGGCTAATCTGTGTGTGTGTGTGTGCGCGTGCCTCCGTGGTGCAGAAGCTAGGAACAGATTGGGAGGGAAGGAGTATAGGAATTTTTTAAAAAAGATTTTATTTATTTATTTGACAGAGACACAGCGAGAGAGAGGGAACACAAGCAGGGGGTATGGGAGGGGGAGAAGCAGGCCTCCTGCTGAGCAGGGAGCCCGATGCGGGGCTCGATCCTAGGATCCCGGGATCATGACCTGAGCCGAAGGCAGACCCTTAATGACTAAGCCACCCAGGTGCCCTGAGGGATATTTTTAGTATGTGTAACACTGGGTACTTTCTTGGCTCCAGGTTCTGCACTGTTGGGCAAACAGTATTTCATTTAACCCTTGTACCAATCCTGCTCCATAGGTATTGTTCCATTAGCTTTCCAGAGAAGAAAGTTGATGTTCAGCAATGATGTTTAGCAAGGCCACACATTTAAGAGGCTCCAATTGGACTCATATGATACATTGTCTCCTTCCAAAACCTGTCAAGTTAAACATTAATGTCTACTACCTTAACGCTTTTATGGAAAAGCATTAAGTTGTGGTGATTAAAAGGAGGAAATCTAAGGCAAGGGGGAAATCTGAGTTGATGCAAGTTGAAGTTGGAATTGGGGGACTAGCTGGTATTGCTAATAAATACTAAAATGAGGAGTCTGAAGGCAAGATGTGAATTTTTCTATGATTTGGTTGAGAAAGGGAGTAGGGGCAGTAAAGGACACTCCAGATTAAAATACACGTTGATGCACATTGATATGAAGAATGTGCAGCTTACACCGAGGGTGATCATTACGTGGTCTGTGGCAATCCTCAGTTCGGCGCGGCATCATTTCTCAGTCATGTGATTCAAAATCTGCTGTCAGGCACAAAGCCACCCACCTCAAGTACTCCAGACCACCACAAAAACATCACCTTTTTACTCAGTGTTCTGTTTCGTGTTGTTCAAATTCACTGAAAATATATTAATTCTAAAAGGACAAAACCAGACGGTCCTCATGTTTGTGTCTGTTTTTCCTAATAAGTAAGTGCAGCTTCAGCCATTCTTGCGTGTGTAATCAGAAGCCACTGGCCTCATTTTAGCTCTGTTTTGGGCTTTACATGTGTTCTCTACAATCTCTAGCTGATTGTGTGCCAGCCAAGGTGAGTCACTTTTCAGGTGACTTCTTATTAAGCCTGTTTGTAAAAACTTCTACCACAAAAAGAGTATGGGATTGGCGTGGTACTCTTTTTTTTTTTTTTTTTAATTACTCTCAAGATTAGATGAGGTGACTCCAGCAAGAAAATGCTAATGGGAACATTGCACTAATTTTTCATGTTGGTTAAAACAAAAACAGGGGTGCCTGGGTGGCTCACTGGGTTAAAGCCTCTGCCTTCGGCTCAGGTCATGATCTCAGGGTCCTGGGATCGAGCCCCGAATCGGGCTCTCTGCTCAGCAGGGAGCCTGCTCCCCCCCGCCCCCGCCTGCCTCTCTGCCTACTTGTGATCTACTTCTCTCTGTCAAATAAATAAATAAAATTTTGTAAAAAAGAAGAGTCTGTTTCTTAAAAAAAAAAAAAACAAAAAAAACTGTAAAGTATCCTTAACAACCATGGCAGTTATAGATGGCAGACATTTTAGTGTTTGCAAATATACCCAATTTTTCTAGGTGATACTTTCATTTTATTGTATAAAATAGGTTTAATGTCAATTATTGGAGCACAGTAAAAGTAGTATTTGACAATGTAAAATTGCTTGCAATTCAGAATATTGAGAGAGAATCCCTTATTTATTTTTCGTGTTTTTAGTTAAATCCCAGTTAGTTAACATACAGTGTACTATTACTTTCAGGCGTGCAATATAGTGATTCATCACTTCTGTACAACATTCTGTGCTCATCACAAGTGCACTCCTTAATCCACATCACCTGTTTCATCCACCCCCCCCCCCATGTCACCTCGGTAACCAGCAGTTTGTTCTCTAGAGTTAAGAGTCTGTTTCTTGGCTTGCCTCTCTCTCTTTCTCTTTCTCTTTTTCCCTTTGTTCATTTGTTTGGTTTCTTAAATTCCACATATGAGTGAAATCATATGGTATTTTTCTTGTAAGAGAGATCCCCTTATTTTAAAAAAGGCAAGAATATTATGTTTTATATGAAATTGGTTTCAGAAAATAGCCATTTTATTTAAAATTCTTAATTATGTATAAAATACCATTTAAAGATTTGTTTTGGGAGCAAAAGTAAGCACTAAGCAAACGTTGAATATTCACATCCTATCCTTTTGGATAAGGTCAGTTTGAAAAAAAGCTGTTTTCCATAGATGTGACTATAAGGTTTATCTTTTTCCTGATAGTCTCTGCATATTTCTTTTTTTTTTAAGATTTTATTTATTTGACAGAGAGAGAGAGAGAGATCACAAGTAGGCAGAGAGGCAGGCAGAGAGAGAGAGGGGGAAGCAGGCTCCCTGCTGAGCAGAGAGCCCCATGATGCAGGGCTTGATCCCAGGACTCTGAGATCACGACCTGAGCCGAAGGCAGAGGCTCAACCCACCGAGCCACCCAGGTGCCCCTCTGCATATTTCTTTTGTACTGCTTATTTCTTAAAAAAAAAAAAAAAAGATTTTACTTTTACAGAGAGAGACACAGCCAGTGAGAGAGGGAACACAAGCAGTGGGAGTGGGAGAGGGAGAAGCAGGCTTCCTGCTGAGCAGGGATCCTGATGTGGGGCTCCATGTGGGGCTCAATGCCAATGCAGGGCTCAATGTGGGGCTTGATCCCAGGACACTGGGATCATGACCTGAGCTGAAGTCAGAGGCTTAATGACTGAGGCACCCAGGTTCCCCAGCTTATTTCTTAATATGTCCTGTTTGATACATTCTTTTTCTTTTAATTAGTAATTTACATTGAGCTCTTGGAGAAAAGATAGTAGTAGTTATTTTCCAAACATGAATAGTAAAAGCAATTTGCAGCAGCTAGGAACCATATCAAATAAGTGTGCTGTCTCTAAAATGAGTGGGTAAAATGATTGGAATTTCTTTTCATGAAAATAAGTTTCATTGAGCCAGATACATATCAGTTTATAGAATTGGTTTAAAAAATTTTGGCATATTGGTTTATAAATTTTTAATAATTCTATACAAATTTGTGAATTTCTTTAAAATATATTTATGTAATTGTTATTTTTTTACCAGTACCTCAGAAAATACTGAGACTCGTATTGAATATGTAATCTTAGAAACGGTGACATTTAGAAATAGATTTTTAAAAAAAAATATTTTATTTATTTATTTCACAGAGAGAGAGAGAGATCACAAGTAGGCAGAGAGGCTGACAGAGAGAGAGGGGGAAGCAGGCTCCCCGCTGAGCAGAGAGCCCGATGATGCGGGGCTTGATCCCAGGACCCTGAGATCAGGACCCGAGCCAAAGGCAGAGGCTTCAACCCACTGAGCCACCCAGGCGCCCCTAGAAATAGATTTTTAAACTGAATATTTTCATTGTATAAGAATATAATTGATCACACTCCTGTATTTTGGTTGCATATGCAAATTACTATGAACTAAAATACACTTGGGAGCAGTTAATAATTCCAAATATGAAGCTGACTAAATTATTATGACAAGTTTATTTTCATCATCTGGAATTCTATTTAATCAGCGGAAGAATTGTGGACATGAGAATAAATAATAATATGTTAATCAATACGGGGAATAGCTTCCAACTACACAGTTTATAGGCAGAAATTTTCTAACCATCATTAGAAATTTTTGAGAAGGGCTCATAATATATTCCAGGGTGTAGGGTGTTTTCCCTCTGAACTTTCTTGAGTCAATCCTCTGTTTCCTTCACATGGTGGTGCTATAGATGAGAAGGTGAGTCTTAGCCCTCCTTCAGCCAGGAGGCGCCATATTTCCCCAGAAAATGTTCTTCATGCATTCCCCCATAAACCATTTTATTGAGAGACACTGTGCCAGGTGCTTGATATACCCAGATGAATATCTGAGTCCTAACTCTCAGTGTTCACAGATAGAGGAAGTTACAATGATGGTTATAATCATGTGCCACGTGCTATTCAGAGCATTTGAGCAAGGTCCCAGTGAGCAACACATAGGAAAGTGCTTAATTCTTCATCAGAGACGTGGTATAATTTGGTAGGTGAGAGTTGGAATTTTGAAGCCAGAGGTATTCAGGTTTGAATCTTATCTACCACTAACTGTCTACATAATCATGTGCGAGGTACAGAATCTCCTTGAGCTTCCCTTTCCCCATTTCCAAACTGTAGCTACTATGACTAGGTATGTCATAGGACTGTTTTGAGGATTGAATAAATTCAGATTGGGTAGTGTTTGGGACAGCACCCAACATATGGCAAGTATTCAAAATTCATAGCTACTTTTATTGATGGGGTTTTTACCAGCAGTCTCAAAGCCGGCTTGTACTTCAGGCAGTGACGCTGCAGTTAACCCCTCAGTCACTGCCCTTTCCAGTCCAACCCCAGGGAACTAGACAGTACGCCACTCCACCAACACCATGTCACCTGCTCATTGAAAAACACTTTTATTCAACCTTGAATATGTGAGATGAAGGCCAAGACACAGCAGTTACTATCTAATCAGGTTACTGAATTATTTTTCACTTTTCCTAGGGATGAGTGTATACACCAATAAATGCCTAGATATCAGGACTCCCCAGGACTTTCTTGTGAAGAGTCAGGTAGCAAACATTTTAGGCTTTGTGGGCCGTAAAGTCTATGTCACAACTATTTGTTGTCATGCAAAAGTCATCAGACAATATGTAAAGAAATGATTTTGGCTATTTTCTCATACAGCTTTACAGAAAAAGCCACTTGGGTGACCCTTGTTAGAGTGCATATGTAATGGTTGTACACTATTTATTTGTTGAACTAGGCTGTGAACTCATTGAGGCCTCACTGAAGCCAAGTCTTGCTGACCTTTATAATATGTGTATACACATACATATTTGGCATTCAATAAATATTTTTTTGGAATAAAGTCATTGATCCAAAAAATAAATAGCTCAGTAAATTATGTCTTGATAAATTATACACACATATACAGCATAGTTATCATTACCTATATAAAACTCTAATAGGTTGAAATAATTTACTATATAAATGAATTCAGTTTTCAAAAATAATGAGAGATGACTGAAAATAAGTGACCCTTTGATATTCATGTTCATCAAAAGAGATACTAAAATTGTTTGTCTGTTTGCATATGTGTGCATGTATTGGGTCAGGAGTGGGGGGAGAAGAAAGGTTGATTCATATTATCAAGACCCTAAGCTAATACAGGTATTGACAGAGCATTAGACTGTGTTCTGGAGGGCGTGGGGGTGGAGTAACTGGGCGATGGGCATTAAGAAGGGCACTTGATGTAATGAGCACTCGGTGTTATATGAAATTGATGAGTAACTAAATTCTACCCCCGAGATTACTAATAAGCTAATAAGAGTATATGTTAACTAAACTGAATTTAAATTAAAAAATTAAACAAACTAAAAAAAAAAAAAGATTGTGTTCTGAATTTGCAGGCAGTTAAAAGCAAAATGTGAGATACAATAGAATATATAATCTGATCAAAAGAAACATAACCTTTTTTCATAAGGAGAAAACCCTTTTCCTGGTACTAAAAGAACTATAATATGAGTCCTTGAACAAGCAGTATTAAGCAACATAATAGCTAATATTTCCAGTAATGGCTGTAGAAAAAGTGCACAATGTTCTCATTTCACTGTTTTATGTGTGGATATTTGACTAAAGCCAAAGACACAGCATTAAAACCTACTTCATTAGAAATAGGATTTTGGAGACATTTGATATCAGAATTATTTCTATCCCGTATTTTATAAATAACAAAGATCTCAAATGATGGGTCTCAACGGATATCTTAAAGGATATTGTGGTTCATCGCTGGCCTTCATTAGGTCCAGGTCTCTAAAGGACCACCAACTTATTAGTTAATGATTAAAAGCCTTTCACCTGGACAGTAATTATAACAAAATTCCATTCCACATATATCATACAAAGCACTTTTCCATGTACCATATCTCTTAGACCTCGCAACGATCCTGGACAAGCATTATTTGCAATATGTTATAAATGAAGAAGTGACAGTGATGAGAAATGAAGTGTGAGAGCCCTGGGTAAAGGGCCGAATAAAGCCTGGCATCTGCAGAGACTTGTCACTCCAGTCTAAAATTCGCACTTTTTCTCTAAAGAGTGAGCCATTCTAAAAAACAAAACCTAGAAACTCAATATATGAAAGAAAGAGCTGTTCTGCTTAAATACAGATGGGATGGGCGCAGATGCCAATTGGTTGGACATCCCACCTCCTGATAAAAAGGCCATGTTTCTCTCTCCCTCTCTCAATTTGATATCTCCTAAGTGAAAGCCTTTGCATCTTCGTTGATACATACGAGAAACATGCCTTTTCTTTTCATCATGACTAAACCTTTCTGGGTTTCAAAAATTTGGCTGTCTTCAGAGGCTGTGCATCACTGTATTCCTCCAAAACAAAGCTATACTGCCTTCCTCCACGATTTTAGGACTCGTATTCCCCTTTCCATATGTAATTACTGATCGCAATGCTCCTCTCCCTCTTTTTTATTTTTTTGTCAATATTTATTGGCTTTGTGGTTGCTAAGGAACCTCAACTTTCTTTGACTTAACCACAGTTCAAAACACACTGCGGTTTAATTGTTAAATTCTTTTTTTTCCCCAAATATTTTTATTTTATTTTTTCAGTGTTATAAGATTCATTGTTCATGCACCATACCCAGTGCTCCATGCAGTACGTGCCCCCCTCAATACCCACCACCAGGCTCACCTATCCCCCCACCCACTCCCCTCCCAAACCCTCAGTTTGTTGCTCAGAGGACATTGTGAAAAGGAAAGGAAGGGTTAATTGGGGGAAATCCGAGGGGGAGATGAACAGTGAGACACTGTGAATTCCTCTCCCTCTTTTGGTTAAAAAAGAAAATCTTTGTTTCCTTGAGGAGCCACCATAAGGCCGCCTCTGCCTTCACGTTGCTATTCCATTAGCTATCTTGGTCACTAGGGGCGCCTGGGTGGCTCAGTGGGTTAAGCCTCTGCCTTTGGCTCGGGTCATGATCTCAGGGTCTTGGGATGGAGCCCCACATCGGGTTCTCTGCTCAGCGGGGAGCCTGTCTCCCCCTCTCCCTCTGCCTGCCTCTCTGCCTACTTGTGATCTCTTTCTGTCAAATAAATAAATAAAATCTTTTAAAAAATTTAAAAAAAAAAGATATCTTGGTCACTCCCTTTGATTCACTGAAGGATTTATTACCTGCTTTTACATTCTTTCTTTAGTCATGCTGCCGCTCTCATTCTTGGCAATTTCAACATCCATGTGGCAAAAAAACTCACACTGAGTTCTTTGACCTGTCCCCAACACCTCCACTCCGTATCAGCATGGACTAAGTCTTTGAAAACTGCATTAATGACAAAATCTAAAGTGTAGCTATCCTATTCCCTCAACATAACCTTTCCTTTCAAGCACTTTTCTCTAATACACTAGATCAATTACTATCTTCAGTCCATGGATGGTTCTTATCCACTCTTCCTCTTTTTGTCACTTTCCTTCATAAATAGCCTAATCCCATTAGTCCTTTGTCTGTTCTCCCTTGAAAACCACTCCCTCTGGTTTCTTGCCCTTCTCTTACTCTATTGTCTTCTCTTTAAAAGCCCCTACTGTGTTGAAATCAACCATTTGCCTTTTCCATTCCTGCAGCCCAGCCACTTAAGCTGGCAAGTTGTTTTCACCTTCGCTTCATTAGCTCAAACCTAAGTAAATGGTTAGCCCAGATCAGTAACTGTGTAGTTTTCCAGTCTCCAAAGTATCTAATTTAACCTTTCTCCTCTCTCTTTAAGCCTCCTTATTTGGATCCTCTCTCCTTACCCTGAGCTTCTGATCTCAGGGCACATTTTACTGAGGAGCATAGTAAACATCAAGTGGGAATTCCCTCCTCTTCCTACTACCAAACTGTGAACTTACTACATCATCATTCATCCTGTTACGTCTTCGGGAGGGTCTTGCCTCCTCCCGAAGGACAATCCTTCTGTGTGGACTCTTTGCTTTAACTACTACAGAGTAAGCTCCAAAGCAAGTAAGTACTGTCTCTTCTTTTTTCACCATCCATATGCTTCATACCTTGTACTGTGGCTGGTGTAATGCACATTGGTGCATATTATTTATATCTGTATGTGTGTGTGTGAGAAAGGAAGGGGCGTGTGCATGCTGTATCTCTTGGCTTATGTGAGAAAATTCAAGAACCAAAGCCTTTTTCCATGGCCCTTTGATATTTTAACTGAATAGCTTTTAAAAGATGACGGCATCCCAAGCTACAGTGATACCTTTCCGTTTCAGGAAAAGTGCCAGGTCGTCAGGTTATCATTCCTAGTCTTCTGTAGAAATCAAAACTGCTGAATGTAACATCCCATACAGAGTAAGTATAATAAGCCTATAATGTACTCACCGAGCTCTGAAATTGCATTCATTTGAAGCATTAATTTTCCGGAATTATTTCAGTTGGTTCTAACATTAATAAAAGTGCATTACCTGTTTTAATAATTGGGGAGGAAAGAAGAATTAGTGTGGCTCCTGATCTGTACGTGGAGAGTGTGAGCACTGCAGAGCATATAAGTGAATCTCATAATGATTAAGTGCTCCTCTTACATGCAATTCAGATAGAAATGAAAATCTGAGGCAACTAGATTTTCTTTAAAAATGTGCCTTAAGAGTAGGTTATGATTTTTTTAATCTTGAATTGGAGCTGTTAGGATGACCTCTTCTGTTTCCAGAAACTGCTTCAAGACCTTGCTGGAGAGCTGAGTCCAACAAAAACCCAAAACACAGTAAGAGGAGCCAGATACTGTGAATACAAGACAATAGACAGGTTGTAGGAAAGGTAAGGGATGGACGTTGGCGTCCCGAAAAATCACTGGTTAAAAATGGAGCTGGAATACATAACGGTCAGCATCAGTCTAAATCAGACTAGTATCTGTTAACATTTCTCAAAAGTGGGAGAGGTAGAGAAGTGTTGGGTTTGCAGAGGCCTTCCTGTCAGAGTGTGTCCTGAGTTAACAGAGAGGCTGTCATGATGTCAAGAAAGGAAGTAATTAAACAGAGTGGGATTTGATCATTTAAAAAGGAAGCAAAAAATTACTATAAAAAAACCTTAATGGATAGTTCTTACTGGTTCAGGAATCTAATCTCAGCCTAGTCAATCATGAAATACCTCCTTGGTCCTCCTAATGAAACTCTAACTGTAATTGCTTTCTTTTCCTCGTAAAAAAAATCTTTGTAAATATTGTGTTAGATATGCTTAACTGTATTTCTTATTCATTTAAGCTTCATTAACGTCATTAAACCTGAGATGTACTTTTTCTAAGTGAAAGAAAAAAGAGTTACATATTCAGAACAGAAATTTCCTTTTCCCCTATTCTGTCATTTCTCCTTCATGGCTTCAAACTTACTTCCATTCGTCTTTATAGTAGTGGTTCATGGAGGGACTCAGTGGTCTATAATTACCCTCAACTGATAGCAAGATTTTGTGTGCGTAGGCATTTTCCCCTTTGAGAAAGTTCATCACATTCTTTAGATTGTCAAAGGGTAACATGACCTGGAAAAAATTAAGACTCTCTTCTCTGTAGCAGTTTTTAACACTCTCCAAGACAACATGGTGGAATCACTTCTATTTGTCTTCACTACATCCATTTTTCCATGTGCTTGGCTTTCCTCAAGTCCTAAGTTATTATGGGATTTCCTTTAAAAAAATTTGTTCTTGAGTGTTGCTTCCTTATAGGGTATATGCTACCAATAAAATGACTTAAAATATTATTTGTGCTATTTTTAACAAGTTATCTGAGTATTAAAGAATTAAACCCCTAAATCATGTTTCAAATAATAGTCTTTCTGAGGGGAATATTTTAGAAGTGGAAAACTATTATCTACTGCTGAGAGCAGACTTTTACCTTTTAAACAAAAGTATTATCAGCCTTATGTATGCTCTGTTTTGTGTTAAAGTTCTTTTTTTTAAAAGATTTTATTTATTTGAGAGAGAGAGAGAGCATGAGCAGTGGGGATGGGGAGAGGAGGAGGGAGAAACAAGCTCCACAGTCAGCAGGGAGCCCGATGGGGGCTTGAACCCAGGACCCCGAGATCATGACCTGAGATGAAGGCAGATGCTTAACTGCCTGAGCCACCCAGGTACCCCTTGTGTTGAAGTTCTAATAAATTCTCCTTATCCAGTATTCAGTCGGGTCTAAGTGTAATAATATGAATTCCCAGAACAAGGTCATTTGATAGAGGTAAAATAAAATTCAAGGGTACTTCAACTTCAATTTTACTATGTGTACAAGCCATTTTTAATGTTCAGTCTTTGTTCTCCATTAAAGGATTAAGAACTCCTTTAGGTATTTTTTTCAGAAGCCTTAATTGCCGTGTTTCATTTTCTACTTTTTCGTGGAATAACCATATCATACATTGTATGATTTAAATGAAATACAAACACAGAGAAACTTACAGCTACATCAGAGCTTTCCCTTTTTGTAAAGCAAAATAAGCAGTCCTTTTTTATATGTATTTATCAAATGCCTATTATGTGAAAACAATTTTGAGGTCCAATAAGGTAAATGATGTGAATGTTTTATAACCTAGTAATACCATTTAAATATATAAAATTTGATTGGGTAAAGAAGAAATGGTATTTAATAAATGGTGTTGGTGGTACCACATCGAGATTCCCTTTACCAAGCCAGTCCAACCACCCCCCAGCTGCTGTTGGGTTGGTTGCTGTGGCTCACGTTCACTTCTCCAGAGATTGGCTTCATCCCCCAAAGCTTAGGAAGATGTGTTTCCATTTCCCAAAGTGGTCCTGGGTCATTGTCTTACTAATATGCAGATATGAACACTCAGGTTCCTTGCTTCAAGGTGGTGCCATTTATGCTCCAGAACTCCCTGTAGGCTCAGGCTGAGGCAAGATTCATCCTGAAAATTTATCTTTGCTTGGCTCTTTCCTCTGCCCCCTCCTGCTTCTTATCTCACTCCCTTACAGGTTTCTCTCGAGATCATACCATCAGGAAATCAATTGCTAAAGAACCTTCATCTTAGGCTCTGTTTCTAGGGAACCTGACTTTAGAGTATAAACAGTGTTTGGCAATGTGTTCTTTTACAAACTACTCTTTTTATTATATAATAATTATATAATCACAAACTATAGAGTTGCACAAAGCTAGAATTTTTCATCTTTACCTCTTACAACTAGGTAGTGAGGCCAAAAAACAGTTTGGAACAGAACCTAAACACAAGTCTTCTCATTTGTAGTTTTTAGGTTTTCACATGATGGTTACAGTTAAGAATATTTTTCCTTTTATGAACCTTTGACTGAAGAGAATGTCTCTTTATATAAATGTAAATGAATCTGTTAAATGTTCATTCAGCAAAGTGTTATGAAACAGTGTCAAACCATTCACATTTGCAATGTTTAGTAATACTCCTGAAAACCCCTCTCATTAATTGTTGGCAGCACTCTGTCCCTCCCTGTCCCAAATAAAGATCTTGTTCCATCAGCCTCAGAAATTTTAAATTTTTTCAAAGACTGTATAGGTATTCTTTGAATGAAGACCAATTTCTCATATAATGGGAAGGCACTGAGTCCTGTAGAAATGCAATTATTATGTAAAGCATGCCTATTTGTGTGCTAATACACACAAATTTGTCCATTTTCTGCAATCTTTAAAATCCTTTTTATTCGAGTATATTTGGCACACAATGTTATATTAGTTTCAGGTGTACAACATAGTGATTCAACATCTGTATAAGTTTTGCTATGCTCACCACCACATGTGTAGCTACCATCTGTCGCCATACGTTGCTTTTACACTATCATTGACTATATTCCCTACGCTGTGACTTTTATTCCCATGGCTTCTTCATTTCATCACTGGAACCCTGTATATCCCGCTCCCCTGCACCCAGTTTGCCCATCCTCCCACCCCCTTCCCTTCTGTGATCCTCCTTAAAACCCTTCAGAGAAATGTAAAATGTTGCTGGTGTAGATACCTATTAATGTAACGTTTGTTTATTAAGTAAGTGTATAAGTCAAACAAGCAAAAAACAAGATGTTTGACTTTGTTGCATACAGATACTGAAAGAGAGGCATTATCTCTTACAGGGCAATATTCCCATGCCCTTAGCATCCCCTAAAATATACCTGGGCTCCATCTTAATGTTCTGAGTGTTAGAGAAGCTTTTGATAAAGCAATCTATTATGGCCGTTGTTAAAGGCTAAATTTTTGCCCCTGTTCTTCTATAAATGTGAGCATGTGATTGGGGTCTTAAGGAATCATAGAGGGTGCTCTTGAGCAGAGAGGAGGCAAAGTACCTTTAGTGGTAGCTAAAGACCTTGAGAGGCCAATAGACCGAAAAGGCTTGCCAGCAGGGGAGAGCTCTTAAAAGCAGGCCTGGATAAGAAGAAAAAGGGGGGTCAAGGAGAGGAGAGAAAGTGCTTTCCAATTCCATGCAAAGCATACATTTGTGAAGAGCCATAAAAGCAAATCAAGGTGGGCTGGTGGGTGCTATGGATACAAAAAATCCTTAGCAGTCCTTAATCACAGAATAGTGGCAGAGAATCAGAGGGTAGAATTCCCAGAATGCCCTCAGCTCACATTAAAGCAAAGCTAGACGGCTTGAACTGGGTAGAAGGAGTGGGGAATTGAAACTTTAGAATTGCTGTGATTTTATAGTCTCTCTTCAAGCAAAATACCAAAATGATTGGATATTCCATTTATAGGAGGAGCTTTCCTTCAGAATCTGTACCTAGCCAAGTCAAAACCCTGTTTCTCTTTTGCTTTATCTCACACACTTACATGGCTTTCTTTAATAAACCCTGAAGTTCATAGGTATCAGATGTTGATCATAACACACTAAGTTTTTGTGAACTAGGTGAAATCAGTCATCACATCAAAAGTACAAATTCTGAAGGTCTTATTGTAGGATAGAATCATGAGTACCTCGGTATTAGTAGAAAACATTTCAAAGTTTCTGAGGCTGAAGGAGTCAGGTGTGATTGGTTGGTTTGTTTGTTTGTTTTGAGAGGGAATATAAAAATTAACAAGATTGAGACTTCCAGGAAAGATGATGGAGTAGGAGGATCCTAAGTTCATCTTGTCCCACGGATACAACTAGATGACACCCATATCAGTGTAAATAACCCAGAAAATGACCTGAAGACTGGAAAAACAGACTCTGCAGAGCTAAATGTAGAGAAGAGGCCACATCACAGATGGTAGGAAGGGTGGAGATGCAGACAGGAGCTAAGTGGACCCACGGGACAGTCCGTGGGAGGGAGGAATGCTTCAGGCATGGAGAAGGGAAGGAAACAGACAACACAGGCATGGGGAGCCCACACAGAGAAGACATAACCCATAACATTTGGCTTTGAATTTTAAAGGGGCTGAATCTCATAAGTTCTTAAAATCAGTGGAGCTTAACACCTGAAACTTTAAAAATTACCTGGCTCCCCTATGGGAGAGCCTGAAGGACAGAGTGCCCACCCTTAAAGAGACAGCACAACAAACAGCCCCATGGAGATATAGCCTAGAAGCAGCAGTTTGAAAAATGCCTGGCATATACAGGAGAAATATTTGTTTACTGATCTCAGAGCATTTACTGAAGGTGCAGGGATCTCTAAGAGCCTATACACTAGAAGAAGCAGAATGAATCAGCCACCTGGAGGACAGAGTAATGGAAAGCAACCAAGCTGAACAGGAGAGAGAAAAAATAATAATAAAACATGAAAATAGACTAAGAGAACTCATTGACATCATCAAGTATGAAAACATTTGCATTATAGGGATCCCAGACAGAGAAGAGAGAGAAAAGGGGGCAAAAAAAAATGTATTTAAAGAAATAATAGCTAAAAACTATCTGAATCTAGGGAAAGTAACAAAAATCCAGATCGAGGAAGCACAGAGAGGTTCCATCAAAATCATCTCAAGGAGATCCACACCAAGACACATAGTCTTGGCAAAAAAAATAGTGATAAAGAGAGAATTTTAAAAGCAGCAAGGGAAAAGAAAATTATATACAAGGAAAACCCCATAAGGCCATCACCTGATTTTTTGGCAGAAATTTTGTAGGCCAGAAGTGAGTGACACAATATATTCAAAGTGCTGAAATAAACTTGCAACCAATAACACTCTATCAGCAAGGCTGTCACTGAGAATGGCAGGAGAGATAAAGCAAAAGTCCTCCACAAAATATTAGTAAATTGAATCTAACAATGCATTAAAGAAATCGTTCACCACAATCCAGTGGGCTTTATTACTGGGATGCAAATATGGTTCACTATTCACAAATCAATCAACATGATACATCACACCAACAAGGGAAAGCGTGAAAGCTCTATGATCATTTCAGTAGATACAGAAAAAGCATTTGACAAATTACAACATAAATTCATGATTAAAAAATAAACCTCAACAAAGTACATTTAAAGGAAATATATCCCAATATAATAAAGGCCCTATTTGAAAAATGCATAACTAACATCATACTCAATAGTGAAAAACTGAGAACTTTTTCTCTAAGATCAAGAACAAAACAGGGATGTCCACTCATACCATTTTTATTTAACATAGTACAGGAAGTCCTAGATACAGCAATCAGAAAAGAAAAAGAAAAGGAAGGCATCCAGATTAAGGAAGAAGTAAAATGTTCACTATTTGCAGATGACATTATGCTATATAAAGAAAACCCTAAAGACTCTACCAAAAAACTATTAGAACTGATACATGAATTCAGTAAGGTCCCAGGATACAGAAGTCCATATACAGAATTCCATTGCATTTCTTTTTTTTTTTCAAGGTGACAAGCTTTTTTTTTTTTAAACATATAATGTATTATTTGCCCCAGAGTACATGTCTGTGAATCATCAGGCTTACACATTTCACAGTACTTACCATAGCACATACCCTCCCCAATGTCCATAACCCAGCCACCCTATCCCTACCCCCCCAACCCCCAGCAACCCTCAGTTTGTTTCATGAGTTTAGGAGTCTCTTATGGTTTGTCTCCTTCCTGATCCCATCTTGTTTCATTTCCCCCCACCCCCCATGACCCCCCACCCTGCCTTTCAAATTCTTCATATCAGAGAGATCATATGATAATTGTCTTTCTCTGACTGACTTCTTTCGCTTAGCATAATACCCTCTAGTTCCATCCACGTCATTGCAAATGGCAAGATTTTGTTTCTCTTGATGGCTGCATAGTATTCCAAGACTTTATTTATTTATTTGATAGCGAAAGAGAGAGAGAGAGCACAAGTAGGCAGAGAGGCAGGTAGAGACAGAGGGGGAAGCAGGATCCCTGCTGTGCAGAGAGCCCAGTGTGGGGCTTGATCCCAGAACCCTGAGATCATGACCTGAGCCGAAGGCAGAGACTTTAATCTACTGAGCCACCCAGGCGCCCCTCCATTGCATTTCTATACACCAATAATGCAGTAGCAGAAAGAGAAATTAAGAACAGTCACCTTTACAATTGTACCAAAAAGAGTAAAATACCTGGAAATAAACAAATAAACTTAACCAAGGAGGTAAAAAACCTATACTCTGAGAACTATAAAACATTTATGAAAGAAATTGAAGACAACAGAAACACATGGAGAGATATTCTATGCTAATGGATTGGAAGGATATAGATATATATATATATATATATATATATATCTCCATTCCTGGAGGTGCAGAGGTGCAGGGCTCTCTAAAAGACTATACACTAGAGGAAGCAGAAGAACGAATTTATATATATCTATATCTATCTATCTATCTATCTATCTATCTATCTATCTATCCCTTTTTTGGGTGTTTGGTATAACACCCAAAAAACAATCCAAATAAAAAATGGGCAGAAGACATGAACAGACATTACTGCAAAGAAGACATACAAATGGCCAACAGACATATGAAAAGATGCTCAACATCACTTATCAACATGGAAATGCAAATCAGAAACACAATGAAGTATCACTTCACACCTGTCAGAATGGCTGAAGAAACAAAACAAAACAAAAAACAACTCACAAGAATCAAAAAATGTTGGCAAAGGTATGGAGAAATAGAAACCCTCATGTACTGTTGGTGTGAATGCAAACTAGTGCAGTCACTATGGAAAACAGTAAGGAGGTTAAAAATTAAGAATAGATTACAGTAGGATCCAGTAATTCCACTACTGGGTATTTACTCATAGAAAACAAAAAGACTAATTTGAAAAGATATAAGACACCCTTGTGTTTATTACAGCATTATTTACAGTTGCTAACATAAGGAAGCAACCCAAGTGTCCATTGACAGATGAATAGATAAAGAACTGGTATGTATATAGAAGAACTGGTATGTATATATCCTTAAAAAGAATCCAGTCTTGTTATTTGCAACCACACAGATGGATCTAGAGAGTTTAATGCTAAGTGAAATAATTCATTCAGAGAAAGACAAATACCATGTGATCTCATTCAAGTGGAATTTAAAAAATAAACAAAGAACAATAAAAGAGACAAACCAAGAAACAGACTCAACTACAGAGAACAAACCGATGATTACCAGAGTGGAGGTAGATAAGGGGGATGTGTGTAATAGATGAAGCAGATTAAGAGTATACTTATCATGATGAACACTGTGTAAGGCATTGAATTGTTGAATCACTATATTGTACACCTGGAACTAATAAAATACTGGAAGAATTAGAAGAAAATTAGTAAGACTCTGTCAGGACTGAGCTCATTCGTTCTGTTAAAATACTAGGTTCTTTAAAAATTCAGTTATTGTGTATAACATGCCTACATTGGTAATTTCTTTTTGTTTTTTTTTTTTTGCTAGTTTGTTGCTATATTAGGACCCAATTTAGTATCAAACCCAAAATGCTCCAAGGTACTTCATTCATAAACCAATAATATAATACATACACCTTCTTAAAAAAAAAAAAAGATGATATACAGGGATTTCACAAGCTGTTGCTTAGTTATTGTAAGTGTGGAGTAGAAACTCTTCTGAAGTCCTTATGTTCTCCTACCATAAGATAAAGAATATATAATGAAGTTGACTCTGACCTGGAGTCCCATGATTCCTCCATACCAACTTCACTAAAAGAACAGAGAATAGTGGGTTGAGACAAGTATTTATATGGGTGAAATATTGCTTTCAAGGTTCATTGTTGTATCTTGTAATTTTTTCAGCTTTCTCTTGCTTCTACCTTCTCAGATATGTGAATGGACCAGAAAAGAGCCAGGTAGCTTTCTGGCTTTCACACTGAAGATAAAAGATAAATGTACACTAGGATTTTCTCCTTAGCTCTGTAACCATTTAGATACTAAATCTTCTCCTTTTTTTTTTTTGATTTAAAATATTTTATTATCAGTATTTTATTTTATTTATTAAATTTAGTTAGCCACTGTATGGCACATCATTAGTTTTTGATGTAGTGTTCAGTGATTCATTAGTTACATATAACACCCAGTGCTTTCTGAATACCTAAAACACAGTATAAGTCCTCTAGGTAGAGGTTGCTTATGTGTTCATTCAAGAACATTTTATTGCTCATTTAGTAAGTAGAAGGTAGTGTGTTAGGAACTAGCAGAGTCAAGGTAAATAAACCGAGTGTAGTTCTTTTCCTCACTGAGCTTATGGTCTAGCGTCCTTACTAATTCACTATCTAAAATATATAATTACATGGGTTGCATAGTTTAGCATCCTTTGGAAGCTCTCCAAGAAGCTCAGATGAGGGGCATTTGTAGGTCGTTCAAATGAAATTTTAAGTCCTCCTAGGCTTTATTTAGCATGTTAAACCTAATGCCATCAATACAGGCAATTAGGAATCAGAAGGTGGTAAAGGACATTTAGGCACAAAGTCATCCATCACATTAAATTACTTAATCTTTTCATCTCCTTGCTTTTGAAGTAAATGACCCTCAAGAGTTGGTAGGCATTGGTATGGCCTAATTTTTAAATCGAGTTTAAAATCAAATGTTGATATTGTGAACAGCTTCCATTCCTTTTAAGGAATGTATCCTTGATTTGGGTATTTTTTCAGAGGCATTTAAAAATAATTATTTCCTCTTTGTATAGAACACAGGGACATGATTCTTTTTAGACGAGACACCATTGTGTCATTAGAGATGGAAGTTGTGTATTGTGACCTGGACAATTTCAGAAATCCTTTTTCTAAGTTTAGGTTTTCCCAAAAGTATAGTGTGAGACATAAAGTGGGTCCACGTAGTTAATTTGGGAGAAAATTATAAGAAGTACATGGAGGAAGGTAGGGAAAGTGAGACAGGAAAGGGAAAGACATCCTGAAAGGGTTGTGATGAGCAGGTTTTCATGGTGGGCAACTGGGGATCAATCCTATTGGGGACACTTTGAGGAACCGTGGGGAGCATGCTTCAGAAATATTCTATCAAAGGACAAAGTAAGATGAAGTATTTTCCCGCCAACTCTCAGCTATTATCGATTGAGGGTAGATCCTGGGGCAGTGAAGCCTTAGACACTTCTAGGCTGCCCAACAAGCAGGCTGGACAAGCCCTCCAGAAGAAACCCTTGGGCAGAGAAGCAGTTGATAGCAGGCACTTGAAGTAGGAAGTTGTCAGTGTCCTGTGAACTGGTCACTACAGCTGCAGGTTCATTTATAGAGTTGAACCGAGGGGATATGAGGCAGAACATTCACAGCATTGGCATATGCGGGGAACAAATTGCTGTAAACTGCATTTACTTGAAAAAACACTGTGGTCGGTCAACATTTTACAAAATGTTGGTCTGGGCACCTGGGTGGCTCAGTCAGTTAAGCATTTGCCTTCGGCTCAGGTCATAATCCCAGGGTCCTGGGATCAAGCCCCGCATTGGGCTCCCTCCTCAGTGCAGAGCCTGCTTCTCCCTCTCCCTCTGCTGCTCTACCTGCTTGTGCTCTCTCGCTCTCTCTGTCAAATAAATAAATAAAATCTTAAAAAAAAAAAGTTGGTCCATAGGCTGGTCCAAAATTCCCCCATAATAATGCTTTATTTTCTGCAACATATCCAAAGAAAAATGGTGTACACGTGCACTTAGAGCATTTAAACTATCCTATCACAATAATGGTTATTTCACCAGGAAAAAAAGTTGCATGCTATTACTTGTTCTGTCCCTTATCTATGATTTTTCTAAGGACTAACAGAGAGATGTTCCATGGAGCAGTTTGTCTCTGTGAATATATCCCATGGACAGGAAAATAAATGGATGATGAATTCAGAATGTGGCATCCATGCCACATTCCTTTACTGAGGATGGTAATACTCTGCTTCTTTACTAACTTCTCCTATTTGCCCTTATGACACCCTTGCAATGTCAGAACAGTTTTTATTGCCTTACTTCACAGCATAAGAAACTTAGTTTCATTAAAAGTATGAATCGTGCACCTGGGATGTGTCACATACTGGGTTAGACACTCTTACTTGGGATATTTCAGTGACTCCTACTCAGAACTCTGGGGGGTACTGTTCTCATTTACTGATAAAAGCTCTAATCAGGGACTGGCAAAGTTCTCATAAGACAAGAAAATTTGAAAGTAGGACCCAATCCCTGGAGTTTCATCTCCATACCCAGTACTTATTCCCCTCTAACTCATGATCTCTGCAGGTTGTCTCCAGATTCCCCCCAGCATTCCTAGACAGACATCTACGCTTACCTATTACTACCTCCATAGAACATTTCATGGGACCAAATTTGTGCATTGAGTAATTTCCACATAATTACCACACACTGAATATATTTTTATCTGTGCTAGCTTGATCTCCCTTCAGATGAGAGTTGATTTGATTATGAACTTCATCGGATAGTGCCCAGTAGTGGATTTGTGTCTCTTGTGATCCATCTCCTTCTTCTACCTTCTACCACATTTCACTTGGTTGGTTATTTCTGAAAATTTTTATTAACATAGACTATAAGACTGTGTATATTCACCCTTATTTAGGTTTACAATTTTATCTCATGTGACGCTCCTTCTCATTCCATCAGGTCTAGCCACACTAGCCTTGTGTCCATCTCTCGTACTTGCCATGCTGTCTCACCATGTGAACTTTGTACATGCTGTTCCCTCTCCTGAGAATATACTTTTCATGACTACCCAATAAACCTCTACTTAGGCTTCATAATGGTGCTCAAGCTCAAGGATCCTTAGGGAAACTTCCTCAAGGAATCTAAGCAGATCTCCCTGTTAGAGACTCTAATAGCGGCGTGTGTCTCTTTGTTCCTATTACCAGAATTCTGAATGTATGTATTTATGTGTGTGTATATGTGTGTATGAAGATTCAATCAATATCTGTCTCTCCCACCACCCTACATGCCCCATTATGGCAAAATCCTCATCTGTTCGGACTCATGAATGTACCTCCCAGAAATTAGCATGGGGCCATACTCATGGCAGACACTCAGTAAATAAGTCTTGAATAGAATGGATAAATCTCTAATGTTCACTTCTCTAAGTTGGACCCAGAGTGTTCTCATTGCTGGTGTTCCTCTGTTGGGGAAGTACTGCCTTGCCCCAGGGGGGGCTTTTGAAATGCCTGAGGGTGCTTTCTCGTTGTCACAATGACTAAGTGCAGCTCCTGGAGTTTGGTGGCAGAAGGCAGAGGTGTTAAAAATCATGCAGTGTGTGGGATAGTCTATTCAAGGAATAATTGTTTCACTCCAAATGCCAGTAGCACCCTGAGAAACACTGCAAGACAGATTATGCATTTGAGTAATAGGCCTCTGGTGTGTTTGAATAATTGTTAACATGAGTCTGTACACAGTGTAGAGGTACAAGTGTGTATGTGTATGTGTGGACGTGTGTGTGTGTAACTGCCCTTTTACATTAATCTTGTGTCAATAGGTCATCAGTTAATTGATTACCTTTCCAACCGGTGCCAGAAAGAAGGGCTACAGGGAAGCAGAAGGAAATGGAGATGGGAAAACTGTCTCATGTGTCAGAAATGGGAAACCTAGAAATGTCCAGGAGGCCCAGTGTTAATCTAATTTATACAGTTGGTATTTTGCTTTATATTTCCTATGTTCCTTCTTTTCTATTTCTGTCTGGCTTTTTATTTCTTCTCCAGGTTAAAGCTTCAGTCTGACACATTCATGTGTTTGCTTTCTTCCTTTTAGTTCAAATAGAAAATTGAGATTGGTTTTCAGGATTGTTTGTGTCCTGTGTCACAGTTAGCCCGTGGTTGCAATAGAGAAGCTCAGTAAAGCCTCTTTCATTGTTTCTGTTATAACACGAGAGCAGTCCAGATACTAGTGGTAAACCTCCCTTTACTGAGACTGAACAAATGATTTTTATGGTACTTCTGCTTCAGATGGCTGGAAAAACATGGGGCAGAGATGGAAGAGTCTGTAACAGAATGTGACAAAGCGCTAGCTGGGATTCCAGGCATTAGGGGAGCCCCACTCATCAACTTTAAGTCATTTAACCTTTAAATGACTTGGTTTTATCCTTTTTAAATAACAAGAAGACCAGGTAAGATAACTGCTAGAGCCCTTTCCTGATCTCAAATTGGACGTTTCTGGTTCAAGGAAGAATGGGGGAGGAAGGAAAGAAGAGGAATAGAGGTTATCCTAGAAACTAGGTATTAAAATGCCTCCCATGTATGAAATTATAATCATGCCTCATTCCTTTAGAATTCTGCTCTAGAATTGAGTAGCTGGTATATGACCAGGACTTTTCATGGAGCAGGATGGAACTCCCTACAGGCTTGGTTCAAGAATGGGGTTTCAGAGGGAGTATGCACATACATAAGCACATAAGTGGTTAATCATCTGGGCCCTGGGGACAGATCTGTGCTTGAATTCCAGCTCCAGCCCTCTGGGACTGGTTCTGTAAATTGCACATGCCCTTAAGTAGTGTAAGCCATTGTTTCCTTATCCATTAAATGTTAATAATAATAGTACCTACTTCACTGGGTTGTTGTGATAATTCAATGAACACATGCTATCACTGGGAAAGCATATCTTAGCAGATAGGTAAGTGGTCCATAAACTTTTTTTTTCTCCCCAAATATGTTTAATTTTTCAGTGTTACAAGATTGATTGTTCACGTACCACACCCAGTGCTCCATGCAGTACGTGCCCTTCTCAATACCCACCACCAGGCTCACCCCCCCCACCCCCTCCCCTCCAAAACCCTCAGTTTGTTGCTCAGAGTCCACAGTCTCTCCTGGTTCATCACCCCCTCCGATTTCCCCCCATTCACCCTTCCCTTCCTTCTCACGATGCCCTCCATGATTTTCTTTATACTCCACACGTAAGTGAGACCATAAGATAATTGACTCTCTCCGCTTGACTTATTTCACTCCGAATAATCTCTTCTAGTCCTGTCCATGTTGATATAAAAGTTGGATATTCATCCTTTCCGATGGAGGCATAATATTCCGTTGTATAGATGTACCACATCTTCCTTATCCACTCATCTGTTGAAGGGCATTTTGGTTCTTTCCACAGTTTGGCTATTGTGGTCCATAAACTTTTGATGTGATTTCTTTAAGCAACCTAAGCCAATCAAGAATGGTGCAGTTTTTATCTTCTGGTCCCACTTATGTGAGGAAAACATGGAGGGCATTGTGAGAAGGAAGGGAAGGGTAAATGGGGGAAAATCAGAGGGGACCATGAACCATGAGAGACTGTGGACTCTGAGCAACAAACTGAGGGTTTGGGAGGGGAGGGGGTGGGGGGGTGGGTGAGCCTGGTGGTGGGTATTGAGAAGGGCACGTATTGCATGGAGCACTGGGTGTGGTGTGAACAATTAATCTTGTAACTCTGAAAAAATAAAATAAAAATATTTGGGGAAAAAAAAGAATGGTTAAATTATTCTTAGGCTATCAGAATTCTGCCCTCCCAACCCACCTCTTTCAGAATGCAGAATGGCTGATGAATCCTTTTATGAACTAGCTGCTTATATGACTACTATCAGTCAAATGTTAATAAAACATGCATTTGAAAAGGTATTAGTTTTTATTAATTTTTCCCCCTCAAAATTGTTAGAGATGGTTAAAATTACTAACTTAATCATATTTACCTAGAAAAGAATTAAATTTACTGTTGAATGTATTGTGGATTATAGACCCGCATATCGGACTCACTGGTAATTTTCTTTTCCTTTTTTTTAAAGATTTTATTTATTTATTTGACAGAGAGAAGAGAGATCACAAGTAGGCAGAGAGGCAGGCAGAGGGAGAGGGGGAAGCAGGCTCCCCGCTGAGCGGAGAGCCTGATGAGGGGCTCGATCCCAGGACCCTGAGATCATGACCTGAGCTGAAGGCAGAGGCTTTAACCCACTGAGCCACCCAGGCACCCCTGGTAATTTTCTTCTACTATTTCTTCCAGAGACATAGAGACACTACTGTCTTAACATTTTCTGTACTTTGACCTGGTCCAGTCTACATGTATGTGAATAGTTGGGAAGTGATTTAATCACAGGGCTGCAGGATGGGTTTTGTACTTGACTTCTCCATCAGTTTGTACCATTTGCTGGGCAGGCAGCTGCCAAAAGGACTTCTTCCACCCTCCACTGAATTGGCCCCTGTGATGCCATTGTAATTTTATATTCATCACTATGATTAATTTGCTGCTCTGAGTCTGTCATTTCTCCTGGGAGGTAACCCCTAGCTTGGAATAAGCACAGTTGGATTTTGTGAAATAATTCTATTCTAAGATTGAAATATTTCTCCCATCCAAGTGCTAACCAGGCCGGACCCTGCTTAGCTTCTGAGATTAGACGATATCGGGCACGTTCAGGGTGGTATGGCTGTAGACTAAGATTGAAATATTTCTGCGTCATCTGGTAAGATGGTTCAGGATTTTAAATACTCAAAATGCTCTAGTATTCATCATAATTACAAGTGCATTGTTTTTTCTTCTCCACTTTCTTAATTCATGATCCTTGTTTATCATGTTTCTTTGCGTCATTCATAGTTCCTTAAACATGAAGATATTCTAACTGGTTGCAAGATAGTATTTTAATAGAGCTTGTCACTTCTAGGTGGACCCTTCTAATAATATTTAGTATTTGTGCATTAGCCCATTACATTTTGCTATAATATTCATTTCACAGGGTTTTTAAAGTTTTGTTGTGATATTTGCTTAATCTCTTCTGTGCCAGGATTATGCATTTGAGTTTCAGATTATATCACTTCACTTTGCAAATTAAATAAACTTACACTGTAGCCTTAATATTAGTGTTGTCAATAGATATACTTATTTTAAGTCAAAATGAATTGCCTGACCTAAATAGTTAGGCAGTAAATGAGACATGTAGAGTAAAATCGGCGTTTCTAGTTTCTTTTGAGACTATAGTGACTTGAAACAGTGAAAGAAAATACAAGTCTAAAGCCATATTGCTAATTTTACCAGTTCTGTCATTTTTTTAAATAATAAGTGTAAACTTGGTTGAATAATGACTTTAGAGCCACTTTTCATCAGTGTAAAACTGCTCTTGAATTTTGCTATTCCATGTACGTTTTTATACTCCACCACCTCTGCTGTATCATTCACTTTAAATAAGCTCATCTGCCATTTAATATGAAATGCTGATTAAAATGTAGTATATTTAATGTCTATGTAAATTATTTTTAATTAGATAAATTTATGTCCATTTCAGTATAAATAAGAATTTGAAGTGACTTGTATTATTAACAATAAAATAAAATATAAATTGATAAACAGATCCAGGGGAAGGAACGTGAGTGGACTGATAAAATGAAACTAGAAGATATAATTAGTTTACGGAAATACCTGTTATAAAATTCCATTAAACCACCAGAAATCATATGGAGATTTGGCTCCAAGCTTCCCAGTGGCCAAAGCAAAGAAAGCAGAATTATTTGGAACTTTTTGATACTTTTTAAAAGTTGGGTCCAGGAAAAGCCCATATTTTTCTGGCGTGAGCATTAAGCGATCTATTTCTCTTGAGATTATAAAGGGAATGTTACAGAATATGAAAAACATTGTCCTCAACATCATCCTAACAGTAATTTCAAGGGCATATCATCGTGTGGTTGCTTTTTCAAGAATGTGAATTGTGACACCAATGCCAAAACAGTCAATATTCAGTAAGACCTATTTTACATGTAGCCAAAAAAAAATGCATCACAAGTTTTTGAACAATCAAATGATTATTTTATCTGTGAATAATATTTGGTCACTCCAGAAAAATGACTGACCTTTATAATCTCTACTCATGTAAATAGACATTTATATACATATGGCATAGTTGCAAGGTATATTTATTATATGCACATGTATATATCCTGCATTCCCACCCCCACACACTGCCAACCAGATTATAAATCTCATACATGTTTGTGGAATTTACTGTATCCCCAGTGCTCACCACGGTACCGTATAAATGAAGGTGGAAGGTGAAATATTGCGTAATGTGATAGCAGTGTCACAGGAAAACTATGGGGGCAAATAATAATTATAGAGTATGATGAAGGTGAGTAGCTAATGTAATTACTTTAGAAATATGTAAAAAAAAAAAATGACAGGATCAGGTCAGCCAGCTATCAACTCAAGAAACACTGAAAGCCAGAGAGTCTCTGGGGAAGCAAATAGGGAGAACCTTATCTCCGGCAGCTTCTGAGCAGACCATGCTAGAAATCAGACTCAAGACCTAATTTTAAAGATTAAAGAGATGCCATGATATTTAAAGCACAGCCTTGACAGGCATCCTCTATAAAAGTCAGAACTCTGAGCAGAAAGGAGTGTGACTGTGATACTTGGATAGGCACATACTGATGCATCAGCCTGAGAGTATTGAACCCCAGAATCCTCTAAACCTTTCAATTGGTGGGATTAGCTCCCTGCTCTTTGCTGGAAGAGAAACTCCTCTTGCTTGAATACACTAGAAAGACCTCATCTGAGGCAGGTGACTTGAATATCATGTATGTCTTTTTCAAAAACTGCTCCTGCCACCCTCATACCTCAAGACCGGGACCCAGGAGCAGGCCATGGTCCAACCCACACATGGAAACACAGTCTCTGTTGTGTCAACAAGTAGTTTACATCCTAAATAAATGGTAGGACCAGGTAATTGATATTGGCGGGGACCACGGGAACTAATGTGGGAGTGAATGGTGAGGAAATTGCATCAGGAAATTGTTGACCTGCAAGCACTGACCCATGATTTGGAGTTCAACCTATTCACAAGGACACCTGAATTTTGCTCTGATGTACTCCGGGATGAGTCTGTGAAGCTTTGACACAGTAACGGCCTGCAGTAGATGAGGTAGTGATACAGGAATACCTGGGCATGGTAGTGAGGAGGGGAACAGAAGACGACTGAGGGAGGCGGAATGCTAGAAAGGCTTTATTTCTTGAGACCATTGAACCCACCGCTTGACCACGTTCCCCAAAAGGGCCATAGCACAGTCTCCACACGAAGGTAAGAAATGTCCTGGCAATAAGCAGTAACATCTTGGAGAGGCTCAGTAGTGTCCCTTGAAGGCTAGTGCTGACAGAAGGAGATACTGCCCTGGAGTTGGGCTTTCGAATACCAAAGAAGAAAAGGAGGAATACTGGAATGACGGAGGCCAGTAGTAGCACTGAACCTTCAATGGCAAGGTGGTCTTTGTCTCAGATTCTGATTTGGGGGAACCCTGGAATAACACAATGATAAAGGCAAAGACCAACTCTTTCTAATGGATTTTTAATGCTTTCCTTCCCAGTCAACATAACATAAGATTACTTAATACTTATTGTACTTATTTCTTTGTGCTTGCAAGTTTGAATTCACTTAAACTTTTATAACCTAGAAAAGGCTACATATTTTCATTATGATATTGAAGCACTTTATCAAGTAATTGTGTGGGTTTTTTTTGGTTTTTTTTTTTTTTTTTGGTTTCTTCTCCTTGCCTCTCCATTTTTAGTAATTGAACCAACTTTCCTTTGATTATCCCAAGCACTTAAGTGGCATAAGTCTTTCAGCTTTTAGATGAATACTTTATTTACAGTATTTATAACCATAAAATAAATAGTTTGTTTCTTTTAATGTAGTCATTTTGAAGTCTGGTTTTTTTTCTGACATTCTTTTGCCAATTTAGAAAGTGAAAGTATATATATAGAAATTAATTCAGTCTTTTTTTTAAGATTTTATTTATTTATTTGACAGAAAGAGATCACAAGTAAGCAGAGAAGCAGGCAGAGAGAAAGGGGGAAGCAGGCTCCCCACTGAGCAGAGAGCCCGATGTGGGGCTCGATCCCAGGACCCTGAGATCATGACCTGAGCCGAAGGCAGAGGCTTAACCAACTGAGCCACCCAGGCGCCCCAGAAACTGATTCAGTCTTAATGACTCTTATTTAATTCTTCAAACTGAGAAATAGCTGGATAAATGACTCACCATGGAATTGTCTTCATCATTAGAAAAGCTCTTCAGCTATTCTCAGTAAAGTACTTTTATAAAGCATCTGATATGTGCCCGGCATAATGCTAAACCAGAAAGAGCTTTGAAGACTATTTATTTTTGGCTATAGATTTTGCATAGTTTTCTCCTTAGGTTTAACCACTAAGATCTGATTCCTGAAAGTGGTTGTTAGTTCCATATGTTTGGTTGAGCAAAAGTGCTTGACAGTCTTTCACCTGGCCTTGGATAGGTCTATAAGAAGACTTCCAAAATAAACTGAAGGTAAGAATAAACAAGGTAATGTTCATGAGCTGGGCTACCTTAAAGAAAGTTGAGCAGAATGAAGTTTATCTTTAGTTCATCTCCCTCTTTCCTTCTGTGTATCTTCTAGCATCTGAAGGCACACACTTCAGCAGTACAATACAACTTTTTAAGGACTGTTTGAGTTTTCCTATGGGTCTTTCTTAAGCCCTATCCCTTTGATTGATTGATTGATTGATTTATCATTTCTTTATTATTACCATGTTCAGTTACCCAAGATATAGCACATCATTAGTTTCTTTTAAAGATATCAACTATCAGGGCACCTGGGTGACTCAGTGGGTTAAAGTCTCTGCTTTCAGCTCAGGTCATGATCTCAGGGTCCTGGGATCGAGCCCCACATCGGGCTCTCTGCTTGGCAGGGAGCCTGCTTCCCCCTCTCTCTGTCTGCCTCTCTGGCTACTTGTGATCTCTTTCTCTGTCAAATAAACAAACAAACAAACAAACAAACAAATAAAATCTTTAAAAAAGATATCAACTATTCTTTTTATTAAACTTAAAAAATCTTTTGTAGTTTAAATGTTCAATACTTCTAGTTTCTTGCCCCAAGTTCTTATGCTCCCCATTTTTGAAGGATATTTTTTCTGCATATAGAATTTCCGATTTTTAGTTTTTTCTTTAAATATGTGGTTTTGTTATCTTCTGACATTTATTGATTCAGATGAGAAAACAGCCATCATTTTTATTGTTATTCCTTAGAATGAATGTTCCAATTACCCTTTCTCATTGATTTTCAGTAGTTTGATTATGATATGCCTAAGTGTGGTTTTCTTTGTATTTTCCCCACTTTTTGGTTTGCTGAAATTCCTGTTTCTTTGATATCTTTCATCAAACTAAATACATACATACATATATGATATATATATGATATATATGTACACATGATATATGTGATATATATGATATATATGATATATGTGTATGTATATGATATATATATGTATATACATGCCGTACATATATATATATATACCATTCTATCTGAGGTTATGGGACTCATGGCCAATGTGGCAATCCCTAACTCTGGGTCTTTGTGTTTTGGACAATGTTTAAATTCTGAATTCCTCTGAAACATTTATAATGATTAACTCAAATCTGAATTCTCACTTTGTTCTTTACTTCATCAGTCTACTTTTTTCTTAATTTTTTTATTATATACATCATTAGTTTTTGATGGTAGTGTTCAGTGATTCATTAGTTGTATATAACACTCGGTGCTCATCACGACATGTGCCCTCCTTAATACTCTTCACCCGGTTACCCCATCCCCCACTCCCCCCTTCTGTAACCCTCAGTTTGGTTCCCCGGAGTCCAGAGTCTCTCATGGTTCATCTTCCTCTCTGATTTCTTCCCATTCTGTTTTCCCTCCCTTCCCCTATCATCTTCCATTTTATTCCTTATGTTCCACATATGAGTTAAACCATAATTGTCTTTCTCTGCTTGACTTCTATCACTTAGCATAATCTCCTCCAGTCCCACCCATGTTGATGCAAATGGTGGGTATTCATCCTTTCTGATGGCTGAGCAATATTCCACTGTATATATGAACCACATCTTCTTTATCCATTCAACTGTTGAAGGGCATCTCAGCTCCTTCCACAGTTTAGCTATTGTAGACATTGCTGCTATGAACATTGGGGTGCATATGTCCCTTCTTTTAACTACATCTATATCTTTGGGGTAAATACATAGTAGAGCAATTGCTGGGTCATAGGGTAGCTGTATTTTTAATGTCTTGAGGAGCCTTCATACCATTTTCCAGAGTGGCTGTACCAGCTTGCACTCCCACCAACAGTGAAAGAGGGTTCCCCTTTCTCCATATACTCACCAACACTTGTTATTTCCTGTCTTGTTAATTTTTGCCATTCTAAATGGTGTAAGGTGGTATCTCTGATGGCTAGTAATGTTGAACATTTTTTGACAGTACAGATAAAGGATTGGTATCCAAGATCTATAAAGACCTTCTCAAACATAACACACAAAAAATAAATAATCCAGTCAATAATTGGGTAAAAGACATGAACAGACACTTCTCCAAAGAAGATATCCAAAAGACTAACAGACACATGAAATAATACCCCTTTGTTTAGAACCTAATCTTGGCAGGCAGCTCTGTACCTATCTGACTTGACTCACTTGGATAAAACATAAGTGGTTAAAGTAAATTTAAAAGATGAAAGTAATGTTTCATTTGACTTATTGTTTTAGATCTTTGCATGTATCCTAGAAACTAGGGTCTTTGCCATAATTTATTTCATTTTGTGCATCAGAAGAAGAAAGCTCTGCATCTTCCAGTATCTGTTAAACTTGTTTTTAAAAGATAGATATGTAAGAAAACCAGGGAAGGACTTTTTTCTTCTTCTTTTTCCATTTACGTATGCCATACTCAAAAGAGTAGTAAACATGATTAGAGTAATATTTTATATGCATATATGTATATGGAAATTAATGCCTCCTCTTTCACATGGGTTGCTTCCATAAATCTCTTTTCCTAAACCAGTTCAAGGATGATATGATGATAATATAGAAAGGATTTAAGTACTGGGTGAATGGTTGGACTAGCTGATCTTTAGACCATTTCCAAACCAAATAGTCTATGATTTTATGAAACCCTATGTGCAACCTATTATAAAATGCTTCTTGCTTCCCTATTCAAAATTAATTACAGTAACTCCACAAATAATTATCTTAACATGCTTCATGTTGTCTCACGCCATTATATATATGGGGAAAGTTTAATCGAGTTTAATTAAGGAACTAGGTTTGTTTGTTTTTGAGTATGTTATAGCTAAAACTATCAGAAAAACATTCATGACTTGATTTCTCACCTATTAATACCTTTAGTACAAACAATAAGAAGTATGAAGAGTTAGAGAAAAATCAAACACGGGCATGCTGGTAGAGAAAAGAGGTCAAGCTAACCAAGGACCTCTGTGTAGTCTCTTGTTTCAGAGATACTAGGGAAGGGTTATGATAGGGAGATCATAGATTATAAAATCATGGTGACTGACTAAAATATAAATATTTAATGTTTTATTCTAATGAAATGTATTTAAAGTTGAAAATTTTAATTTTATTTAAAAAGGATAAATATCAAAATCGGATACCATGTCAAAATGAGTAATGGTGGCAAGACCTTGTGTATTGCATCAATATGCTCTTCCCAAACACCACTCTCAATATATCTCTTACTTTGATTATGTGTTCTTCACTTACACAGTGAACAGAAGTCCAATAATTGGCAGTTTTTTATTAAATGTCATCTTAATAACAGGTCGTGGTGTTGCTGGACTGCAGCACAGCCAAGTGAATCGTCCTCCCTGACATTGAACATCAAAGTCTTTGTACTTGCCACTCATTTTGCAAGGTCTCCAGGGACAGACATTTTGCAAACTCCATGAAATCTTAATAACAGCCTAAAGGAGAGACAGCAGATGAAAATGAACAGCCACTGTCCCTTTAAACATGACTGTATTACACAGCTACTATTCATAGCAACTGAAAGCTGAATAATGGTTCTGAACAGAACATGACTGGACGATTAAGGTCACCTTTGGCAGCCTTATAAGCAAGTGCATATTCTAATGGTCTCCTGAAATCCTTCTCCTATGACATAACTGTTGCAAAAGGTGATACCCTCACTGGCTCATGGAGCATTTTCTTCTTTTTGCCTTTGAGTCACATGTCTGAACTTTTATTTGAGGTTTCTTCTTTGGAGTAGATCCATTTATCAGTAAAATGATTCAGTACAGCAACTGCTCTAGAACTTGATGGAAGCTATTGCTGTTTTCCCAAGTCTTGACTGCTTAGTACTGGTTCTTTTTTTAGAAGAAAAATCCTATTTAATACAGACAGTGTGAAAACTCTAAGAAAGTAATTATCCATAATCTCATGATCTAATTAAACCAGTGTTATTTTCTTCTAATTCCTTTTAGAAACTTCTCTGTGTATATATACATAACAACATGAAGTTTTTCTTACTGTAAGTAATTTTATGGCTTGCTTTTGCATTTTTGTGATGAATTATTTTATATACACAAAGTATAAATTATACATGCAAGATACACAACTAATGGTAATATAACGCCCCTGAACTATTGAGAAATGCAATATTTGAAGTCCTCCATGGACCCCCTGTATGGCCCTTTTCACTCAACTAATACTTGCTTCATCACTTAGACATTAAAGGATAGTCATATATATACAGTGTTGGTTGGAAACAATAAGAGTCTTCTTGTTCAGTCCCTAAGTAGAAGTGAAAAAAATAGAGTCATAGTCATTCATGGTAAACACAGGAAAGAGATGGTATGCTCTAAGGGGAGAATTGAGGAGAGCCTAATGAAGGGGCTACCTGCAAATGTGCAAGCAGGATTAAAGGAAACTAACAAGGCACAATATAGTACCTCTAAACTAGCAGTGCAGAGCCATTACCTCCGCTTGGCCTGAAGACACAGGGCACAGGGAATGGTTACTGGCACACCAGATTTGTAGCCTTCAGGAGAGAAATGGCACCATTCTTAAATCTTTCACACAAAGAGGGAGCTAGGGAAATACATATATTCACCTTGTACTCCTTCTCACTGATCTCCAGTAGGTTCTTTCTGTTGGTTACACCCAAATGAATTAGGGCAAGGAAAGTCATCTTATGCAATTTCTTAGTCATTCCCCCAGGGCATAGAGCAGAGTGGGGAAAGTTGGAGAATAGAAATAGAAATCCTAGGAAAGTAAATACATGGTGGTTAATTAATAAATGCAAGCCATTTGTTTTGTTTCCGGTCCAATTTGTAGATCACTTTTTTCACTACTGTCAGGTACATGTTAATTAAAGGTATTAGAAGTACTGACTTTGAGATACTGCCTTGAAAAAAATTTCTTCTGGGATGCCTGGGTGGTACTGTCGGTTGAGCATCCAACTCCTGGTTTTGGCTCAGGCCATCATTTCAGGGGCATGGGACTGAACCCCACATCAGGCACTGCACTGCTGCTTGAGATTCTCTCTCCTTCTCCCTCTCCCCTCCTGATCATGTGCTTTCTCTCTCTCTCTGTGTCTCTCTCTAAAATAAATAAATAAACCTTAAAATTTTTTTTCTTTGAACTTCTATAGAAGCTAAAACCAGGTCTGAATGTAATTGCTCAATCATTTTGTTTCACCGAACACATATTACCTGAGATTATGCATATGCTTTACCGTGACTACTCTCAAAAGTCAAGCCAAGGGTTTTGTTTGTTTTTGTTTTATTGGTTTGTTTTCAAATCAGGTGATAACATCTTGAATTGCCCTATTATATTAGGTCCCAACCTTGAAGTTTGGATTACATGCTTAGGACAGTCTATTCATCTGTCATCTAGCATTAGTGCTAGAGGATGAGTTTTATAACATATGTGTGTTTTTCTTTTCAGTGTCTATATCTGTTTCTGTTGCAAAGGTAGTCTGCTTTTCCCAGATGCCACCAGAAGCCTTTAGTGGCTTTTCAGAATAGCTTTTTCTTTGACCTACATCTCCAAGTATCTCTCCCTGCTAGAAAATGTGTCTAGAGCTCTCTGTAAGAAGGAACTCGTAATACTTTATCCGAAAAGAAAGGACTTAGAAAAACCACTCATTTTAGCTTCTTTCTTAAGATTGGATTGCTCTTTATATCATTCATAAAAATGTTTGTCAAATTTTTCTTAATTCTAGAATGAATGATTAGCATAGCATTTGGCACACAGCAGACCTAAATGTGTGTTTCCTTTTTTACATCCTTAATAATGTAAACAGGCATTTGATAACTCTCCCTGGATGTCTGTATAGGTATTTTGTTTTGGTAGATTTCTTTCCCACTGAATTGATTAGTCTAGGTGGCCTTTTCATAACTCAGATCTGACTATTGTGGTCAGGGATCTGGGATAGCAGGATGACTGAGAACTGTATGGGCCATGCGCCCAGGACCAAAGTAGAGGCCAAATCCTAATAACAGAGACCAGTACAGGCGAGAAAAGAGAAAGGGTCAAACCATCATGCCAACGTGACAGATAATCTACAGTGTTCAAGTTTCAGAGATCCTCATCAGATAAGAGAAAGATTCGGTCGAGAAACATGTCTGAAAGCATGAATAAGAAGTCTAATGTAGAAAAATAATTGAAGGATGTGTGTAGCCTGTGGCACACTCTTAATTACTGTTCTCTTCCTTTTTCATATTTGGTTCTTGTTTTTTTTAAAGGGGGTCAAATAGGATGGCTGGGTGGCTCAGTCAGTTAAGCATCTATCTCTTGATTTTGGCTCAGGTCATGATCTCGGGGTAATGAGTTAGAGCCCCGCATCTGGGCTGTGAGCTGGGTATGGAGCCTGCTTAAAATTATCTCTCCCTCTCCCTCTGGCCCTCCCCCAATAAATATAAATATAAATAAATAAGGTGTCAAATAGTACACAGTTCTTAGTAGGTTTTTTTGATGTTTCATTGTAAGGTTTTCGAAAAGCATCCCATAAAATCGCATCAAGAGATGGCGTATATGCACAAAAGTGTTGTGTTGGTGGAAGGGTTCCTCTTGAAGAAGTGAGAGAGTTGAGAGAGTCGTATCCTTACAGAAACTCTAGTAACAAGTGGTTGCCATGCAAGATTTTTTTGAGCAAAGGATTCCAAGGTTGAAAAATATGTTTCAAACCCATGGCTTATCTTAATTTGTTGCCAAGTATAATAATGGGTGTCAGCCAACTTCAGCCTGCAGGCAAAATCCAGCTTTCCAGATATTTTTATATGGTCTGTGAGCTAAGAATGATTGCTACATTTTAACTGGTTGAAAAAAGTCAAATAATATTTCATAACATGTAAAAATTATTTGAAATTGAAATTCCAGTGTTTATAAAGTCTTATTAGCACATAGTCACACACATACTTGTTTATGAATTGTGCATGGCTGCTTTTGCACCTGCAACAGCTAAGTTGAGCAGATGGGACAGACACTATATCGAACGAAAAGCCTGAAATATTTACTCTCTGGTCCTTTACGGAAAGTTTGTCACCCCTGGATTAGAGCTTTCCAGTGAGGTAAAAAAAAAAAAAAAAAAAAGTACTGAGCAGCTGCCTTACACAATTAGGTTTTCTGGCTTTGTATTTTTGTCTTCTGAAGAATATGATTTGGGCCTTATTGCATGGAAAATAAAAGTTTACAAGTATAGATGAAACAGGAGCAAAAATTTTAGTATCTACTATGAACAAGGCACTAGACTTGACACTATAAACTACATTATCTTTGTAATTTTTATACTACTCTAAGAGCTAGGTACCTCCATTGTCATATTACAGCTTAGGAAATGAATTCAGAGACGTTATGTGACTTGCATGATATTATTCGGTGGATAAGGGGAGGCAGCATACAAACTCCACCTTTTTCATTTTCACTATATCGATGCTCCCAAGAGCCATGTATCCTCCATATTCTTCTTATTATTGTTGGTTTCGAGGTTCTTGACCCATGTAAGTTTTTGAACACCAAAGCTGTACCAAGTAGCCTAATTACACATGGAATAAACAAGTACTCTAGATTGAGTGCAACATAAGAGTGTCCAATGATATGGGATCATGTGCTCATATTTCCATTCATTTTCTTTCACTTGTGATTCAGCTTCATCAGTAAAGCTGAAAACTATTTGTTTAGCCAAAAGAAGGATATTTTCTTATTTTTTCTCTTGGGAGTCTTTCTTTAATCTTGCTACTCTGGGATTTGCCATTTAAATCTTCCTTACTTTTTGTTCTTGGCCTTAGCTTTTAGGGTGATTATTTGTCATAGATATAATTTTGAATTATATGAAATTTCTTTTCAACTTTCCTAACCTTATATCCATTCATTTTATTCCCTTGTTTTCCCTACTCTGCAGTGGTGTGCTTATGAACATTTAAGAATTGGCTGTCATGAGGGAAAAAAGAATCTTTATGAGTAGCATTTGCAGATTTCCATGGTATAAATACCTCTGTAATATCCCATTTCAAGCTACTAGTGTAATGGCTTACAAAATCTCTGAAAATTTAACAGCTGACTCTTGTGAATTAGTATGAGCCAGCCCCAACATACAACATAGCTTATCCATTATTCAGGTATTTTATGTGGCTCACACATTCTGCCTATCCCCTCAATCTACTTTCCCTGTGTCTGCTCTAATTCTGCCCTCCAGGTAGTACTCCATGCTCTGTCTCAGCAATATACTTGGCATATGTACATTTTTTTCTTCCTGACCCTGTCGAGTGACTGACAAACCAAGCTGAGGAGTTGACATAAGATGAGATGTTAATGAATGACAGATTCAGTGGGACAGCATATGCCTCAAAAGAATAGTTGTCAGAAACAGAAAAAGAGTAATGGTTTAGAAATAGTAATGGTGAATAAGAATAAGGACTGGGAGGTAGTAGGAACATGTGATGAAGAGGTTGAGGACGTTAAGACTGTTCACCATGAAATGGGAGTGCCTAGAGGACATGGTAGGAAGGTTGAAGAGGAGGAAAAAATGTGGGAGTCTGGTCAAGGTAGGCCTCTACAGAGCAATGTAGAAATAAGAGTGTGAGGGACGCCTGGGTGGCTCAGTTGGTTGAGCAACTGCCTTCGGCTCAGGTCATGATCCCGGAGTCCCGGGATCGAGTCCCATATCGGACTCCCAGCTCTGCGGGAAGTCTGCTTCTCTCTCTGACCTTCTCCCCTCTCATTCTCAGTCTCTCTCTCTCTAATAAATAAATAAAAATCTTAAAAAAAAAAAGAGTGTGAAAGAATTTGCATGATCCAACACTTGCGCTATCTGTGAACTGACCAAGGATAACAAAGACATGAATGTCACCAGTTGAGCAGATGTTAAGGCTCCCAAAAGAATCAGACACAGCCGTTTTCCAATATATCAGGAATAGATTAGAAGCGTGAGTTATATACAAGTCAACTCAAAAAATAAATATTAGCAGTAAACTGGATTGATTTTGTTTCTGAAGGAGTCCTACCTGAGGGGAATAAGGCTGACATGGAGTTCTGGGGGTATCTAGGGTTTCTCAATCTTTTGGTATCAGTTGAGTCCTGATTTGTGATCCAGTATGTGGTCTATTAGGAGAAAGTTCCATGTGCTCAAGAAGGATGAGGATTCTGTTGTTTTAGGGTGGAATGTTCTGTATATATCTATGAGGTCCATCTGGTACCATGTGTCATTCAAAGCTCTTGTTCTTTGTTGATTTTCTGCTTAGATGATCTGTCTACTGCTGAGAGTGGCAATTAACATATTCTTATCAATATGACTATTTTGATTAACAGTTGGCTTATGTAGTTGGCTGCTCCCATGTTGGGGGCATTAATATTTATAATTGGTAGATCTTCTTGTTGAATAGACCCTTTAAGAATGATGTAGTGTCCTTCTATATCTCTGACTATAGTCCTTAGCTTAAAATCTAATTTATCTGATATGAGAATCGCTACCCCAGCTTTCCTTTAATGCCGGTTGGCATGAAAGATGGTTCTCCATCCCTTCACTTTCAGTCTGGATGTATCTTTAGGTTCAAAATATGTCTCTTGTAGACAGCATATGGATGGGTCCTGTCTTTTTATCCAGTCTGCAACCCTGTGCCCTTTCATGGGAGCATTTAGGCCATTCACATTGAGAGTGATTATTGAAAGATAAGCTTTTATTGTCATCATGTTGCCTGTGAATTCCTTGTTTCTATAGATTGTCTCTGTAAATTTCTGATCTATATCACTCTTGAGGTCTTTCTTCTTTTATAGAACCCCCCTTAATATTTCTTGTAGTGCCGGCTTGGTGGTCACATAATCTTTTAGACTTTGCCAGTCTTGGAAGCTCTTATTCTCTCCATCCATTCTGAATATCAGCCTCGCTGGATAAAGTATTCTTGGCTGAATGTTCCTCTCATTTAGAGCCCTGAATATGTCTTGCCAGCCCTTTCTAGCTTGCTTGCCAGGTTTCTGTGGACAGGTTCGATGTTACTTTGATGGTCCTCCTTCTCTACGTAAGGAATCTCTTCCCCCTAGCTGCCCTTAAGACATCTTGTCTGAACTTATGATTCATGAATTTCACAATTGCATATCTGGAGGTCTTTCTACCCTCGTTGATCTTAGGGTTGATCTTAGGGTTCATGCCTCTCAGTCATGAACACTTGTTCCATTCCCCAGATTAGGGAAATTCTCATCTAGGATTTGTTCAACTATATCTTCTAGTCTTCTGTCTCACTCCACCCTCTCAGGGATCCCAATAATTTTGACATTGGAACGTTTCATGGTGTCATTTATTTCCCTAATTCTGTTTTCATGGCTTCTAAGCTGTTTCTTCCAGGCCTCCTCCTGATCCTTCTTTTCTATCTGTTTGTCTTCTAGATAACTAATTCCATCCTCTGCCTATTTACTGTAGCTGTTAGAGTATTTAGATTAGATTGGAGCTCATTGATGGCATTATTAAGTTCCACCAGATCAGCTCTCACTTCCACCCTTAGAGATTCTATGTTGCCACTAATGATTTTCTCCAACCTAGCTATTGTCTGGGTAATTGTTACCCTGAATTCTATTTCTGACATATCGTTTATATTCAATAGTTCTGTGGCAGAGGTCACAGTCTCTGAAGTTTTCCTCTGTTGGGTGTTCCTCCATCTAGTCATTTTGATGAGAGGTGGTTGAGGGGTTGCAAAGCTGAAAATATCAACCACAATCCAGGCAAGGTGCACCCTGGACAAGATCCACCTGTCATAGCCCTTGTAAGCATCCAAGGCTGCTTCTCTTGCTCCAGTAAGGAGATCACATATGGCTTAGATCTTGAAAATCCTACAAGACCAGGTCGCTGTAGTTCTCCAGCATCACGTCTCTGTATGAGTCCTTTTGAGCAGCACCCAGGTAGTCCCACTCTTTCTGTGTGAAGTCTGTCACCATGTGGCATGGTTGAATACTACCAAACCCATCAGCCGCCCATCATCACCCGCTTTAACCCACACTGTCGAGCCTGGTCTCATGTTGAGTTTTATCCTTTTTTAAAATTTTTAGAGTGGAGAGAATTTCCCATGGTAAATGCTTTGATGTGCCACCCAGATCCTCTCAGGAATAAAGAGCTTATTCCCTTAACATCGAGAGTGCTCTGATGTACACCTGTTGGTCCCAAGGGTTTTGTTACAGACTGAAAGTTTGCATTTCCCCTATAACTCCTATGTGGAAGCCCTAACCTCCAATATGATGGTATTAGGAAGTGGGCCTCTGAAAAGTAATTAGGTTTAGGTGAGGTCATTTAGGTGGGGGTGGAGCCTCCATAATGGTATTAGTGTCCTTATAGGAAGAGGAAGATAGGCCAGAGCTTTCTCTCTGCATGCACACAGAGATATCAGGTGAGCACAGAGAGATGGGGCCATCTGTAAGGCACAAAGTGGCTGCTCACATAGAACCAAATGTGTTGTCATCTTGATCTTAGATTTCCCATTTTCCAGAACTGTGAGAAATGTGTTTGCTCTTTAAGTCACCCAGTCTATGATATTTTGTTCTAGTAGCCCAAGCTAAGGCAGATTTCCTCAATAAAATCCAGCACTGTAGTTTCCATCTCAGAGTTGGCTTCCTGGGGAACCCGACCTGTGATATTTTTGATGATGAAAATTACAGAAGCAATTAAAAGAAAGACTATTAAGTTTGACTTTATATATATAGTCTGTTGAACTGTAACCAACTGTCGAACAGCAGAAATAACATGCCACAAGCAAAGTACAAACCAGGGAAATTATGTGCAAATAATATCACAGATTATACCTTTAAGATTTAAAGAGTTTCTGAAAATTGAGTGGCAAAACACTGTCTGATTTTTTTAAAGAGAGAAGGGTAAGAGGGGAAAAAATAGAAATGACCCTCCCTTTGTGAGAAGTTACCAATTGCAATCAAAAGAACAGAAATATAATTAAAACTACACTGCAGTTCTGTTTCTCACTCTCTGCCTAGTAGAAACCAGATGGCTGACACATTGTTGCTGATAATAATACTGTCCTTATGGAAGAGAAGTTGACTGTATCAAACAACTTTTATTTATTCTTTTAGTTTTTGACCCAGTGTTTCTACCCAGAAAGGAATCTATCCCAAAGATACATGAGCAAAAAAATATGGACTAGTGTATCCCCAAAAATGATGCAGCACTGACTCTGATAACACAAGATTGCATTTGGTTCTATATATTTTAAAAGAAATAATAGAAGAATAAGCAAAAACTTATTTTTTTTTAATGGCTATGTCTGTGGCATGGAAGGAAGATGGTAGAGGAGGCGTAATTAGAGGTTAGATCTCTCTGAAAGTAACTTCCTCTATAATTTTGACCTTGAAACTGTATAAATCATTTTCATAATTATAAAGTCAGGAAGAAAGAATGCAAACTCTAAAAAAAAAAACTAAAACAAATGAGTTTAAGTGTCTATCTAGTTGGTGGTATAAGAATGACAAGAACAATTATTTCAAGTGACTTGAAAATATAGATTTTGACTCCATATTTCTAGATTGAAAAAAATAATTACAAATATTAAACTGCTTTCAAAAGTCTAATTGGTGGGGCACCTGGGTGGCTTAGTGGGTTAAAGCTCTGCCTTCGGCTCAGGTCGTGATCTCAGGGTTCTGAGATCAAGCCCCGCTTTGGGCTCTCTGCTCAGCAGGGAGCCTGCTTCCCCCTCTCTCTCTGCCTGCCTCTCTGCCTACTTGTGATCTCTCTCTCTCTGTCAAATAAATAAATGAAATCTTTAAAAAAAAGTCTTATTGGTAATAATTTCTGAATTGTTATTTTTTTTTAAAGATTTTATTTATTTATTTATTAGGAAAGCGAGAGTGAAAGAGAGCAGGTCAGAGTGAGAAGCGGACTCCCCATGGAGCTGGGAGTCCGATGTGGGACTCGATCCTGGGACTCCGGGATCATGACCTGAGCCGAAGGCAGTCGCTCAACCAACTGCGCCACCCAGGGGCCCTGAATTGTTATTTTGAAACTATGATATATAGATATAAAAATAGTAGTGGGATAAAGCAAATGAATATGTTAATGTCATTTAGAAAATAAGATTTAACTTTTTAATTTTTATTGTTTTAAGATTTTATTTATTTGAGAGAGAGAGAGAGTGAACATGAACAGGAGAGGGCCAGAGGGAGAACTAGGCTCTGTGCTGAGCAGGGACCCCCCCCCCCCAAATGTAGGGATCGAACCCAGCATCCTAGGATCATGACCCAAGCCAAAGGGAGACGCTCAACCAACTGAGACACCCAGGTGCCCTTAGAATACAAGATTTTAAATAGGAGAAAAATGATTCAGAAAATTAAAGAAGTTATAAACAAAAAGACTGGCAATCTTAAATTTAAATTTAAAACACCAGTCTGAGTAAATAAAAGACTAAGGGGATCTATCAAAAGAATACATCCTTAGATGGGACAATTTGAGTGCCAAAATAACAAATCACTAATAGTTTGTAACATATCATCAAATAAAAATTCCATGACTTTATAGCAAGACTAAAAATAAATAAACTTTTATTGGTCACCTTTGGAAGTTGCTATATCCACTCAGTATTCCTAAAAATGCTTAGCAGTAAGAATCATTAATTTGTACAGCTTTTATGTTAATACGTTTCAAGACAACAGAAGAATTGATGATAGTTCTTATTTATTCAAGAATTGTAGCTAATGAAAAAAAAAGTTACTTAACCAACTGAGTGGTGACTCAGTTGGTTAAGCAACTGCCTTTGGCTCAGGTAATGATCCAAGGGTCCTGGAATCAAGCCCCATGTCGGGCTCCCTGCTCAGTGGAGAGTCTGCTTCTCCCTCTCCTTCTGCCTGCTACTCCACATGCTTGTGCTCTCACTCTCTCTGACAAACAAACAAATAAAAAATCTTTTAAAAAAATAAGTAATAAATGCTTTTTAAAAAGTGAAAAATTAAGGTAACTACTTAGTTCCACTTTTTTGGAATGGATGCAGATCAAAATTAATCGATGCCTAAACTGTTAGATAAACGATGGGAAACTTTATGATAAATGATCAAGCTTATGAAACCTCATCGCACTTACCAATATTAACATCACTGAACTGAACTGTCCTCCCAGGTGATTCAATAAGAGACACGGCACTGCCTATGAATAGTTTTACAAAAAAAAAAAAAAAAAGTCCTGAATCTAACTGAATCTAATGATCCTACAGAACCACCTACCAGTTGGGAGGAAGTATGGGGTGGGTAAATATCTTAAATGACAACAAATGGATACAATTGACAAAACATAGAATGGGAGAAATTCTACAAGACAAATATCATTGTTCCTTAAACAATTAAATGACATGTAGAAAATAAGAATGAAGGGAACCCTTACAGATGAAAAGATACCTGAAAGAAATATGGACCATGTAATGTGTGGACCTCATTTGGGTCTCCATTTGCACAAATCCATTGGAAAATATTTCTGAGACAATTGTAAAAATTTGAGCATAAACTGGGTTTTATATATCATGAGGCTGTTGTTCATTTGATTGGATATAGTAATTATATGACTCATGGTATAAGATTCATAGGTAAGTATTACAGAAGAGATATAATCTTTACTTCTAGCATTTTATCATAAATTTCAGATTTTTAAAAATTTTTTAAAGATTTTATTTATTTGACAGAGAGAGAGAGAGATCACAAGTAGGCAGAGAGGCAGGCAGAGAGAGGAGAAGCAGGCTCCTTGCTGAGCAGAAAGCCCGATGGATGCGGGGCTCGATCCCAGGACCCTGAGATCATGACCTGAGCCGAAGGCAGAGGCTTTAATCCACTGAGTCAGTCAGGCGCTCCCTATAAATTTCAGATTTTTAAAGTCACTATTTTATGTTTGAAGTTGTGTAGTTCTTACTTTGACCTTCCTTTTTCCCCCTTTCTGTTTTAATTTTGTCTTATATTCTTTTTTATTTTAATATCTTCTTAATCTTCCCTTTCCCAGTTATTATCTTAGATGTTTGCCTTTTCTTTTTTGCCTGCCTTTCATTTTACTTTATGATTTTTTAAATAATCACCAACATAAGTGGGGCCTCAAGGAGAGTGGAATTGAAGAGAGCCCATCCTGCAAACAGAAATCCCAGCAGTTTCTTCCCCACAGGAACCCCGAGAGGAGTCCTCAGCACCCAGTCATAATAATAATCATAGATCCCTCATTATTTTCAAAGACGTCTCTCCCAAATCACATTTTTGTGCTACTTGGTAGAGAAGCTGTTGAGTCTTACAAGACAAAAATTAATTATTTATGAAGACAGTATACTTCTGGCTCTGAAATCCTTCTGAGGATTTGGCAACTAGTTCTTATACGAGGACCTAGATGGTTCAAAAGCTACAGGTTTCAACATAAATCCATCAGATCCAAAACAAATGATACTATCACCTAGAGAAAGAGGAAGCAAGCAGTTCTCCCTGTGCAAGGTGTCACCGTGTGTCTCCCCTAGCACGACGCTGGTGGGCAATCAGGGAATGTTGAATATCCTGAAAGAAACATCAAGCACAGTTCAAGGATCAATATAATCTTCGTGTTTCCATTTTATCGTGTTTAATTAAAATAGGTGGAATAACTTATTATCCATGTTATCATTGATAATAGCCAATTCCTTACTACAAATCTGTAATTGGAAGGAGGCCTATTCAATTATAAATGTTTTTAGCTGTCCTATGAAATCATACTTTTCACACATTTGCCTTTCTACTTTGGTATATCTTGGTTCCTTACCATAAACCTTGTGTTTGTTAATTTTATATGATTAGTAACTTATTTTCCTATAAATCACATACAGACATTTTATATGAGGAACTAGAAAGTTTAAGAAAGAGATTGATCAATTTGGCTCTTAAATCATATATAATGAAAGTATATGTTGTAGGCAGAATAAGACATAATGTTAGAGCAACCAAATTTTGTCCTAAACTTGCCACAGGTATTCAGAAAATCAGATACTCTGATGAAAAGGCTCATGTCATGGTATTTTGTTATTATAATTGAGCTACATTTTATAAGTACTTTTTTATTAATAAAATGGCTTATAGGTGTTTCAAGAACAATAATAGGAAAAACCGACCTTAAAATCTGGGATGCTTCCCTGATATTACTGAAAAGAAGAATTCAAGGGGTTATTTGGAATGGAAGGAAATGTAATGAAATTTTGTCTGACGTATACATTGAAATATTCAAAACATCTATTTAGTCTTGTGTTTTAGAGCCTGATTATTCTTGTGCAAAAGGATCTCAGAACCACTGGTTTCATTCTGGATCTGCATTTTGATAATTGTGTTCATACTCTCAAATCCTAGCATCGTGAAGGCAACCTCAGAGGATAAAGCTACTGTAGACATCTCTATCCTTGTTCTCACACCTTGAATGAAGCACATATGCTACAGTTGGCTTTCTTTTCTTCTATTTTAGAAAAAATAAAGTCATAGACAAGAGTCATGCAAACCCTGAAATTGTTCATACCTATGAAACAAAAATTCCACTTCTAGGAATTTATCATGATAAAAAATGGGACAAGTGTGTAAATATCTGTATATGATTATAACATTTGCTATTATAGCCCTGCTTAGCTATTACCAAAGCATCATTTATAATGAATAAAAGGAAATAAATGTCCAGCAAGAAGGGATTATTAAGTAATTTAACCCATACAATGATAAGTAATGAAGTAATTGAAAATAAAGATACTGATGTATGTTTAGTGGTAAGAAAAGAAGTTGCTAACCCATGAGTACAAAGCTTTTGTTATGCACGATGAGTTAGTTCTAGAGATCTGCGGCATGAAAGAGGACCTATAGTTAATACTGTGTTTTACATTTAAAAGTCTGTTAAAAGGGTAGATCTCATGTTGTGTCTTTACCATAACAAACTTTTTATTTTTTAATCACAGTGATAGATTATGTTAAGAAACAGGTTACAAATATCTTTAGAATAATACTCTACTTTTGTCCGTGGGTGTGTTTTATATATACGTATATGTAAATTTTTGAAGACTCTACAGCAAAATGTTAAAAATTGCTGTAAACTCCGCAAGGACAGGAAATTTGTTTTGTTTGCTGCCCAATCTCCAGTGCCTAAAACACTGCCTGGCACATAGAAAACATTCAATAGATTTTTGTGGACTTGATGAGTAAAAAAAAAAAAAAATGACTAAATGTGGACTTAGAAATTAGCACTGGGTGTGGTGCATGAACAATCAATCTTGTAACACTGAAAAATTAAAATAAACATATTTGGGGAGAAAAAACAGAAATTACTTTTTTGCTTCTCATTTTCTAATTATGGCATGTTGATTAAGTATTTCCTCAATAAAAATGTACCATTTAGTTTTTTATGATATGTTTAATTTTGAGAAAAAGTCTTAGAGTCATTAGTAATTGCTTTTAATAGTTTCATAAGTGGTAAATGCATATATAAAAATTATAAGCAAAATCACAACTTTTAAGAAATATGTCACGAACTTTTTAGTAATGTTTACTTTCTGAAAGATACGTTACATTCATGTTTATACTCCTCATATTGTTGATATTTAAATTTTTAGAATGAATGTATCTATTGGCAAGTTACTATAACTTTTTATTTAACAAAATGTTTGAGGCAAAAGTATATGTACTCTTGCTATTGTTAAGTAATTTAAATCAACACTCCTTAACAATTCAGCTTTCCCAAGGGCCTTGGTTTTATGTGGCATCTCAGAGCATGCACCATTACTCTTTAAACATCTACTTTAATTGTGCTTTTAATTTTGCAGACTTTACATAGAGGCCCAGATCTGTTGACAGAGCAAATGAGCTATAGATTCTGTCCTTTCTACTTTGTCACTATAACTGCTTGGTAAATGAGGTTCAGGTTTGCAGTGGGGTAATGTCATTGCCAAAGTTTTTAATCCCGAACTGTAACATGGATGGAATGCATATATTTTCAGTGCACAATGATGAGATGTGTCTCCTTTATTTTTGAAGTAATGTCCTTGTTAACAGTGCTCTGTTCTAAAGGAGATGTGACACATTGTAAACCTGTCTGCCTATAAATGTCAGTCAGACTTCCTCAGTGGAGGGAGAAATGCCAGATTTTGGTCCCCGGTTTGCTTGTAATTTTCCAAACGGCAACAATATCATTGAATTTGGATCATTAAATCTACAGTAGAACTTTAAATATTAGCAAAATATGTTTTAAATCCTCTCCAAACCCACGTATTTTAATAACTGAAGTGCCAAAAGCACTTTATTATCTGGGGGCATGGTTACAGAATGTAATTCTGCAGTAAAGTTTCAGGATGTATGAGAGTTAGGGAGTTTTAAGACCTCAGCCATTGAATTTAATGCACGGATACAGACTGGGAAGGCAGACTCTCTGTAAACTCTGAATTTAGAACTTTGTAGGGAAGTAAATATATAAATTCCTAAGTTCACTCCTGGGAAGAAATTTCCAAAAATGGTTCAGGGTACTACCATGAAAGAAAAATTAATGGAGGAAAATTATGTCTGATCACTGAAGCACGGATATTGAATGAAACCATGCGTAGATGAGGTACTTAAGAAGGAGACTCATGAATGTGTAAAAATTCAGAGGAAATTCATAAAGGTTTAGGGATAGGTAGAATTTTCCTCAGAGCAATAACATCTTTTTTTAGGATAGATTTATTGAGGTATAATTTATATACAGTAGAACTCATCCTTTTTAGATATACAGTTCAGTGAATTTGGACAGGCATATCTGGTTGTGTAACTACCATGGAATCCAGTATAGAATATTTCCATCGCCCCAGGAAGTTCTCTTCTTTTGTCCTCGGTTCCTTCCTTCTACCCACAGCCCAAAGCAACCACTTATCTGATTTCTGTCCTTGTATATTTACCTTTACCAAAATGTCATATACATGAAATCATAGTTATATAACCTTTGGTATTTCCCCTTAGAATGTTTTTGAGATCTACTCATATTGTTGTGCATATCAGTAGTTGATTCCTTTTTGTTGCTGAGTATTATTCTGCTGTATGAATGTATCCATCCACTGATGGATGGACATTTGAGTTGTTTCCTGTATTTTGCATCTATGAAGAAAACTATTATGAACATTTGTATACAAATATTTGTATGGACACATGTTTTTCTTTTTCTGATTAAATGTTTAGGAGTGGGATCACTGGGTTGTATAGTGAGTGTATGTTTACTTTATAAGTAGTTGCCAAACTCTTTTCTGAAATAGTTGTCCCATTTGCCTTCCTCTCAGCAAAGTGTGAGAATTCTTGTTGCTCTGCATTTAAACAAATTTAGTTGTTCGGCATCCTTGTGAGCACTTGCCATTGTCAGGTTTTGTTGTTTTGTTTGAATTTTAGCTGTCAAATAGGGCTGTAATGGTGTCTCATTGTGCTTGTGTCTTGCATTTCACTATTGACTAATAATCTTGGGCATCTTTGTATGTAGAGACAAAGGTGAAGCAGGAGAGATACATGTAGACCCTACATCACAGAGTAAAGGCTTGGATGCAGGAATGAACTTGTGAAAGCATTTTTCATTGATAGGAAAAAACAAGTGTATGTATATTGAGATACGGAGGTTACCATCCTTAATCCTATGAGCAGAACAACAATCGTATGTTTTGGGGAGGTGGTGGAGAGGTGTAAGGAGTGGGAAACTTTTGTCATCATTGTTGCATATAGGAACAGGTTGCATATGTAGTGGAGGTGATGATAGTTAGAAAAAGGACAACAAAATGGCTGGACAGGTTATGCAGGCTTGGAAAATACAGCTGAGTGTTCTAACTTTTAAAACAGAACCAATGCCATATTCTTGATAAAAAAGAAAAGGACTCAAATATACTATGATAAAATGAAAATGAGCTTTTATTTAAGTTTTTATTAAAATTTAAAAAATCTATAAGGAGTTATAACACTTCTAACTTGTAAAGTGTTGCTGTATATAGATACAAAGATGGAACATCTTCTAATACTCACTAATGTGGATGTGACTGCTGAGGCGGAGGAAGTAATTGGGAAGTCTTCATAGTTAAGCCACAACATAGAGTTATAAATACTTTTTCCACCACATTTTTGTATTTGAATGACAGTAGGATCATTGCTTATTTAAATGACATGATGTCATTTGACCATAACTTGTCATTTGACCATAACATACATGATCTCCAGTATCATTTATATTTTTTAATTTTCCTCTCTGCTTTTCTCAATAGCTGAGACGACTCCACGGAATGACATTATTTATAGGTTGTTGAAGTCTCTGTCTAATAATAAAACAATTAAGATCTCAGAAAAAAACATGAAAATGAACTAGACATAGAAATTAGACACATACACACACACATCCTATTTACATGGATACATATGTGTCATGGAATTTTTTTTTAATTTTTTTAAGATTTTATTTTATTTTTTTCAGTGTTACAAGATTTTTGTTTATGCACCACACCCAGTGCTCCATATAATACATGCCCTTCTCAATACCCACCACCAGACTCACCCAACCCTCCAATCCGTCCCCTCCAAAACCCTCAGTTTGTTTCTCAGAGTCCACAGTCTCTCATGGTTCATTTCCCTCTCCAATTTCCCCCAATTCACTTTTCCTTTCCTTCTCCTAATGTCCTCCATGCTATTCTTTATGCCCCACAAATAAGTGAAACCATATGATAATTGACTGTTTCTCCTTGACTTATTTCACTCAGCATAATCTTTTCCAGTCCCGTCCATATTGACACAAAAGTTGGGTATTCATCCTTTCTGATGGAGATGTAATATTCCGTTGTTTATATGGACCATATCTTCTTTATCCATTCATCCATTGGAGGGTATCTTGGCTCTTTCCACAGGTTGGCAATTGTGGCCATTGCTGCTATGAACATTGGGGTACATATGATCCTTCTTTGTACTGCATCTGCTTCTTTGGGGTAAATACCCAGTAGTGTGATGGCAGGGTCATAGGGTAGCTCTATTTTTAATTTCTTAGGGAATCTCCACACTGTTTTCCAAAGTGGCTGCTCCAACTTACATTTCTGCCAAGAGTATAAGAGGGTTCCCCTTTCTTCACATCCTCTCCAACACTTGTTGTTTCTTGTCTTGTTGATTTTGGCCATTCTAACTGGTGTAAGGTGGTATCTCAATGTGGTTTGATTTGAATTTCCCTGATGGCCAATGATGATGAACATTTTTTCAGTGTCATGGAATGTTTTGATGCCAAACCATTTAAAGTGCTTGGGACACAGTAGTCCTAATAGTTGCTGGATCCTGTTCTCCTCCATCTTCTATCCTTGTGTTCTCTTCCTGATTTACTCAGAATTGCTATCTTCCCTACTAATGAATCCTAATTATAAACTTTATCAAGTGCTTTGATTAATGAGATATAAAGCTTCTATCCTCAGCTCATCAACTCTATCTCTTACCAATAATAAGAATTTCTGTATTTTTTTATAAAGTCAATGGATTGTCCTTGGCTAGTAGTTCTGTAAAGACCCTTTTATTCTAGTGGTTTTTAGCAGTTAGTATAAATACAGTGTCAAAAGTGCAAAGGATTTTAAGCTCCATATAATGTTACTGTTAAAGTTTTAATTTGCATCAATTTAATTCTCTTGTCAGTTGTCACACCCTATTAAAATTGTGCCTCATCACATGCTGAAGGAGAAAATTAAGTCTGTGGTACAGGATGATGTGCCTTCTTGGGAAAGGCTATCCTTGGGTCCAAATTCCAGCTGTTTTGAGCTCATTGATCATTAATTTTTAGATCTCTTAGGAATCCGGAATAGCATTCTCTGGCCTTCAGAGATTTGTAGAAAATGTCAGAATTTTACAGTTCTCTGGAGAAAGCATGAAAAACACTATTTTTAATGATGAAATATTTTTTCTTTTTGTTGTTTTTCTTGTTATGTGTTTCTAGCCTATTAACTTGCAGTAGCCTTTCCCCCCTTACAGAATAATCTTTTGAAACCAATCAGGTCATGGCACTCCTCAAATCCAATGGCTCCTACTTCTCTGAGTAAGAATGCATAAAAGACTTACAAGGCCCTACCACACTGTGTAGCTTTTCATTACCTATCTGACTCATTCAGCTGCTTCACCTTCGCTCGTTGTAATGTAGTTACATTGGCTCAATATCCCTTGAAATGGCAAGCATACCCCTGCCTCTGAGCCTTTGCACTTGTTCCATTCAGTTACCTAGAATGTTTTATGCCCAGCATTTCTCATGACTTACCACACTGCCTCACACCCTTCCATTCTTTACTGAAATATCATCTTTTTACTGATGATTTTCCTGAACACATATCGAAAATTGCACCTCCCTCTTTTTGACACTTGCTGTCGCTTTTTGTTTCTTTAGTTTTTTAAGCCCGAACTAAATATTTTTGCTTGGGTATCTTAATATTTTCTACCTCTTTCTAACTAGATTGCATATTCCACAAAGGCAGAGATTTTGTCTATTTTGTTCACTTCTGAATCCATGTGTTTAGAACAGTGCCTGATATAAAATGAGTTCCCAATAGATATTTGCCGAGTGAGTGAATTAATTTGAATCTGTTGTCTCTGTGAGTTTTAGTGTATGCAGCTCTTTCTTTGCTCTCTCCTTTCTCCCTCCTCTCTCTTCCTGCCTTCCCAAGTGGGGCTATAGAACAGTAAGTCCTGTCTTTTGCAAAGGTTCTCAGTTTCCCAGCAACTTCCCAGGATAACCCAAATGGAAGAACAGCTGTGTTCATTTTGCTAGAGGGAATGCAGGAATATCTATCCTGGCCTTCTAGGTATCTGATTTTGGAAGGATTGTTGCTGTGGGTTTTCTTAAACTAAGGTATTGTCATTTGGGGGTTTGTATGTAAGAGGCCAAGCCACTACTTATGAACAAGGGGCAAGGTCTCATGACCTATTGATAGTCTTTACCATTTATCCCCATTGCCTTGCACAAAGCCTGAAACTTACCAGGTACTCAAAAAATAGTTGGTAAAAGAAAGAAAGCTAAGACCACTCATTCTTTCTGTTCCCCCAGGCCTACCTACTCATCACTTAGCAAAAGGTCTTCCTCACCTGAAACAAGCTGGTGTGGAGTGGTTGGTGGCCCTGTTCAAAGTCCTTGATAATTACTTCGCCTATGCAAGTGGTCAAGTTGTACACCTTCCTGTGAGCATGTGAAGTGGCAGCCCACTGTGGAGTCCCTACCAGGGTTCCAAAGGTAAGGAAACAAAACAACCTATCTTTGAAGTTTTAAGAATTCTTTCAATGCTGTGTATGCTAACGTCAGCTAGGATGTAGAATGTAATGAGGTCTATCACTGGGGGAACTAATTAGATATCCTATACTGTGTAACTTGTATTTGATAAATCAGAAACTTTTAATGGGCCTTTTATTTTTGGGGAGGTTTTCCCTCATCTTCTACCACAGGTTGTTGCCCAAGCATCTCTCGCCACTGCTAATTACCTGTTCGCCTCAGGCAAGATAGGTTCTGACTGAATCCAAGAGCAGCCTTGGGCAAAATAATTCACAACTATATTTACCAAAAATGATTCCTTCAGTGCATCTTTGCAGCAGTCTTTCCTATCATTACAGTTGCCCTGGTGCTTTTAAGATTTTTCATTCCTTGGAGCTGTTTTATCCCATCCGTCCGTCTGGATTTTGAGCTTTTGACCTGTTAGACGTTCTGAGCCCCATGGGTCTACATCTATGCTTAGGTAGCCCAGGGAATCAATACTCTAAGATTTTTAACGATTATGGAAATAAAAATATATTATCTGAATTAGGGGAATATCTAATCTGCCCCTCAACTTTTAAAGACTTACTTAATGACTGAATAAATGGTTTATTCCAATTTGTTTCAAAAAGAATTTTTGCCACCTGACACAATAAATACAATACAACAGCATAGCATAATGAAAATAAGTGATGGAGATTTGAGATGGTAAACTAGGAAATGTGTATTTGCCTCACATCTTTCTAGGTTTCTTTCTAGAGTAAGAGAATAAAATTATCCAAAAGGAATAAAGAAGGATATGATAGAGGAGATCACATTTTGTAAAATCTCTTATTTATTAAATTTATTAAATCTCTTCAAGAATGTAACCCAATGGGGAAGACTTAAAAGAGTACTTATCAATATAAATAATCAGAATATCATTAATATTCCCGAGAAGCACACATGTATACTAGATGATGATAGAACAGTTTACTTCAAAATTAGAGCTTATGTTTCTTTACTGAGAACAAAAATCAGATGGGAAGAAAGAATAAAACTATGCAAAGATTTGTAAATTTTATTGTATACATACCTTTTCTAAGAGGTTACTTGACGATGTAGTTCACCAAAAGGTGTTTTTTAAAGGCTAAACCAAGAAGGAGGCATATATGGGAACTAGGAAGCTGGATCCACTTGAGAATGCTGAAGCGACATCTCAACATGACAGCAATTGGGCAGGCCTGGGGAAAAACTACTCCAGTTTGGATTAGTAGATAGAGACTCTAAAATTTAGTAGATAGAGGAAAGTTTCCAGGTAGTGGGATGGGGGATGGGAGACATGAATAGAATAGAATATATGATTGAGCACTTGAGGAAAAAAGGGAATGGAGAAGGTAAAGCTAAATCATGCAAGAAATAAAGGTCATTTGAAACTCCAGGAAAAAAAAAACTATATAGAAAATCATGATCTAATTATGAATAATACTATGATGTTCAGCAGTTACAATAGTGTAAGAAGACAATACTTATTTGGTGATGTTGGAACCATTTCCCTTTGTGTGGCTCAAGGATCACAGCACTGAGGTCAAGGTGAAGGAAATGTGATTTCAATATACAATTTGGCCTGCAATGAAAGTGATTCCATTGTCCTAAGATTGAAATGCTATTTGTTGATTTTTGAAGTTTTATAATCATCCTATTAAAGGTACTTAGAATTTCTACATTAGTTGTAAACAATGTAAATTTGAACAACTTGGTAATATAAAAGTAAGTATGTAAATCAGATTAGCTAGGACATGAGTGAAGAGTGTTGAGAGATGTGGAAGAAAGTGTCAGTGTGCTAATTAATATCCTCACAAGTAAGGTTGTCAGAGGTGAAGCGATACTGATGGAAGTTAGTAGAACAAGGGGCTGAATATATTCTTTAATGTTACAAATATAATTAATAAAATAATTAAGTTCAGTAATATGCATATCAAAAATTTGGAGGAGGAAAGAGAAAGGGGAAATTAGTAAACTAAATCCATATCTTTCATAGACAAGAAAATAGAAGTATATATATATTATTCTGAGATAGGGAGATCACCACCCTTAATTCTATGAGTGGAAACAGAATCAGTTGTTTTGGGGAAATGGTGCTGTGGTGGTAAGGTGTAAGGAGTGAGAAACTATTGTCATCATAGCTTTTCTGTTTCTTTAATTTTCTACCATCTGTATCTATTATCTTGATATAAAAAATAAATTCAGTGCTTCTAGCACTATAGCCGACTAAGGGCTCTGAGGGACTGCAGAGCATTTAAATATGGGAGAAAACACATATTAGTGGCTTAAAGGAGGAAGGAGAATAATGCAAGAAGTCCTCTAACCCAAAAAGAGGCTTGAGATATGAGCTGGGAGTATCAAGTGGAGGAGGGCTGGGAAAGGGAGCATTGCTCAGGATGGATGACTCTTGTGGCATTTTCTCTGTGGGTACTGTGAGCTTTGGTCTAGAAGCAAGGTAGAACCAAAGGTGGGACTTTGAACTAAGCTGAAACTTTAAATGGGGGGAAAAGTGGATCCGATTTGGTGATGGCCGTTGGCTATTAGCAGCAACAGAAGCAACTCCTCTATGGGAGAAAGCGTCTTAATTTAGGCAACACTCACACATGAGATCAAGCCATGACCTCACAATCAGGTAGCAGCAAAGAGAAGAAAAACTGCAATGAGTCGAGGTCAGTGCAATCAACCACCACACATTGATTCCCGAAACTACTGATAAACAGATGGCAAGACACATAATATAGAACCATTATGTTTGAAATGATTTTTAAAAAAAAAAAATATTTGCAAACAACAAGAAGTCATTAAGAAAAGACCGGAAATTTTTGTAAATAGAATTAGAACTTGTAGAAATAACAAATTATACTAGAATAAAAATGTGATAATGTAGTCATAAAATAGAATGTTATTCAGCTGTGAAGATGCATGAACTATAGCTACATCATCCATTTGCCTTTCTTTTTTTTTTTTTTTTTTAAAGATTTTATTTATTTATTTATTAGGAAAGAGAGAGAGTGAGAGAGAGGTCAGAGTGAGAAGCGGACTCCCCATGGAGCTGGGAGCCCGATGCGGGACTCGATCCCGGGACTCCAGGATCATGACCTGAGCCGAAGGCAGTGGCTCAACCAACTGCGCCACCCAGGGGCCCCATTTGCCTTTCTTGATTCTCTTTATTCATTTCTTCTGGGATTCTAACCAGGATGTGAATTTTCTAGGAGTGATGGAAAATGTGAATCCACAGATATAGAAAACAGAGTGAATCCCAGCACAATAAATCAAATAGACTATTGCCAAAACACATTGTGGAGAACCTTCAGAATATCAAAAACAAAAATTTATTTAAAAAATAGGAAACATTGCCCACCAAAGAAAGACAGTTGGATTAATAACACTCTACTAAATAGTAAAATCAAAACCAGAAAGAGTACTTAGAGAAAATGGACAACAACCTAGAATTGTGTACTCAGAAAAGTATCTGTAAGATGAAATGAAGATATTTGAATATTAACAAAAGCTATGATACCTTCACTAATGATGACTTTTGCTAAAAGAACTTCCAGGGGCGCCTGGGTGGCTCAGTGGGTTAAAGCCTCTGCCTTCGGCTCAGGTCATGATCTCAGGGTCCTGGGATCGAGCCCCACATTGGACTCTCTGCTCGGCAGAGAGCCTATTTCCCCCTCTCTCTCTGCCTGCCTCTCTGCCTACTGTGATCTCTCTCTCTCTCTCAAATAAATAAATCTTTAAAAAAAAAAAAAAGAACTTCCAAAAAATGTTCTTCAGGAAGAAGTAATATTATCACAGGACAGCCTAAGCAAAGAAAAAGGTAAAAACAAAAACTCAAGAACAATCAATATAAAGTAATAATAATAACAGAATTACAGTACTGAAAAAACAGCTTTTAATTTTGTTCAGAGTTAACATGTATCATGGTCTTTATATTGTTTGTTCAGGGTTAATGTATCGTTAAATTAGTCATTGTTTAGTTAAATATGCATAATAAAATGTTTTTAAGGATAAACATCAAAGAATAGAAATATAATTAGCAAAACAATGAAGACTAAAACAGCATTGGGAAAAGTTCTCAACAGTCTGTGTAAAGGTCCTGAACATAATGATGAGCAAGAGAAAACAAGCACAAAAGAATATATACTATATGATTTCTTTATACAAAATAGAAACACTGTAGTACGAGAAGTTACTTTTTAAATTCAACAATCAGATATCTGTTAACCTGGCATGAGCTTTCCCTTGCAGATAGAAAGACTTACTTAGAGCTTTTATAATTAAGACACGGTGGTAATGGAATGAGTTAAAACAAATTGACAAATGAATTAGAATAGGGAACCAAGACATGTGAATGTCTTTGATTTTATGACAGATGTGGTCTTGCTTATCAGTGTGGAATAGGACTATTTGGTAAATGGTACTGGGAACAATTGATTACCCATGTAGAAAATGTAAAGCAATTGGATAGATCCTTAAAATGCACAATGCACAAAAAATCAATTCTGGAAGCTTTGAAGACCCAAATGTAAAATGCAAAACTTTAAAACTTTTAGAAGAATTATAGAAGAATCTGACCTTTGCGTAGGGGAGGGTATTTTTTAAAACACAAAAAGGTCTGAGCATAAAACTAATTATGCATAAATTTAACTGCTTTATTGTTATGTACCATCATTACTCGGAATATATTAGAGAGGAAAGAATGGGAACACCTTGGTGGCTCAGTCGGTTAAGCATCTGCTTTCACCTTGGATCATGATCTCAGGGTCCTGGGATCCAGCCCTAAATCTGGCTCTTTGCTCACCACAGGGGGAGTCTGCTTCTCCTTCTCCCTCTGCAGCTTCAGCTCTCTTTCTCTCTCTGTCAGAAAAATAAATAAATAAAATCTTTTTAAAAAGAGAGGGAGCATGAAGGCCCTAACTGGGTGAAACTATTTGTAAAGCATATAGCTAACAAAAGATTACTGTCCAGAATATGTGAAAAATACAAGTGAACAATAAAAAGACAAATAACCCAATAGAAAATTGGGGTAAATATATAAAACAGGTATTTACGTGCGGAGCATAAGTAAAAACATGGAGAACATTGGGAGAAGGAAAGGAAGGGTGAATTGGGGGAAATTGGAACAGGAGATGAATCATGAGAGACTGTGGACTCTGAGAAACAAACTGAGGGTTTTGGAGGGGAGGGGGTGGGGGGTTGGGCGAGCCTGGTGGTGGGTATTGAGAAGGGCACGTATTGCATGGAGCACTGGGTGTGGTGCGTGAACAATGAATCTTGTAACACTGAAAAAATAAAATTAAATTATAAATAAACAAACAAATAAATAAATAAATCGAGTACTTCACAAAAAATGAATTATCTGTAGCCTATAAACAGATGAAAAGATTCACTAATCTTTTACTAATGTGAGTGCAGATTAAGAGTGAAATAATATAGCACTGCACACATATCAGAAGGGCAAAATATTAAAAAGGTTGACGAAGGATGTATATTAACAGGAGCATCATTATACTCAACTGGCTAGAGTGTAAATTAGAACAACTTTGAAAGACAGATTTTCTGTCTCTCAAAGCAGAACATCCACGTACCCTGTGACCGAACACTTAAATACCTAGGAATGTGATCTAGAGAATCTTACACATTTTTCCTGGAGACCTATATAGGGATTTTTTTTTTATAGATGTACAATTTGTAACAATCCCAAACTAAAAATAATCCAAATACCTAGAGATTAGAGGATGGACGAATATACACTTGACTCTTTTAACAGCACAGCTTTGAACTGCCTGGGTCACTTATACATGCAGTTTTTTTTTTTTTTTAGAAAAACAGTACAGCACTACAGATATATTTTCTCTTCCTTGTAATTTTCTTTCTTTTTTTAAGATTTTACTTATTTGACAGAGAGAGAGAGAGAGAGAGGGATAGCACAAGCCACACGCAGCAGGGAGGAGCAGAAGAGGAAGCAGGCTCCCTGCTGAGCAAGGAGCCCAGTGTGGGACTTGATCCCAGGACCCAGGGATCATGACCTGAGCCAAAGGCAGAGGCTTAACTGACTGAGCCACCCAGGAGGCCCTCCTTATAATTTTCTTAATAACATTTTCTTGTCTCTGGCTTATTTTATTGTAAGAATACAGTATATAATACATATTACATACCAAATATGTGTTAATTGAATGTTTGTTATCAGTAAGACTTCCTGTCAACAGTAGCCTATTCATAGTTAAGTTTTGGTGAGGCACAAGTTATACATGGATTTTTCTGATGCCCCTAACCCCTGTATTTAAGGGGCAACTGTACACACACACACACACACACATTGTATACAATCTCAAATATATATACATTCATTTTTTCCCCGCATAATGGGATATTATCCAGTAGTGAAAAGGGGATAAGCACAGCTACATGGAACACAGATTAATCTTAGAAGCACAATATTGGGTAAAGAAAAACAAGTCCCAACAGATATATACAGAATGATAGAAAAAAAATATAAAAAAAACCCCTAAGAAATGTGTTATTGTTTGGGTATACATAAATATGTGCTAAAACTATTAAAAATATAAAAGGGAATGATAAAATTCAGGATAGGAGTTATAAGGAGGTGGCTTTGGGGAAAGCCCATGTGTAGATGTAATGTGTGGGTAATGATCTCTTTCTTACATGTTACATATATTATGCAACATGATCTACATGTGTGTTACATATACTCTCTTATTAACATTGCAAGAAGAATATGGTAAATAGAAATCTAAGAAACAATCGCAGAAAACAGAACAGGAAAATACAGAGTTGGAATATAAAATAGAAGAAGTTAAAATCTTGAATGTAAGAATTCCTGTACAGTTCCTAGGAAAAGACCATAAATTTGTGTGTAAGCTTCTTAGGAATCGAGGCAAAGAGGGAATAATTGATTACATGGGTCAGAAAACCAAATTTTTAAAGAGAAACAGCTGTTTCTGGTATTGCACATCTATCGTTGGCATTGGAGCTAAAGATCTACTTCACTCTAAAAACTAATGATGTGAAACTGTAGCACACCTAATGTATTTCCTGAGATCTCAGCTCCCTGCACATAGTTCCCTAATTTCTCTGTATGGTCACATAGTCAGGCTTTTGGCAGCAGAATGCCTCAGAAGGAGAATGCAGTGGAGCTTTTAGGAAAGTGGATTCATCTTTTCTGGGCTATACTCTCAGTCATGTTCCTCCACTCCTCCCAGTTGATATTCTGGAAATCCATGTGCATCTGTGAGATGGCTTAGCTATGTACATGGTAATAGAATTGGTGGGCAACTACCTTGCATTTGTTGACTGTCCTGTACAGCAAATTTCCATTTTATCCCTCTGTTTAGGAAGTGGCACCAAAGACAAACTGTGCCTTGGTAAACTAAGAATTATCTTCTTCTAAATATTTTATTCCGGTAGAATTAACATGTAGTGTTATATTGGTTTCAGGTGTACAATATAACAGTTCAACAATTCTGTACATTTCTCTGGGCTTACCAATGTAGGTGTACTGTTAATCCCTTTTATCTAGTTCACCCATCTCCCCACCTGCCACCCCTCTGGCAATCACCAGTTTGTTTTTAGTAGCTAAGAGTGTGTTTTGTTTGTTTCTTCTTTGTCTTTTTTTTTAATTCCATGATGAGTGAAATCATATGCTATTTGTCTTTCTCTGACTGACTTATTTCACGTAGCATTATACCCATCTGTGTTGTCACAAATGGCAAGATTTTATTCTTTTTGATGGCTGAGTAATATTCCATTGTGTGTATGTAAACCATATCTTCCTTATCCTTTTGCCTGTGGATGGCCACTTGGGTTGCCTCCATGTGCTGGGTAGTGTAAATAACACTGCAATAAGGGGTGCGTATGTCTTTTCAAATCATTCTTTTTGTTTTCTTTGTGTAAATACCTAGTAGTGGAACTGTTGGGTCATATGGTGATTCTGTTTTTAATTTTTGAGAAGCCTCTACCCCATTCTCCACAGTGGCTGCACCAATTTACATTCCCAGCAGCAGGGTGCCAGGGTTCTTTTTTCTGTACATCCCTGCCAACACTTGTTGTTTCTTATCTTTTTGACTTTAGCTATTCTGAGAGGTATAACATATCTCATTGTGCTTTTAATTTGCTTGTCCCTCATAATTACTGATATTAAGCATCTTTTCATGTGTCTGTGGCTATCTGTATATCTTCTTTGGATAATGTCTGTTCAGGTCCTCTGCTTTTTTAATTGGATTATTTGGTTTTTCTTGGTGTTGAGTTGTGTAAGTTCTTTATATATTTTGGATATTAACTCATTATTAGACACATCATTTGCAGATATCTTCTCCCATTCAGTAAGTGACCTTTTTGTTTTATTGATGGTTTCCTCTACTTTGCATATGCTTTTTTAAAAAATTTGATATAGTCCCAGTAGTTTAATTTTTCTTTTGTTTTCCTTGCCTAAGGAGACATACCTAGAAAAATGTCTCGACAGCTGATGTTAGAGAATTTACTGCCTATGTTTTCTTCTAGGAATTTCATGGTTTCAGGTCTTAACTTTAGGTCTTTAGTCCATTTAGAGTTTATTTTTGTGTATAAATATAAGAAAGTGGTCCAGTTTTATTCTTTTGCAGGTACCTTCCCAGTTTTCCCAGCACCATTTGTTGAAGCAACAGTCTTTCCCCATTGTATATTCTTGCCTCCTTTGTAGGTTAATTGACCGTAACAGTGCGGATGTATTTCCGGGCTCTCTATTCCATTCCATTGATCTATTTGTCTGTTTTGTACTAGTACGATTCTGTTGTGATTACAGCTTTGTAGTATAACTTAAAATCTGAAATTGTAATAAGTCCAGATTTTTTTCTTCTTTTTCAGGATTGCTTTGGCTATTCAGGGTCTTTTGTGGTTCCGTACAAATTTAAGGATTACTTGTTCCAGTTCTGTGAAAAATGCTGTTGATATTTTGATAGGGATTGTATTAAATCTATAGATTGCTTTCTGTGGTATGAACATTTTAACAATGTTTGCTCTCCCAATCTGTGATCATGGAATATCTTTTCATTTGTTTGTGTCATCTCCAATTTCTTTCGTCAGTGTTTTCAGAGTATAGGTCTTTCACCTTGTTGGTTAGATTCATCCTTGAGTATCTTATTATTTTGCATGCCTTTGTAAATGGGATTGATTCCTTAATTTCTCTTTCTGCTGCTTCATTGTTAATGTATAGAAATGCAACAGATTTCTGTATATTGGTTTTGTATCCTGGGACCTTACTGAATTCATTTATTGGTTCTAGTAGTTTTTCTGGTGGTGTTTCTAGCATTTTCTATATAAGTATCATGTTATCTGCAAATAGTGAAAGTTTTACTTCTTCATTACCAATTCGGATGCCTCTTGTTTCTTTTTCTTGTTTGATTGTTGTGGTTAAGACTCACAGTACTACATTGAATGAAAGTGGTAAGAGTGGATATCCTTGTCTTGTTGTTCCTGATGTTAGAGGACAAGTTCTCAGTTTTTTTCATTATTAAGTATGATTTTAGCTATGGATTTTTATATGGCCTTTATTATGTTCAGGTCTGTTTCCTCTAACCCTACTTTGTTGAGGATTTTTATCAAGAATTGATGTTGTACTTTGTAAATTGTCTTTCTGCATCTGTTGGGAAGATCACATGGTTTATATCTTTTTTCTTGTTAATGTGCTGCATCCCGTTGATTGATTTGCTAATAGTGAACCACCCTTGCATCCCTGGAATAAATTCCACTTGATGGTAGTGAAAGATTTTTTTTTTTTATGTATTATTGGGTTCAGTTTGCCAATATTTTGTTTAGGATTTTTACATCTATGTTCATCATAAACAATGGCCTGATGTTTTCTTTTTTTGTAGTGTCTTTATCTAGTGTTAGTATCAGGGTAATGCTGGCCTTGTAGAATGAATTGAGAAGTTTTCCTTCCTCTTCTATTTTTTTGGAATAGTTTGAGAAGAATAGGTATTAACTCCTCTTTAAATATTGGGTAGAAATCCCCTTTGAGTCCATCTGGTCCTGGACTTTTGTTTCTTGGGAGTTTTTCAATTACTGATTCAATTTCATTGCCAAGGATCAATCTATTTGAATTTTCTGTTTCTTCCTGATTCCGTTTTTTTTTAGAGATTTGTTTATTTATTTGAGAGAGGAGGGGGAGAGTCATAGGGAGAGGGAGGAGAGAGAACACTCAAGCAGAATCCCCACTGAGCATGAAGCCCAACAGGGGGCTTGATCCTAGGACCCCAAGATCATGACCTGAGCTGAAATCAAGAGTCAGATGCTCAAGTGACTGAGCCACCCAGGCGCCCCTTTCTGATTCACTTTTGGAAGTGTATGTGTTTCTAGGAATTTATCCGTTTCTTCTAGGTTGTTCATTTTGTGGCATATAATTCCTCATACTATTCTCTTATAATCCTTTGTATTTCCGTGGTGTCAGTGTTTATTTCTTCTCCTTCACTTCTGATTTTACTTATTTGATCCTCTCTCTCCTTTTTTATGGTTGTGTGTGTATCAGAGTTTTACTAGAAGAATAAAGCTTGTAGAACAAGTTACTCTTAGTAAGAAATAGTTACAGTTTTGGAGAGAATGCTATAAGCCACATAATTACAAGGTCAGATGAATCGTTGCTGTCATAAACTTCTCTTTACAGCACTTCACAAGAAAGACATTAAAGTAGGAAGGACAGGAGTAATATGCAGGTGATTTGAATGGGTTTTAACTTGAGAGAGAAAAATATTCAAGAACTGAGTGGCATTGTTTTCCAATAGACACTTTTTTTTTTTTTTTAAGATTTTTACTTATTCATTTGACGGAGAGAGACAGTGAGAGAGGGAACACAAGCAGGGGGAGCGGGAGAGGGAGAATCAGGCTTCTCGCTGAGTGGGGAGCCCGATGTGGGGCTCGATCCCAGGACCCCGGAATCATGACCTGAGCTGAAGGCAGATGCCTAACGGCTGAGCCACTCAGGCGCCCCAATAGACACTGTTTTAATGACATTTCTGGTTATCAAATATAAAAATATGCTTTTACAACATGACTAAATGAAAGATCTCATGTGAAACCTCAAACACTATGACCCATTTCATTACCTAGTCAGTATTTTCCTGTGGTTTTTCCCTAAGGAAAATGATATACTATGATATACATACTATGATATACATAGTATATCATCAGACAAAATAATACAAAGCCTAAGCAAATATTTAAAACTACTTTGAAATTAGTTACAACTGGAAGAAGCATTACAGATCACTTAACCCAAATTTCTTATTTTACAAACAAGAAGAATTAAGACCAAAAAAATAAATGACTTGCTCAAGGTCACAAGTCATGAACAGCTATCAGCAGCATCAGGTGTCCCTCCAGTGTGGGGTTAGTCTCTCTGAGAGTTCAGTTGCTGGCCACGTTTTTGCCCTTCCTGCACTTTTGGATATGGTCTCCTCTCTATGACTATGGAAAACCCATTCTGTCAGTCTCTGGGTTCTTTTCTGGGTCAGTTGCACTGACGTAGCTGTTATCTAGGTGTGTCCATGGGACAAGGTGAGCTTAGGATTCTCCTCTGCCATCTTCACAGAAGTCTCTCTGATGAGAATTCTTTTAATGCAGTTAGCCATTGGAACAATTCTTTCAAAAGGCACTCTTTATGCATAGTACTGAATATCATATATAATATGTAGTGTTTCATAATAATCAGTTACTGACCTTTGCTTTTGTGAAGAATATATAAAAAGTCTGGGATTTGAGCAAACTTTCATGTCAAGCACATCTAGCACACACACAGTATGTATAGTATAGTGAAAACTCCTTTGCATGACATGCATACTCTTTACATTCTGGCCTGACTTATTTCTCTAACGTCTCCTTGTACAATTCCTCCACATGTTTTCTAAGATCCTGTGTCCTAGAATTCTTACCCTTCAATGAATATTTCACTCCTATGTTGCTGATCCAGTTCTCCACCTCTGGTGGTGTGGTGTCTTATGATCCCCATCTAGTAACTGCTTGTCTCCTTCCAAATTCAGCTCCATTATTGTCTTCCTCAACATCTCCACACCTGGAGACATAATTGTCCTATTATGGTTCCATCATATTTACATATATCTAAATTTTTTGTGTCTTGCTCCCTATGTCTAGGATGATTCTCTGCTTCATTCTGAGACTCAGTCATATGATGTTAAGACATTTGTGTGCCTACATGAGTCCCCTCTATCAATAAAATGTTATTTGTTAATAGTAATCACTTAAATCTGCCTATTGCTGTGCAATTTTTTCAAGGTACTTTGATTTCCATTGTCTGTTTAATCCTCACAATACTTTGGAAGGAGCTATTCTATTTTGCAAACGAAGTACCAGGCACCCAGAGATGAGTTACCTAAGAATGCACACAGTAAATTCACACTGTCTAACAAAAGTACATATGAATTTGTGCTTTGACAGTAACTACACTCCTAGAAATCTATCTCAAGGCAGAAGTGGAAAAACATAAAATGATCCATGTAACTGCTATTAACTATAACACTATTTATAATAATAGGGTATTTGAAATAAACCAATGTTTATAAAGAGTGAATGAACTATAGGGCATCTGCCCAAAGGAGTACTATGTAGCTGTAAAAGGAAAGAAGATCTGTATCCTGTGGAGTGGTCTGCCTAGGACATACTGTTAAATGCAGGGGGTAGAATAGTCCATATACTTCATTCAAATGTGTGTTATTTTATTTTTAAAAGGAAACAATGGAAAAGCAAACCAATGACTACCTGTAAGAGAAAAGGAAGGGTACAGATTGGAACGGAAAAAGATAGATTCTGTATTCCTCTGATACTAATTTGTTCTATAGTTTTGACTTTGGAAATACATAAATAGTTTATATTATGTTAAAATTAAACAGAAAAATTCTTACAAATTTAAAACATACATATCAAATCACACCATAAACACATAAGGAGGAATTATTTTAAGTGACTGTAAAACACAGTATTTTGATACTGCATCCCTGGTAGCATATGTTCAGTGGACAAAAAGAACCAAAAATAAATCTTAAACTTCATTCAGAAATCTGATCATTAGAAATAATATGGGCATTGTAATTTTGAATCTATATTGAGAGAGAGGGAGCAAAATATTATATAATTGTCATTAGGGACCAAAATGTTCTTCATAACACAAAAGAGATAAAGCTATATAATCATAGGAGATAAATACAATCCCTATAATCTTACTTGTGAATTTGAAATATCAGTATGAACTAAGGATTTAGGTTTCTTGCTCTAAAAATTACAAATTTCCAGCCTCAATTCTCAGAAGAGAGCAGAGAAGTAACGATTATCCACAGCAGCAAAATTGTCATCTTTAAATACCAAATCCTGTTAATTAACCAGAGTTCCTTAGAGAAATGGGTGATTTCAGGTCTGAGGCAGGAAATGTACAAGATGAACTTGGGACATCTAGCACCAGAAAATCTCAGAAGCAGTATTTATTTGGGTCCTGCTAAAGGAACACATAAGCCAACATAAGGGAAATCCTGCCATCAAAGTTAGAATAATATAACCATTATAGGACTAAGAAGTGCAATGGACACATGAATAGGAGAAAATGAGTGATAATACTAAAATTAGTTTAGCTCCTTTGGACTTTAGTAGAGAATCAACTTTTTATTCTGAAAATTAGTAAATAAAGTAAAATAGCTTATAGGGTAACATACTTTTTAGAAGAACTCCAACTAAATAAATTCATAAGGAATGGCAGTATTAGAAAATTATGACTGTACAGACTCTAATAGAGTGCTAGATTTAGGCAGCAATCATCTAAGGCTGCTAAAAATATTAAGTGAAAGGTAGATGTGGAAAATTAAAATTGATGGATGAGACTAAAAACACCTGAACCCACTGATCAGTATTAGCATCACTAAAAGTGGGCAGCCAGTCTTCATGTGATGCCTGAAGGGAAGCCACAGGAAATAATACAGCACTCTTGAAACACCCTTGACCAGAAAAAGATAGTGGGAGGTGACAAAATTTAATCTTGCCCCTACATCTGACTTCTAGTTTGCAGGAAATACAAAGGCTGGAAGAACATGTTAAATGGTACCTGGTTGATACAATCTACCCAATCCAGAGCATAGTTAAATTTAGAGGGGGAAAAAAATGACCGGCCTTCTTGAATAAATTCCTTTCATGGAGGGAAAAAAAGGAATGGACGAACTGTTATAAAAGATACTTAAGAGACATAAAAACCAAGTACAGTATGTGGACCATGTTGAGCTATTCCTTTGAACAAATCAACTGTAAAAAGAGTCTGGAGACAATTGTGGGAATTTGAAGAGGGATCAGATATTAGATGACTCTTATGAATTATTGTTAATTTTAGTTGAGTTTTAGTCATATTTTAGGGTAAGTTTAAAAATACTCTTAATAAAATGGATGAATTTTCTTGTATGTAAATATGTAAGTTATCTTAATTATTTTTTAAAACCTAATTTAAAAAAACTATGGTTAGGCATGCATCTGATATGTTCAAGTTGCTAAACAGTATTCAAGTAGAAGGGGAAATAGAGTGTATAGAGGAGATAAGATTGGCAAATCGTTACTGAATATTGAAGATGGATCATGGGTACATGGGAGTTGAGATAGTTATTACATTCTTGTGTGTGTTTTTAAATTGGCATGATAAAAAATAGTGGAAAAGGAAGTAAAACAAGACACATCCTCTTAGTAGAGTGGCAACCCAGCACTTTTGAGCCTCATATTCTTTTTTTTTCTCCCCAAATATGTTTATTTTTATTTTTCAGTGCTACAAGATTGATTGTTCATGCACCACACCCAGTGCTCCATGCAATACGTGCCCTTCTCAATACCCACCACCAGGCT
>CM052801.1:15860778-15878666 GCA_028533885.1 Nasua narica | reverse complement strand
AAGAGCAGGCAGGCTTATTAAATGTATAAGACAACGTCCTGCCTTCGAGGACCTCACAAATGGCTTGGAGAGATAAGACTCATCCTCAAACAATTCTAAGGCAAGGCACCGTGCCAGGAATCTGGAGATACCGATCTGTTTCCGGTGTAAGTCCTCTGGTTACCAGCCCATGTCTAGGGACCCTGGGACTACAGGCTATGAATAACTATAGGTGGGAAGGGCATATCCCCTCCTGCTGAAAGCTGGGCACTTTGGATGAGTAGAAAAATTAGCCCATGCTTTAGTATCTGAAAATAATCTCCTAAATAGTATCCTTAAGTCTACATTAGACCCAGTACAGCCCCCATATCTATTGCACTGCAAATTTGAGAGGAGATATATTTGCTGAGGGCTGAACTGCTTGTGTTAGCCCACCTCCTCCACAGAAATAGACAATAGAATTTTTACAATGTAAGTCATACTTTGTTTTACCAGCAACTTGAGGGGCTGAGTGTAATTAGGGGTGACAGCCTTCTAGTGTATGTCCTGGAACTGTTGTTTTGGGTTGGGGTGCTGCTATAGCTGTTGGCGGTGATGCATGTGTGTCTGTGTATTTGCTGCTAGTCCACAAAAATAATGAAAACTAAGTGGACACAATATTTTACCATCTCTGAGAAAGAATAGGAGCAGTAGTTGTGTGGGTGGTGAGAGTACCAGCAGTGACACTGGCAAGGGGAAAGTAAGAAGCTTTGAAGAGCTTCAGAATTAGCTGGAGGGGGGGGGTGGAGGGAGGAGGCTGGGCTAGTTCAGTTGGTTGTGATAGAAACCTATCCTAAAGGAACCAAATTGAATAGTGGATCTACTGAAGCAGTAGTAGAGATATGAAAATAACCACAGAGGGGAAAAGAAATTAAACCCTGACTAGGGACTGGGGATTCATGGGCATAGAGATGCTCAAAATGAATCACTCTTCTCAGTGGCTTATAGAAACTCTTGGGAAGAAAGCAGAAAGAAATTGGAAGAGTTTAATTCTGTACCCACGAGGACTTTTAGATTGGAGTATGGGAGCTAGGTTATGAGAAGCAGCTATCTTCCTGAAGTAGGAAGCTATTTAGATATTAACAGAAGGAAAGGAGGAACATATCTCCAGTATTTCATTTTATTGCAATGATACGTTTAATATTTTAAGAATAAAAATGGCCTACCAACTATAGCTTGAGCATCAGAGAAGTTTACAGCAACAGGAAATCACTTATTTGGGGTAAAATTCCCTGGTTAAAAAAGATGTTCTTCCTCTAAAGTTAACCATCTACTTGCAGAGCCTGCCTGCAATGCAAATACTGCACAGAGCCAGACTCTATGTAAGGCTCTAAAGAAACACATTGTTCACAACAGAATGCCTCTGCGTGAAAAAGGGAGGGAGGGATGCAAACCAAAAGGGTAGCTGGAGAATGTACCAGATCTCTGGAGTTTTTCCATGATGCAATCATCCCCAGGCCGTAACCACCCTCGCTGACCCCCACATCCCACTGTGTTTCTCATGCCACTTTTCGTCAGCACCTTCCTATTTAGCAGAGATCCCCATTTCTGATACTTTGCGGGGGCTAATTATCTTCCATTTATCTGTGCAGCCCTGCATTTGCCATCTATTAGTCCAGAAACATAAATGATGTAAATCCTTTTATATCTGGCTGCACCACCTAATTATTCCTCATTTGTTTTTATTCTCTCTCAATTTAGCATCATCTGCAAAGTTGGAAATCATGTTTTCATATCATAATTAGGACTCTAAGAACCTCAGAGAAATTGCCTGGCAAATATGCGTGCCTTTGCTTTTCATTTTAATGGTGAATTTAAAAGTGAGAAAATAAATTAGGGCTGAAGGAAATAATAGACTGAAATGAAAGTTTCTGGAATATAGATGAGGAAACATGATATAACAACACAAGAAGAGAAACTTCCAGCATTAAAGTGCAAAAGCCAGTCCCCAAAGTGCAGCCATCAGGTAGATCAGCAGTATTCCCTTTTTCCTTTGATGATGAGATTCACCTTTAGACGTTCTCCTCTGTGCTTAAGGGTATGCCAAGGGATGTACAATTTTGCTAATTGGATAAATACCTTTCCTTAAGTATGCATAAGATTTACTTTTTTTATAGGACAGCAATCTGGATGAAATTTAATAAAGGTAGGCAGTGTTGAGGAAGAAAAAAAATTTTTCTTTACCCTTGAGGTTCTTCCAGCTGGACTAAGAATTAAATAGGCCTTAGTTTAACAGGAGAAAATCAAACTTAATTTCATCCGTATGAGGAACCCACACAGACATCAGATTCCAGACACAGGCAAAATGAGATATATAGGTTATCCTGAACTGAGGAGAAGGGGGTAGTGATCTGGAACTTCAAAGGGAAGGAAAATAATTCACAGGGAAATGAAAAAGAGTAAATGTTTGGTGAACAAATGTGTTTGATGGGTGTTTCAGAAATGATGAAACATAGAGAGGAATTTGATCAAACAGGTCTTGCTAGGTTTCCTCCCTATCTTCTATATCTAGTTGATATTATAATGTAGTTATTCACAGTGAAAGTTGTTTTCCCGGAGCAGGTTCTCTATCTAAATTCTTTGAGGCAGTTGGTGTGTATGGTGGGGGAATTTCCAAAATTTCTTCCTGAGTCTTCTGGTCCTCAATTATTTTCAACTCAAAATAATGTCCATGCCAACATGGCATATCTTGGGGCCTCCTATCCTTAGCCCTTATAGTAATTTGAACAGGAATGGCCACCTGTGAGAGAGGACAAAAAGGATCCTTAGATCTAAAGGACTGTGGGATGGAGGAATGGGAACACAGCAACTTGGTGAGAAAGTTCTTAAAGTTCTTACTGTAATTTCTACAAACTCTCACCTCCTTGGAGCAGCCTGTCCCCTGAATCACTTATCTCTTTATCTTCAAAACTTTCTTCAAGTTTCATTTTCAGGATATTTTGAAATAGCTTAACCTGGCTGTATGTCACCTAGAAATTTTTTCTCTGTGTACATGTTGCTTTCTTTATCTTTCCTCCTTTAATAAAAATTTCATCTGCATCCCTATACTGTAAGATTTGAATGTGTACCTTTAAGCATTTTTGTATGTATTATTTATGCAAATGTCTTTATGTATATATTTTCCTACCTACTATATTAAAAGTTAATATAGTTAATTAAGTTAAAAGTCTCAAGGGTGGGATGATGTATCAGTCATGACAGACTAGGTTAGGATCTGGTAACAAACAACCCCCAAATAGAAGCAGCTTAAAAGAACAATGTTTATTAGTCACTCATATTTTATGTCTATTGTAATTCTGCAGGGGGGTTCTGTTCATCTGGCTTTTAAAGTTTCTGTCCATATACATATCAATTCTGCTGACATTTTATGGGCCAAAGTAACTCACACAGCCATGCCTGAGTTTAACAATTTAGGAATGTTCAATTGTCTTATAGGTAGAAGTTCTGAGTATTTGTGAACATTACAGTATATTCCAGATGGTACATTTTATCTCTATTGTATCTTTTCTATTACTGAGAACTACTGAGAGTAGTTCTCTGCAGTGACCACCAGGGAGCTAAAAAAAAAAAAAAAAATGCAACTGACCAGCCAGAGATATCATTTGGATGCTTTTCTTTAAGACATTAGTGATTACTTGACCCAGAAGTCTGCCTGCTAGTTCTTTCTGCCCACTAACATGGCTCTGTGAGATTGTCTTAAACCATGTTACAGTTTTGTTTAACTGGTAATGGACACAAAGAAACAAAATGAAAAGCTTCCATGTACATTTGACCAAAAGTGGTGATGATTCAATGAAATTTGAAATCATTCTTCCCCTCTTTTAGACAAGCAAAATAATTTTAATCAATTTGGACTGTTGTGTAGGTTGATCTTTGAACAATAATACAGTAATTATCTCTGTTCTGTGTTTTAAAATGATAAACATTAAGGTTCTCTTGACTGTAATTCTATATCCCTGAGTGTTTTGTACCTTGTTTTAGAAAGCCTGGAAATTGAATTCAGCAGTCTAGCCAACATCCTACCAGAGCTGCTGTCATCGGGAATTATTTTCAAAAAAGGAGAGATTCTTAGGAGAGGGAAAAGGAAAAACACTAAAATTTACTAGAATATGTTAGAAAGTCACAGGCCAGGCAGAGTATTGAAGACAGTTTGAGGAACTAATATGATCAGGCAAGACCTTTTTCTTGTTGTTGTTTTCATTGGAAATGTCTTTTATCAGAAGTGCAAAGGATGGGGGATGAGGAGATTAGATAGAAAAGAATAGAACAGCCTACAGTTTTGGTTTGGCTTGTTTTAGGATTATTTTTCATTCTTTGATAGTGCTGCATTACTTAATCCTCTAAACATGATGAGCCCAATCTCATAATCATATGCACTTTTGCTTAAAACATTTAAAAGCTCTGGCATGGAAAACACAGGAATCTTATTTTGAAAGTGTTGAAACCATTCTAAATACTAAGCCCACACGCAAAAATTAAAAAAAAAAAAAAGGCTTCTTGTTTACCCCCTGTTCCTTACAAAGTTTCTGTCTCCAGCCTTGTCCCAGCCCTACCTCCTTGGGTCCCTGAAGGGGCCTTGAAAACACAGACTGAATCCCAGATGCAACTTCTGCCTTCCTAACTGAGGGCACCTGCAAGGCTTATGTCAGCCAGTGCAAGCTCTGGGCACCACAGGGCACCATGTGTCAGAACTGACATCTCCTGCAGCCTTGGCTTTCCGCTGCCCATGATTACAAACTACAGTGCCGGCTATCAGAGGTTAGAACCGCTCATCTGGCTGCTGCTTCCTGTCTTTGGGAGGGAAGGTGTGAAAAATGCACCTTGGTTGAAAAAGTCCTTACCATTAGGTAAAAAGCAAATGGATGCTTTTTGGAGAAATGCCAGAGCTTTTATGTTTAAAACCAGGAGTAAACACACAGACACACACACTTATTTTACTATTCCCATACCCCATACTTGCACTTAATTGTGTTGCAATCATTTTACTTAGATGTGTGTGAAGCTATTCAAGACTTGAAAACATAGTCTAAACTTGTCAGATATTTTATTTAGAAAATAGTAGTGATGGCCTAGAAGGTTAATCAAGTTGCCAAAAATAGTCAAATACTTGACCATGTATATAGAATCACAGAAATGTTAAGGTGAAAACAACCTTGGCAGTCACGTGGGCCAGCCCACCCATTGCACAGATAGGAAACCAAAGTCCAAGAGGTGAAATAACTTGCCAAAGTTTCCAAAAATTGCAAGTAATAGAGTCACTATGGGAACTCGGTACTTGTAACTTCTTGTCCTTACACAACAGAACACTAGCCATTTACTTTGGAAATAATCTGGGATTCTCTGAGAAGCAATCCTTATTTAGAGTAATGTTAAGAATTTTGAAACAGAAGAATTCATAAAGGCCATTAGGTCAACCTCCATGTGTATGCTTGAAGTTTATGACAGCATCAAGAGGTGAACAGTAAGCATAATGATTTGAAGGAAAATTAATCTGTTGTAAAAAATAATGCCACAGATTTTTTATAGCTTTATTGGTACACATTTCATATACCATACACTATACCCATTTAAAGTATACAATTAAGTGTTTTTAGAATATTCACAGATTTGGACAGGCATCACAATTTAATTTTTAATATTTTTATCATCCCAAAAAGAAACCTCATCCCCAATAGCAGATTTCCCCCCACCCCTGCTCCTCCAGACCCCAGCAACCACCAGTCTACTTTCTGTCTCTATGGATTTGCCTCTTCTGCCACAAGTAATTGAATGATGTGTGTGTGTGTGTGTGTGCATGCGCGCGCGCGTGTGCTTGCAGAAAGACACATCACTCCAGGCCTTGAGCTGGGGCTGCTATAGAATAGAAAGAGATTTTATCAAGGCTAATGCCATCCTGGAACAGGCAGTGCCAGTAAGAACAGAGAGGAAGTCCGGAGCCCCAGGGACAGTTAAGCTGAGGCACTAAGTGTGTACAGAACCAATGTCAGAAATGTGAGAGCATGCTGGGAGACAGGATCGACCATATGCTAGAGAAATTTAGGGGGACACAAAAGCAGATCCCAGTAACTACTGGGCCACCTACAGGGACAAAGGACCTAAAGGGGCATCAAATAAGAGAAAGGGGTAAGGGTATGTGCTTTGAGAGCTAGCAAGGCACCATCACACAGGGAAATACTATTAAATGTTTTTTTTATATCCTCCTACCTTTACAGCATACCTTCCAATTAGTATTTTATTTAAGAATAATATTTATCATTATAAAAGCAGTTTATGTGCACTATAGAAAATTAGAAAATAGAGATAAGCAAAAAAAGAAAAGAAAGACATTTTATTTCTAAAACCTAGATTATCACTATTAACCTTTTATTGCCTATCCTTCCAGAATAGGTCCTACCTATATCGACTTGCACCTGTAGTTGCTTTTTACCAAAATTAGGTCACACTGGACATGTGCGGTATCTTGCCTTCTTCTTTTAAAGAAATTTCTGCCTTAACATGTCAGTAAGTTGCTCTTCAGTTGTCAAGTTAGACCCTGAGACCCACATCCCCATGGAAGGAAAGTACCTCAATGAAGAACATTGTTGAAAAAAATGGGACTTGGGCATCAAGGTTGGGAGCGATTTTTGAAACACTTTAAAAATACTGTCATGTTTTCCACCACAAAACAAGTGGTATATTAAGGATAATATACATCTAATCCCATCCTCGGGAGACTTTGACTGGATCTCTCACATGTGTCAAGTTGAGTCTCAGTGGCCAGATTTTTAAAGCCATCGTTATTGTAAGTTTGTTATCCCTAAATTGATGTTCTTTTTGAATAAAAGAGTTAGGTCTTACTGTATTGTTTCCTGGTGAGCTGAGGGAGTCCTCCTTGGTTTCCCTTGCAGTGTTTGTTTGGAGAAACAAGGAGACGGGAATGAACAAAAGAACTTCGGTTTTCCTTTGACTTTATACTAATAGATGTCATTTCCCTTTTCAGCAAATTCTGATAAATAGCTGTAATTTAAAAATTTTAGTGAGGTGATCATTTAATCTACAAAAGCAGTCTCCATTTGACTCCAAAAAGCAGTTTGCTTCATATTTTAAGTGGTTAGAGTAGCAAATATTTATTTGCCATTTTTCTCAGAAACACACCTGTTAAGTAAACTGAGGCATGATATTACAAGGTATAGATTGTATGAAAAACATGGGGCCATTTGGGAAAAAAAAAGAGGAGCATAGTAGAGTTACATTAGAATGTGGTATAGACATATAGTTCAGGATATAGACAGAGTTCAAACACTTGTATTCCTGTTTACTGGCTGTTTTCACATGATAAGTGTCATTTCTCTGAGTCTCATTTTTCTTATCTCTAAAAGGGATGTAAGATGCATAGGTCTCAGCATTGTTGTTAGGGGTAAATGAGGTCTTCTGGAAAAAATGTGACACAGTAACTTGACATTGATGGATAATAATACTGTCTCATACTTCAGTAATGCTTAATGTGTGCCAGGCAGTCTTCTAGACACCTGGCATACATGAAGTCATTTAATAGAACAGCCCTGCAGGCAGGTATTGTCATCATTGTCTCCATTTTACAGATGAATAAACGGAGACCAGGAGAAATTATGCATCTTACCCAAGGTGACACAACTGGTATGTAGTAGAACTGAGATTTGAACCCAAGAGATAATGACTTCAGAATCAGTGCTCTTAATATTCCACTCCTTGTAGTAGCTCTGTTTTTTCTTCTTTTCTTTTTTCTGTCATTTTTTTCTGTCAAGCTCTAGTCATTTCTTTACCTATTCAATAATATTTATGGAATGTTTGCACTATACCTATGTGAGGTCTCTGCCCTCATTAAACTTACCCTATCATTGATTTCATTTGCCTTTCTTTCACTGAACAGTCACTACTTTCCCTTGATGGCCGAAATTGGGTACTTTGATATGAAGATGGCATCATGGGTGCGAGGGCAGGTCTGGCTTCATAGGCTGGAAACCTGTTTGGTCACAATGAGTCCCATACTCAGAGGGGTCCCATGCTAGGCTTATGCTTTGCTGTCACTGCCTTGAAATTTTTAATAATTTTATCCTTAACCTTGTGTTTTGTAAGTGAACCCTGAGTAGACATGCAATATGTGCCTCTACTCTTCCTTGCTCCTCTATTCACACATAGTATTCAAAATACCCCCATAGGCATAGACTTCTAGTGGACCCATGATGCGTGGAGTTCGGGGAGTTTCAAAACAAGTATGTGTAAGTTGTTAAGTGTATGAGCGAGTAAGCAGGGGAGTGGGGCTGCCACCATCCTGGAGAGATCATGCTTTCTGTTGCAAAAGAAACTTATTTTGAACATGTAGAAAAAACGGTAGGTGTATTCTAAGAAACATGGAATCAAGGAACCCTATCATTTCCTTTCTTCAGCTTGCTTCCCTATTTGGGCACTACCTATGGTATTGCTCTGTGGTATTAGCCAACCATATACACTGAAAATGATGACATAGAAGAAAGGGGAAAGATAAGGCAACGCATAGTTCGTCTTTTCCTTTCAGTCCCTCCTCACTCATCAGTAAGCCAGAGGTAGAGAGTAAATGTGCTTCTATCACGAAGGGAAACAAAAAGAGCTGAGTCGTTTTGTGCAGCATTTCCACCATTCCGGTAAAACATGTACAAGGTATGACAATGACTTGTGTAAGTTTGGCGATTGTGTAAATGAATGTTCCTTTATCATCATTTAAAACTATCGTTATTCCACTCTGGAAAACAGTATGGAGGTTTCTCAAAAAGTTAAAAAATTGAACTACGCTATGACCCAGCAATGGCACTACTAGGTATGTGCCCACAGGATACAAAAATACTGATTTGAAGGGGCACTTGCATCCTAATGTTTATAACACCATTATCAACAATAGCCAAATTATGGAGAGTCCAAATGTCCGTCCATCCATCTGCTGATGAATGAATAAAGAAGATATGGTATTTATACGTGGTGGAATTACTCAGCCATCAAAAAGAATGACACCTTGCCATTTGCAACAACGTGGGTGGAACTAGAGGGTATTAGGCTGAGCAAAATAAGTCAGTCTGAAAAAGACAGATACCATATGATCTCACTCATATGGAATTTAAGAAACAAAACAGACGAACACGGGGGAAGAAGAAAAAAAGATAAGGAAACAAACCATAAGAGACTCTTAACTATGGAGAACAAACTGAAGGTTACTGTGGGGGAGGTGGGCAGGGGAATGGGTTAAATAGGGGATGGGGACTAAGGAGGCCACTTGTGGGGATGAGCACAGGGTGTTACATGTAAGTGATGAATCACTAAATTCTACTGAAACCAATATTACACTATGTGTTAACTAACTAGAATTTAAATAAAACCCTAAAAGAAACTGGCATTACTCCATATAAATATGAATAGTAAAATACATGCTAATGATTAAAGTTTTTAATTTTGCTTTTCTTAGAATAACAAACAAGAAATTAAAAAAAAAAAACATGACAAGTTGAGAGACTACAGAAGGGAGAAACTTTATATTTTAGTATCTTTCATGGCACTTTTTTCCTGCTTTTTGAATCAGATCTCCCATGTTTTAATTTTTCACTGGGCCCCATAAATTGCCTGTGGCGCTGCTTGAGGGTGGAAAACAGGAAGGAACATTGAGGTGAGCTTCTTGGCTAAAACACATCAGAAAACAAGTCGACTGGAGTGGAGACAAGAGGATATGAGGACATGAATAGAGAACTTTGAAGGCCAAGCTTGAAAGAATACAATTTCTTACAAAAAGCCAAGGGGACCAGCACATTGTTGAGCAAAAGATGTATTTTCTACTACAAATTAGGATACATACAAATGACACAATTTTCAATGCAGATTTCATTCTAAATGCAAATACACCAGCAAGCTGCCCGAATAAGCCAGTAAATAGTGAAGCAAACAAGCAAGCAAAGAGCCAACACAACAGCTCCTTACGTTCTGGAGCGGTGACTCGGGTTAATAGAGGCCAACTGGAGGCTGGGACTAGAGGTGAAAGAAAGTTGTATCGGGTAGAGCCTTCACAATGCTACAGAGTCACTTTAAGATCTAAAAGTAAAACCTGAGCAGTGGGTCCTTTAATCTTAAGAGACCCATCATTTCACATGTAGAGACTTTCCTTTAAATGTAGCTGTCACCTGAGGTAACCTCCCCTACCAGTCCCTTGTCAGAATGGTCTCTTCTGGGAAGAAAAGCTGAGTTAACCCTTTTATTATGTTTTCACATGAGTCCATGGACGTTTCACTGCAGCAGCCCGTGGACTTGAAGCTTGTCTCCCAGCTACAGCCCTCGGGCAGAGTGCGGAGGGGCTAATGCGCCAGGCCCTCTGCACAAAAGATAAACACCCAGATATCAGCGTAATTACCCTGGAGACGAAACAGCGTGATGTTTGTTTTCCTGCCTTGTCTGGCCGTCTCCTCCCCTTGTTGTATTCATGCTTGAAGGAGCAGATGTTATTCATGCTATAAAAGCAAGCCTCTTGTCCTCCTTGCTCATCAGGCACAACTCATTTCACGTGGGCCCTGGCTCCGTGGGTAGTAGGTACATCTGATCAACGGGCCATGGCTCCAGCATGACAGAGGAGCAGTCTCCGGAGGTCAGCGACTCTGGGCCGGGCTCTGTGCTGAGAGAGGGAGGTGGTGCCCTTGAGGAGTAAGCATTCTGTCACGACTGGAGCCTGACTTCCGCCCCCTTTCGCTTCCAATTCTCCCTGGCTCTGAACATGGAAGACACTTTCTTTCCAAAGGCAGCTCTATAAAGAGTGAACTCTCTCTAATTTATTTAGCTTTTCTTGTGCCAATATCCTAATAGTTAGACAGCAACTCCCAGTAAGTGGTTGATTACATTCAAGCAAATACACAGCTGAGCAATTAAGTGCATTCACTTGCACCTTAGCGGACCTGAGGTGGTAGGATTATCTCATAGAAATAATTATGGCTCCTCTGTCCTGCCTTGCTGTGGTTTGGGAAAAATTGGCTCTTGAAATTGGCTTTGGGTCAAGTGGGCTGTTGCCTGGCTCTTTCTGACCAAGAAGTATGTAGATGTACGGTGTTTTTAAACTAGGTTTACACTGAATGCCACTTTGTGGTCTTTTGTGAAATGGAGTCTTTCCCGCTGAGAACAGGGATCCCCATGCCCAGCATAGACTTGGTAAGTTAGCCGATTTCATATATATTACATGTACTTTAACTTTCAAAGGATCGTTTGCAAGCATTTCCTTGGAGAACATAACTCTAGTGGAAAGAGCAGCTCAGAAACAGGGAAGGAGCACATCCCAGCTCTCCTTCTAATTGAATGGGTGACTTTAAGCAAGCCGTTAATGTCTTTGTGCCTCAGTTTCCTTCACCATTATTGCCTTCCTCGGAGGGTTGTTAGGGGGTAATGAAATGCATAGGAAAATGATGTGTGGACTGTTGAACGTTGTGGAAATGACGTCACTGCATTGCAAACCTGTCGCTGTGAGGTCTTGCTCTGTTGGATGGGTACAACCAGTACAGCGGGAATGATTTGTTCACCTAAAGAATTTTGTTCTTAAGGAACGAGGTGAGATTAGCCAGGGCCAGATACTGTAAGAATGATAACTTATGTAACAGGAAAATGAGGGTGTGGGAGGGCAGATTAACATGTGTTAAAGGCCTGCGTGCCAGTCACTGCCTGTGCCTCCGTGAACCTCCGCGGTGACTCAACACATTATTTGTGTCATAATCACCTTCCCTCGGCTATTAAAGGAAGAGACCGCAAATCAGGAAACCTTGAAAATATTTTTGTTACTAGGGGACAGGATTGACAAAGGAGGAAAAAATGAAGAGCTGCTTCAGTATCAAGGAAGTGAATAGCAGAAGTGTGTGAAATCGGTAATAATAGCTAACATTTCAGAAAGCAGCGCAGTATAAGCAGGAGCCGTGGGGCTAAACCTGGGCAGAAACAAGCTGGAGGCAAACCATGCGAGGAATAAAGATAAAGGACGCCTAGAAAAGTGCTACTAAGGAGTTAATAACAAGGTGCATTAATTGTACCTAGGAGTATTGTTACCCTTGCTCCTAGCTATCAAAATGCTGTGGATATACTCAGGTTTGTAAGCTGAATACAAATCAGTTTATGAGTTTTGATCTAAATAAATTATGAGCATCTGTATTGTTATATCTTCATGATTCTCAGTTATCCACACACAGCCCTGCTGCGTCTAATTTCTTGTTGCAGAATCGGATTAGGCCTCTTATCCGAGGTGAAAGGGTTGTGATTGAGGGAAGTGGACAGTTTCTGTAGGGATCGTATTGCAGCCCCTAAGCGCGGGGTGACCCCTTCGCCCCACAAGGCAGGCTTGTTCTAGGTAAACACCAGTCTCTGGGGAGGGCAGTAGGAGAGGAGTTCATTAGTAATCCAGACTCCCTTTGTCTTAGCAAACTCTTGTCTTGTAAACCCAGGCCATCTTGTCTACAATGGGCTGTTTGTATTACTAGATGAACTATTATTGTCAGAACTTTTTCTTGAGAGTTAATGAGCTAGTAGGTAAGTTGTCTAGCACATTGCAGGTGCTCAGAACAGACGGCCATGTGGACACTGTTGCCACCGTTCTATGACCCTCCCTTTTTCCTTTCCGAAAATGGATAATCATGACGTTAAATGCATTCTTTATCAACATATATAGTTGGCAAGTACTTCATTCAGTTTTCCACTGTCGTTAACTAGGTCACTAAATTAGCCCCTGTCAAAAATTTAGAACTCCAATGGACACAGGACTTTGCTGTTTGCCTGTTTCATTTCTAATGGACAAATCTACCTTAAAGTAGGGATAAGGCCTCGCACTCCAGTGCCTCACTCTCACAGCGGAAAAGTGCTTTGACCCTAGTTCTGAGATCCCTTCTGCCTGCTCTTCCTGAAAGCTGCATTGTGATTACCCCCAAAATACCGCTGTCATTGCTTCGTGTCTTCAAAGAGGTACATTGATTACATAGAAGGGGCAAGATACCAGATGAGGGGACTGAGACACACAGAATCAGATATGAACCCTGCCCTTGGAAAACTGATCACCGAGTAAGGGTAAAACAGCATAAACTCTTAAATATTGTGTAAGGTAGGAACACGCCTGTCTTAGAGAAGCAGAAATAGAGTGGAGTTCATTTTCACAGAGTGCAGGAATAACCACTCGCTGGGGAAGCATGGAGAAGGTGGCAGTGAACTTCGATGCTGAGGAGAAAGGTACTGCATTCAGTCCAACAGTCTGAAATGTTATCACACATGTCTCCTGCTGCCCTCACCCCAGTTTTTTAACCTGAATTTTAACCACATTTCTTACATGCAATGCACACACTCATTGGGACAAAGTAAATATCAATGTAATTTTGTGTACCTGCGTGTCCCCATATATCTGCTCTGTCCTTTAAGGTCATTAGTTACTGGAAGACAGTCCCCGTGGGTGATATACAAGACACCCATTGGGTCCCCTACAGATATTCACAGTCATTATGAACAAGATTTTAGGGGGTAATTCATGGTTGTTTTACCTAATTCATCCCAACAATTAGTTGGGATGAATTTCAATTAGTCCTCCAGCCTGATTTCAATTAGTCCTCCAGCCTGCTTTCTCTTATGCCATTCAATGTCCTCAAGTTCTGCTGATGGCCTCATTTATAGCAGTGTGATTGAGTGGAGTAGAGGATGAGCAGGATTGTGAACAAACCCAAGGGAATCCATGAATCTGGTCATCCGAGGACCTCACGGGTCCTAGTGTGGCAGCACACCAGCATGATAAAAGTGACAGTGGGCTGTGTATACAGATGTGAAGTGTGTTTAGTGTTTGAGACCACAGTGACACAGAATTTCCAGAAGGACACTTGTGCTCTCAAGAGTGGCATGGAAGTACAGGTGGCTGCGGGGTCCTCCTAGGTGGAGAGAATCTTCGACAATGTCAACATGTTTTCTGTTAGTGGAGTGAACCGTACTCTCATAGGTGACAGAGAAGTGGCAGGAACTGGCACCCAGGCCCCAAAGAGCCATGTGTGCAACGTCAATGTGGAGGTGTGTAGCATTACATGCACCACAAACCATTCAGTAAAATTCTTTTTCTGCCCTTTTTTTCGTATTAAAAATTGTGGGCTCCTCCAGCCCGATGTTTTCTTCCATGATGTTATTAGTTCATGTAATTCCAGTGTTCAGCCTCAACATAGCAAGCCCTACTAACTGCTTCTGAAATCAATTCTGTCACAATAGGAAGAAGAAAATTGTTCCTTCTTTCCTGAAGTTGCAGAGAGGCAGACGGTATTTTGCATTTTAAAAGTAATCTGTAAGTGTTATTTTTGACTCAGGAGCCTCAAAAGACTCTTAGGCTTAAAAGAATGTTTCTGTGTCCTATGAAGGTTTCTATTAGCTGAAAAAAAATTTGTAATTGCGATTCTGATTGTCTTGTTTACAAATCTAATACCCTGCCATTAATGTGTAAATTGGATTATCCATTTTACAAAAAGTATAAAAGCATGTTTAGTTTCTTCTTCAGAACAGAAGGGAATTTGTGGTAGCACACATGGAGATGGAAAGAACAATGATTGTCTCAGGTTGGAGTCCCCGGGAAAGAGAATTTAGGTTGCAGGATGCCTCTTAAGGAGTGTCTTTAAGACCAGTCCTCGTGGAAGAGGGTGTGGGGGCAAGGAAGCAAAATCCGATGGATAGAAAGGTGGAACTATTATGCTAACCTAACAATAGCCCCAACCAGCCCCAGAGAAGTCCCTTCTCAGTTGTCATGAGTTAGCCAGACCTTTGTGCTCTCACAGAATCAGTATTTGGATCTGGGCCACTGTGTAGTGGTGCGCTGAGGCTAGCTCATCCTGGTTTCTGGGAGTTGATTGTATGCATTCCCAGTTCAGGATTCAGTGGAGTTAGTCACGTGGGTAGCTTGAAGTCAGCAATGGAGGGAATGTTTACATCATGCCAATCAGAATCCATCAGCCAAGGTTACGGGTCAGGATTGGTTTGTTTGTTTCATGGGAGAGCCAGTTCTTAAGCATTTACCAGGAGGCCATTGCTACTGTGAGAAGGGGTATGCTGTTGAGTGAGGCATCTCTCTGTAAGTGAGGCAGTCCTGAATGGGCTGAGAGTGGAAGGCTTTGTTCTGACATAGCATAGTCTCTGCAGCTGGGGCTATGCAGGGTCCACCCCAACACGATTCTGTCAGTGTTCTGTCAAAACGAAGTCTCGAGAGTCCTTGATTCAATTAAATTAACAAATGTTAATGTCACATTGTCACAAAGCACAGAAGGAAAACTGAACAGGGAACAGTAAACTGAGTATGGGGAGCCCACACTGAGCTCACTTATGAGCAGACAAAGGAAATAAAGTTAACTTCTTTGGGGGACCTCCTGAGGGTTGTGGATACCTCTGGGTTATACCTCTGGGTTTGGGGGAACTATGTTAATAAAGAACTGTTTTTTGGTTTGGTTTGGTTTGGTTTTAAAGGTTTTATTTATTTGTCTGACAGAAAGAGAGATAACAAGTAGGCAGAGAGGCAGGCAGAGAGGCAGGCAGAGAGAGAGGGGGAAGCAAGCTCTCTGCTGAGCGGAGAGGCCGATGTGGGGCTCAATTCCAGGACCCTGAGATCATGATTTGAGCCGAAGGCAGAGGCTTTAACCCACTGAGCCACCCAGGCGCCCCAATAAAGAACTGTTTTTGCTAGAACATCACTAAAAAGATACTTTTAATAGTATGGATTTAGATTTTTGTTGCCTTTATTGTTTTCTTATGGCTGTAGGTTTTGGCGTGGGGATGGATTCACAAAATAGTCTGCTTAACATTGTACTCAAAGACTTGAGTTGACTGGGTTAAAACTGCAATGTAAATTGAGAAGAGCAGGTCATTCTTTACGAAAATGGATATCCTCAGCCCTGCAAGTGGATCACGTTTTATAGCTTTGGTAGGTAGGTGGTCTTTCCTCAGGAATAAGTTGCTACTACCCCTTTGGAGGATGAATACAGAGTTCAAGTCTGGATGATGGAGCATTCAAGGCAGTAGGGCGAATGCATTTTCTCTAACAAATGCCTTTCCCCCTTGCCTTATTGGTTTCATTTTCATTTTTATTTAGTTTTTTAATTCCAGTGTAGTTAACATACAATGTTAATTTAGTTTCAGATGTACTATATGGTGATTCATCAGCGCCATACATTATTCAGTGCTCATTAAAAGTATACTCTCAATCCCCTTCACCTATTTCACCTCTCCCCCTACCCACCTCCCCTTTAGTAACCATCAGTTTGTTCTCTATAGTTAAGAGTCTGTTTCTTGGTTTCTCTCTCTCTCTCTCTCTCTGTCTATTCATTTGTTTTGCTTTTTAAATTCCATATGGTGTCTTTCTCTGATTTATTTCCATTAGTATTACACTCTGTAGCTCATCCATATAGTTGCATATGGCAAGATTTTATTCTTCTTTATGGCTGAAAAATAATCCATTGTGTATATATTACTACATCTTCTTTATCCATTTATCTATCATTGGGTATTTAGGCTGCTTCCATAATTTGACCATTGTAAAGAGTGATAGGGCAAATACTAGTGTGAATAGTAAATAGTACAGTAAACATAGGGGTTCATATATCTTTTCAGATTAGTGTTTTTATATTCTTTGGGTAAATATCAGGTAGTGAGATTACTAGGTGGTAGAGTAGTTCTATTTTTAACTTTTTGAGGAAACTCCAAACTGTTTTCCACAGTGACTGTACCAGTTTCCATTCCCACCAGTAGTGCAAAAGGGTTCCTTTTTCTCCACATCCTCACCCATACACATTTTTTGTTGTGCTTTTGATTTTAGCCATTGTGACAGGCGTGAGATGGTATCTCATTGAACTTTTGATTGATATTTTCCTGATGAGTTATGTTGAGCATCTTTTCATGTGTCTGTTGACCATGTGTATGTCTTCTTTGGAGAAATGTCTACTGATGTCTTCTGCCCATTTTTTAACTGGATTATTTGTTTTGGGGGTGTTGAGTTCTTTCTGTATTTTGAATACTAACCCTTTGTAGGATATGTCATTTGCAAATATCTTGTCCCATTCACTAGGCTTTCTTTTTTTTTTCTCCCCAAATATGTTTATTTTAATTTTTCAGTGTTACAAGATTGATTGTTCATGGACCACACCCAGTGCTCCTTGCAGTACGTGCCCTTCCCACCACCAGGCTCACCCACCCCCCCCACCCCCTCCCCTCCAAAACCCTCAGTTTGTTGCTCAGAGTCCACAGTCTCTCCTGGTTCATCACCCCCTCCGATTTCCCCCCATCCACCCTTCCCTTCCTTCTCACGATGCCCTCCATGATTTTCTTTATACTCCACACGTAAGTGAGACCATAAGATAATTGCCTCTCTCCGCTTGACTTATTTCACTCCGAATAATCTCTTCTAGTCCTGTCCATGTTGATACAAAAGTTGGATATTCATCCTTTCTGATGGAGGCATAATATTCCATTGTATAGATGGACCACATCTTCCTTATCCATTCGTCTGTTGAAGGGCATTTTGGTTCTTTCCACAGTTTGGCTATTGTGGCCATTGTGGCTATGAACATTGGGGTACATGTGGGCACTAGGCTTTCTTTTGATTTTGTTGATTGTTTCCTTCACTGTGCAGAAGTTTTTTATTTTGATGTAGTCCCAATAGTTTATTTTTCCATTCTAAAATATTGCTATAGCCAATGTCAGAGACATTACTGCCTATGCTCTTTTCTAGGATTTTTATGGTTTCAGGTCTCACATTTAGGTCTTTAATACATCTTTTTTTTTTTTTAATTTTTTTATTAACATATAATGTATTATTTACCCCAGGGTACAAGTCTGTGAATCATCAGGCTTACACATTTCACAGCATTTGCCAT
>CM052801.1:15828639-15860278 GCA_028533885.1 Nasua narica | reverse complement strand
TTCTGGTTCCATATAAATTTTAGGATTATTTGTTCCATTTCCTTGAAATAAATTGATGGTATTTTGATAGGGATTGCATTAAATGTATAGATTGCTTTAGGTAGCATAGACATTTTCACAATATTTGTTCTTCCAATCCATTAGGTCTTTAATACATCTTGAACTTACTTTTGTGTATGTTGTAAGAGAGTGGTCCAGTTTCATTCTTTCGTATGTAGCTGTCTAGTTTTCCCAATACCCTTTGTTGAAGAGACTACCTATTTCCCAATGCATATTCTTGCCTCTTTTGTGGAAGATTACTTGACCATATAATCATAGGTTTATTTCTGGGCTTTCTATCCTGTTCCGTTGATCTATGTGTTTGTTTGTTTGTTTGTTTTGCCAGGATATTCTTTGGATGACTATAAATTTATAGTATAACTTTAAATCTGGAATTGTGATACCTCCAGCTTTGTTTTTCTCTTTTTGAGATTGCTTTGGCTGTTTGTGATCTTTTGTGGTTCCATACCAATTTTAGGATTCTTTGTTCTAGTTCTGTGAAAAAATGCTGTTGGTATTTTGATAGGGATTGTATTGAATCTGTAGATTGCTTTCTGTAGTGTGGACATTTTAACAGTATTTGTTCTTCCAATCCATAAGCATGGACTATCTTTCCATTTCTGTTGTCTTTAATTTCTTTCATTAATGTTTTACAGTTTTCAGAGTACAGGTCTTTTGCCTCCTTGGTTAAGTTTATTCCAGGTGTTTTATTATTTTTGGTGTAATTGTAAATTGGATTGAGTTGTAAGAAACCACATTGTTGGCAGGGCACAAGAATATGAGAATACAGCACTGAAATTGTTGTGATTGATACATAGCACACAACTGCTAAGGCATGCACTCTCTGTTAACATTTTCAATAATGGGAGTGAATATGTTCTCCTGCCACTTTCAAGATGGTTGCTTGGGGTTTAGACCATAGTTGGTGGTCTTGTGGTAGGACAACTCTAACCCACTTTTGATGGAGGTAAATATATTGTAAACTTAAACTTAACTGTGTGGTAATAGGCAATTGACAATGCACTCTCATAAGATCTAAATCATAGTTTCCAAAGCCATGATTTGATATCTTATCTCTAATCACTTGGCATCATAAGTAGTTTATGATTTTACCCATAGGATCTCTGCTGTTATCTCTTTGGAATTGCCCTAATATCTTAATTTTTAAAAGAGCTGCCTATCAGCCTTCCAGTTCCTGGGAGCACCTGGCTTCCAGGTGAACATAGAGATTTCCTAAGAGCATTTTAATAGTTTTTTATTTGCACTCTTGGAAACAGAGGTTTTCTAATGCCCAATAATAGTAATTTCCTTTTTAAGTAATTATCATGTGCTAGGCACTGTTTCTATGCACTTTATACATCAATTCCTTTATTCTCATAACAGACTCATGAAGTAAGTACTATTAATATCTTCCCCATTACTTGTAGAAGATTAAGCTTTTGCCAAAAGTCACACAGCTAATGAGTAATGGAGCCAGATTTTAAGTCCATAAGTTATTCTTCAGAGGTCATGCTCTTCACTACTATGCTATACTGTATCTCAACTTAAATTTAATTCATAAACTACATCTCTTCCTTTCATTTTTTTTGTGCCATAGGAACCCAGCAAAGTGCCCCTGCCTGAAATTATACAGTAAAATAATGAAAGAACTATGACTGAAACTCAGAATCTAGTTATCATATAGCTATCTTGCCTCCTGTACCATTGAAGGAAGTTCATCCAGGAAGAGATTATTATCATGTGGGATGTTACTCTCTAGTTATTTTACTCTTCTGGTTGAAGAATTTTAATGTACTAAAGGAATAACCAATCAAATGTTATGGCTCTTAAGTTGTCTTCCCTTGCTGGAATGTTGAAAGAACTAGAGAAAAGGTGGCGTATAGCTGGTAGCATTTCTCCAACTTTGTTTCTTTTTTTTTTTTTTAAGATTTTCTTTCTAAGCAATCCTAATCCTGTACCCATTGTGGGACTCGTACTCACAACCAGAGATCAAGAGTCACACACCCCACTGACCAAGCCAGCCAGACACCCCGTTTCTCCAACTTTAATATGAAAATCAGTCAGCTGCGGATCTTACTAAAATGGAAATCCCGATTCTGTTGACTGGGGTGGGACCAGATGTTCTACATTTCTCCCAAGTGCCCAGTTGGTAGGGATGCTGTGCGTCTCCAGACCACATGTTCAGTAGCAAGAGTAGAGGGTAGAAGAGCTCCCCCTACAGGTTAATAGTGATGAGTGTTAGGAACAAAGGAACGATTACACCAGGAAACTAATAGACAACTGCACAAAAAGAGGATGGGCAAAAAGTAACTTAGGAGAAGTACAAATGAAGAAACATTTAATGCATTTTGGTTTACTTCAAGTACAGTGTGGTGCAACATGACCACTAAAATATGTGAGATGAGAAGTGTGGGCACATTGCGCTTGGAGTAATGTATACCTCTCTGGCTAATAAACATGTTAGTGTAAATGTTCCATTTCCATCCCTAAGGTTTTACCGTTATAATGGTAATGGCAGGAATCATGTTTTTCATATGTTCTCTCCAGGAAAGCTTAACAGCTCACCTTCAACTTTCCATAACTAACCTACTTTGTGGATTATCCTTCAGAAACTCATTTATCCTTCATTATGCTTTGGGTTTCTTTCCTCTGCTATCAGTTTGTGTGTGTCCTGAGATTATTAATTAGTTTGATATCATCTTAAACAGATGCAGTAAAGAATACTTCAAAGTCAAGTTATGTAATTAGCCTCTTGAAATGTATATATGGTGTGTGTGTGCATGTGCATGTGTGCGTGTGTGTGTGTGTAAAATTTCTGCTGTAAAAAGATACAGGTGAATACTGCGAAGCCCTTTAGCAACTCCTGAGCCATTAACCAAGGCTTTAAGATCTGTCTATACTGTATTGATTGAGCAAAGACATATATTTGATTTATTAGAATTCTTGAATAAATTTAACTGAACTCTGTGGAAAAAAATATTCTGTTCTTAAGAATGAAAATTCTCAAAACTGCTGTTGTGACAAGTTAGATTTTGGAAAACGAGGGATTGAATGGGTAACGAAGCCAGATTTTAGAGACACTCCCAAGCTGTCATTCAAAATGTTAACTGAGAAAAGCAATTAACACTTCACCTGTATGGGCTAACATGTTTATTCATTAGTAAGGTTAAAAACCCATTTTGTATTTTATGGAAGATTTATACAAATAATAGGAAGCAATTAAGATGTTTCTTGCCCAGATGTCACTATCAATTACAAGACAGAGTCCTATAGATTGAAGATGAGCATAGGGCTTACTTAGAGAAAAGTTGAAAAATACAATCAAGTATACATATGATAGGAAAAGTGCTATTTTGAGAATGAAAGAAAAAAAAGAAAAGAAACCTAAACTGATCTGTCTGAAAAGTCTGAAGAAGACTACTTACCATTTCGAGATGAGGTATAGCATGTCAGAATGAGCAGCAGGGAGAAGAGCTAGAGAAATAAGCAAGCCAATAAGCTGACAGCAAGAACCTCCAAGTGAATCTGAATGAGGCCTGGGTAAAGAAAGACATGGAGAAGCCATGGAACGGAACCACTGAAGTGCAAAGATAGGAAAGGAAAACATGTAAAGGGGGGCGTCAGGTGCCTACAGCATGAGGGATTTCAAGAACTCTTGGATCAGGGCAGTAAGTCCCTGTTTCTACAACCCCAGCTTACAGAAAAGCTGGAGATGGTTATCTGGTGGCTGCCTTGAATGCCCAAGGAGATGGAGCGAAGCACTTGGGCAAGGAGGGCTGGCAACTGGGCTGGGTCCACGCCATGTCTGTAATTATGGAATGAACAAAACCAAAAACGCTCCTTGAAGTTGGGCCTTTTTTTCCTTTTAATGTTCACAAATACTAGATGGAACCGCACTACCATGCCTGCCTCCTTTTTCCAAGAAAGTTATTTATTCACAGAAATGTTTTTCTCATTTTCACTTCTAATTGATAATATCCTCCATTCTTTTCCTAGGCATTTGTATTTTCATATTAGTGTGTCTGAATACCCACATAGTTTGCCATTGGGAGCCTTAGAGAATGATTCTGTGAGTTCCCAGATTTTATGTTGTTGTGCTTTTTCTGGGAAATGCCAAAGGTTATAGTCTCACTCATGAAATGTACTTCATGATTACACATTAGTTATGTTTAGGTCTCTGGTTCTCATCGCTGGCCATACATTAGAGTCAGCTGGGGAGTATTTTATGGATGCCGAGGTCTCCTCACTGATCAATTTTCATTTTATTACTGTGGGTGGTGCTGGGGCTTTGGCACATTGAGAAAACTCTGTGAATGTGCAGTCAGGGTTGAGAACCACTGGTTTAGGTATGATACGGACAATATCAAATAATAGCACAATAGCATAATAGCATAATAATAGCATAACATGTTATTTGTCAGGAAGTAAAAGATTAATATTTTAGACATAAACTGTTCATATTACGCCAGTGCTAATGTCAACAATGGGAAAGTTCAAAGAAAATGATAATAATCACAATTAGGATTGGTGCTCAGAGCAAGTTCTCACTAAGAGAAATGCAGATTTATCTATTTTTTGTGTCTCCTTTTGATAATTTTAAAGATTTATTTTTTTTTCAGTGTAGTCAGCTTAGGAAAAGGAAACTAAGATATTCTCTTATTAATTAGCATATTTCATTTGCAGTAAGGAGAAAAGAGATGAATGATAGTTTCCTCTCTAACAAATTGTATTTCCTGTCAATGTCAAGTGTGATTTTATTAGGCCAGTGCTGCAGAACTTTTTTAATTCTCATAAACACTATGCCAGATGATGCCTGGATTGTGGCCTCATGATGTAAAGCAGCAGCCAACAAAATATTTCTGTAAAGGGCCAGACGGTAACTATTTGAGACCTTGTGGGCCATACAGTTTACTGCAACTGCTCAGCTCCGCCATTGCAGCCAGAGACAGTATGTAAACAAATTGACGCGACTGTGTTCCAATAACAGTTTATTTACAAGAGCAGGTGGTGGGCCATGTTTGTCCTTTTGGTAATAGTTTTCCATCCCCTAATATAAATAGGTAAACTTTTAAAAATTGGTATGCTAAATTCACACATGAATCATTTTTTCTATTGAAAAATGTAATTCCATCAACATATAAAATATGGTGCTTAACTATCACCACAAACTATAGAACATCATAAAGAAATGTGAACTTCTGAGAGCAATTTTTCTCTTTTTTTTAAGATTTTATTTATTTATTTATTTATTTATTTGACAGAGAGAGCACAAGCAAGGGGAGCGGCAAGCAGAGGGAAAGGGAGAGGGGCTCCATCCCAGGACCCTGGGATCATGACCTGAGCTGAAGGCAGACACTTAATTGACTGAGCCACCCACATACCCCTCGGAGCAATTTTTCTAATTAACTTTTTTCTTTTTTGTTTCTTTGTTTGTTTTTAGCGAGGGAGGTAGGAAGAGCAGAGGGAAAAGGAGAAAGAGAATCGTAAGACCCAGCATGGAGCCTGATGTGGGGCTCAATTTCACAGTCCTGAGATGATGACCTGAGCCACATTCAAGAATTGGACACTTAGGGGTACCTGGGTGGCTCAGTGGGTTAAAAGCCTCTGCCTTTGGCTCAGGTCATGATCTCAGGGTCCTGGGATTGAGCCCTGCATCAGGCTCCCTGCTCAGTGGGAAGCCTGCTGCCCCCTCTCTCTCTGCCTGCCTCTCTGCCTCCTTGTCATCTCTCTCACTCTGTCAAATAAATAAATAAAATCTTAAAAAAAAAAAAGAATTGGATGCTTAACTCACTGAGCCACCCAGATGCCCCTTCTGATTAACTTTTAACCTTTTTCATTGCTGCTTAATTTAGTTTCTATTCTTTTTCCAGTTAAAATAAAAGTTGTATTTGTCATTTAGCCTGGACTAGTTTAAAAACCAGAATCCCATTTGCTATACAGATAGAGGTAGAGGCAGCAATGTTTTTAGTTCTTCCAGTTTGGGGCTTTAAAATTCTTAGCCTTTCCTGTTTTCTCTTTCCCTGTCTTTAACTGCCTGTTTATAGTTATCACAGAGAAGATATTATATTTCCTTATTGCTCCCAGTAGCTTTTGGATCACCTCCTTTGACTCCCATTTATTTCTCCTGCCCTATGGCAAAACCATTCAGGAAAGAAAAAAAATTGCATTGTGCAACTATGAGTTTGCATAAAAATCCTGTAACCCTTTTTCCAACTTACATTTTCTCTGGAACCTACCTTTGTAACCTAAGTAGAGGTACAGTGCCCTCACTGCGGTAAATTCCTTGTCACAGTGGGGAGGTGGATTACAGAAATCCCAAACAAGTTTGACTGGAGGAGGACAAGTATGATCTCTTTGAATGGAGATCATGGAGGTGAAGGGGTGGCAGTCCTCATGGGAAAGAACCTCTGTCAGAATGTCTGTCAGCTGGAGAATAGAACTGATCCCAGGCCAGACTTAGATGGAAAGGGCCTGAGGGGTGGTCCTGCTCCCTGCTTTTCTGGAGTAGAAGGCATGAAAATACTTGTAAATGCTTCCCAAGTCCTTCCTCCCAAAGACATGGAGATAACGGGGAGAGAGAGGGTGCGTACCGCACATGCATGCTAGCCAGCCATCAGACCTGACAGGTGTGGAAAACTCAGATTAAGAAACAGAACCCAGGAGAACAACAGACATCTCTGTGGATAAAGCAGGGTTTAAAGCCACTGCTCAGAATCAGAGCAAATGATTTACATACCAGCCGAAATCACGGATGACAGGAGATGGCCGCAGACAAAATGCCCACCCCGCTTCATGTGGAAAAACCACGTCAGCATCACCCCCCTCCATTTCCACAACTTAGCTGCCATTTCGGGAGAGAGGACAGAATGGACTCTAAATTGGCTTAAAAATATTGAGATGACTCATTTACTCTGAATGTCTAATATTAAGTTGTTGCCCAGTAGCTGTAGTAGAGGTTTTGGATTGAAAAAAAAAAAACAAAACAAAACTTTAATTTTAGTAAATTATATGAGATGCCACAATTTGTACACTTAATGTTTGTAACTGTGAAATTTGTTCCTGCTACCCAAGCCTAAGGAGACTTGAAGGACTGGAGTTGGAAGGATCTATATACAAAATAAGAAAATGAACTCCCATGTCAGCGTGATATGAGTGTAGCCCAGCAGAGTGATCCTGGCATTGATGCAACCATTCTCTACTTTACTGCCCTCCTTTCCAGAAAGATTTCTTGGTATGTCTCATGTAGTGAGGAAGACTCCAGTACAGTGTTTGTCACCCAGTAAATTTATCAAGAGCTGTGGAGACTGGGAAAGTTCGGTGTACAAAGCTGAAAAGAAGGATCTTGGGAAAGAATATGCTTAAAGCAGGGATAAATCCTGGTAAGGCTGCTTAGCCTATTAGTAGTGGCACAGGCCTGGCTTGTAATAAAGGGACTCTTGATTACTCTTATTCTAAGGCAGGAGTCACAAATGTATAGCGAAAACATCTAAGATACCACACTCCGAAATCAGTCATTCAGCAAAGACCACTCCTTGGAAAACCCGCTTAAATAGCTCAACACTTACATGTGGCCCAACAGACTATCCCGAACGATGCAAGGCAATCAGAGGACCTCAGAGAATTTGCTTTCTCAATATGGGCCACAGAGACTGCAGTTTTCAGTTAAGAAAAAAAAAAAAAAAAAGTTACCCTGGATTTTCTCCACCAGATCTTAAACCCCAGACCATAAGCCCCGTGATGGATCAGATTCCCTGCTAGGCAGGAGAACTTTGACACAGGGTTCATTCTCTGGGCCCAGAGTCTTGACTTTTCAACAATAGTTGTTGGGTTTTTCTTTCAGGTATGCAATGGAATAGTTCAGTATTTGTGTATATTGCAAAATGACCACGGGTAATGAGTTCTGTTAATATCTATCACCCTACATAGTTACCAGTTTTTTTCTTTGTGCTGAGAACTTTCAAGATCTATTCTCCTAACCACTTTCAAGTGTCTAATACAGTATTATTAACGATAATTACCATGGTAGTTACCATGCTACCCATTGCATCCCCATGACTTACTCTATTTTATAACTGTAAATTTGTGCTTTTTGACACCTTTCACCCATTTTCACCACCCCCGCCTCAGGCAACTACCAATCTATTCTCTATATCCATAAGCTCAGTTCATTGCTTATTTTGTTTTTTTTTTAAGATATATAAGTAAAATAATAAAGTATTTATCTTTTCCATCAGACTTACTTAGCACAATGCTTTCAAGGTCCATCATGTTGTCACAAATGGCAAGATTTCATTCTTTTTTATGGGTGAATAATATTCATTATCTTATCATAAGATAAGATAAATAATATCTTTCTCCTGTATATATCGGAGAAAGAGAGAGAGGGAGAGATTACATTTTCTTTATCCATTTATCCAACCAGGAGACACATGGGTTGTTTCCATGTTTTGACTATTGTAAATAATGGTTCAGTGTACATAGGGTGTGTATATCTTTTTGAAATAGTGTTTTTGTTTTCTTCAGATAAATACCCAGAACTGGAATTGCTGGATCATAGGGTAGTTCTATTTTTAATTTTTTGAGGAACCTCCATATTTATTTTTCATAATGGTTACACTAATTTATATTCCCATCAGTATGCACAAGGGTTCCTTTTTCTCCACATCCTCACTAGCACTTGTTATTTCTTGTCTTTTTGGTGACAGCCATTCTAACAGGGCTGAGGTGATATCTTATTGTGGTTTTGATTTGCATTTTCCTGATGATGAGTGATGTTGAGCACCTTTTGAAGAAGTACCCGTTGGCCATTTGTATATCTTCTTTGGAAAAATGTCTATTCAGATTCTCTGCCCATTTTTAAGTTGGATTGGTTTGTATTTTTGCCATTAAACTGCATGAGCTCTTTGTATATTTTAATTAACCCCTTATCAAATATATGATTTCCAAATATTTTCTCCCATTTGGTAGATTGCCTTTTTATTTTGTTGATGGTTTCCTTTGGCATGCAGTACCTTTTCAGTTTGATATACTCCTACTGGTTTATTTTTGTTCTTACTGCCTCTACTTTTTAAAAAAAAATTTTTTTTTTGAGAGAAAGCACTCACCCATGTACAAGTAGGGAGAGAGGCAGAGGGAGAGAATCCCTAAACAGACTCCCTGCTAGGAGCAGAGCCTGACATAGGGCCTGATCCCGTGATGCCTGAGATCATAACCTGAGCTGAAACTAAAAGAAACCAACTGAGCCACCCAGAGGCCTCATTTTGCTGCCTTTGTTTTTGGTATCAAATTTTAAAAAGTCATCACCAACACTATTGTGAAGGAGCTTACTGCCTATGTTTTCTTTTAGGAGTTTTATGGTTTTAGGTCATACAGTCAAGTCTTTAATACATTTTTAATTCATTTTTGTGTATGGTATAAGATACCCAATCTGTTAAGGGCTTTTATCATAAAGGGATATTTTATTTTGTCCAATGCTTTTTTCTGTATCTATTGAGATAATCATATGTTTCTTATCTTTCATTTTATTTCATTTCATTGGTGTGATAAGTTATATTTATCGATTTGCATACGTTGAACTAACCGTGCATCCTAGGGATAAATCCCACTTGGTCATGGTATATAGTCCTTCTAATGTGTTCTTGATTTTCATCTGCTAACATTTTTTTTTAAAGATTTTATTTATTTATTTGACAGAGAGGAGAGAGAGATCACAAGTCAGTAGAGAGAGAGAGATCACAAGTCGGCAGAGGCAGGCAGAGAGAGAGGGGGAAGCAGGCTCCCTGCTGAGCAGAGGGCCCGATGCGGGGCTCGATCCCAGCACCCCGAGACCATGACCTGAGCCAAAGGCAGAGGCCTTAACCCACTGAGCCACCCAGGCGCCCCTCATCTGCTAACATTTTTGTTGAGGATTTTTGAATCTATGTTCATCAGGGCTATTGGCCTGTAATTTTCTTTTCTTGTAGTGTCTTTGTCTGGCTTTATTCTCAGGGTAATGCTGGCCTTCTAAAATGACTTTTAAATTGTTGCTATGAACATTGGGGTATATATGATCCTTCTTTTTACTACATCTGTATCTTTGGGGTAAATATTCAGTAGTGCAATTGCAGGGTCATAGGGTAGCTCTAATTTTAATTTTGTAAGGAATCTTCACACTGTTTTCCAAAGTGGCTGCACCAACTTGCATTCCCACCAACAGTGTAAGAGAGTTCCCCTTCCTCCACATCCACTCTAACACTTGTTTCCTGTCCTATTAATTTTGGCCATTCTAACTGGTGTAAGGTGGTATCTCAATGTGGTTTTGATTTGAATTTCCCAGATGGCTAATGATGATGAACATTTTCTCATGTGTCTGCTAGCCATTTGTACGTCTTCTTTGAAGAAGTGTCTGTTCATGTCTTCTGCCCGTTTTTTAACATGATTATCTGTTTTTGGGGTGTTGAGTTTGAGGAGTTCTTTATAGATCTTGGATATCAGCCCTTTGTTTGTGGTGTCATTTGCAAATATCTTCTCCCATTCAGTGGGTTGCCTGTTTGTTTTGTTGACTGTTTCCTTTGCTGTGCAGAAGCTTTTTATCTTGATGAAGTCCCAGAAGTCCATTTTCGCTATTGTTTCCCTTGTCCTTAGAGACGTGTCTTGAAGGAAGTAGCTATGGCTGATGTTGAAGAGGTTGCTGCCTATGTTCTCCTCTGGGATTTTGATGGGTTCCTGTCTCACATTGAGGTCTTTCATCAATTTCGAGTTTATCTTTGTGTCTGGTGTAAGAGAATTATTGCGTTTCATTCTTCTATATGTAGCTGTCCAATTTTCCCTGCACCATTTATTGAAGAGATTCTTTTTTCCATTGGATATTTTTTTCTGCTTTGTCAAAGATTATTTGACCATAGATATGAGGGTCCATCTTTGGGCTCTCTACTCTGTCAGAAGAACATAAATCTAATCATGTTTAAATTGTTATACTTGGAGTAAAACAAATTATTTTCCTATGGGTGAGCCTCATCCAATCAGTTGAAGGCCCAAATAGAACAAAAGACTGACCTCTCCTAAGCAAGAGAAAATTCTGCAGCAGCCTGCAGACTTAGACTGCGGCATTAGCTCCTCCTGGGTCTCCAGCCTGCCAGCCTCTGCCATCAGATTTTGGACTTGCCAAACTTCCAAACCTCCACAGTTAATGAGCCAGTTGCTCTAAACACACACACACACACACACACACACACACACACACACACACACACACCCCTACTGATTCTGTTTCTGTAGAGAACCCTGGCTAATAAAGTTGATTTATGGGGAAAAGTTAATTAATTTTACATTATCCCAGTCAGTTAATTACAAGCATTGTGTGAGAGCCTACTTGAGCTTTCGATGATAGATAAAAAACATACCTGAGCTAAAATACAGCCCCTGTCCTCTTTCTCCAGTGACGGGCCTGATTATGATGGTGAAGAGAGGGGCTGCAGTGGGAAACATTGTAAGAGATGGCAGCTACAGGGATTTTCCTGTAAGTTATATGAGTTCGTTCTGGAAGTGGATTCTTTTGAATCATAAAAGTTCAGAATGAGGCAAGTTTCATGACATCAGCAAAACTTTTAGGATTCTGTGATCCACTCTTGTCTTTGAATATTCTGCATTATTCAGGGACTGCAAAATGCAGGGCCACTGAAAAAGAAGCTCTAGGTCAAAAAATAGGCAAAAGGAAAACTCCGGAAGGAATTAAATTCTGCAGCAAAAGGTCTGGTTTTTATTCTCTGGCAAGAAAAAATGCAGAAGGTTTAGGGTTGGATTGTCTCTCTCCCTCCCTCATTCACACACAGCAGTACAAGAGTGGGAGAGAGAGGGAAAGAAAGAGAGAAGAGGAGAAAAAAGCAGAGAAATACTGGAGTTCAGTAGTTGTATTAAAATTTGTACTAAATCTGTATTAAATTTGTACTAAAATCCACAGATGCTAGGATAGTGGCTAAGATACCAGTGTTTTATACAGAAATTTCAGTTACCTCATTCAACCCAGGGCACAGAGTAGATGGGGGATAGATATGCAGTCTCTAATGGGAGGAGCAGAAAAACGTCTCTTGAAAGGCACAGTGAGTCCCAGCTTTAAACACTGTGGCGTAGCTCTGGACTCCCCAGAGAAAAAGACAACCAACAACTCTACCCTGCAAAGAGCATTTAGGTTTTCAGAGACAGAGCTCAGAACTGCCTCTGAGGCAAAGAGAGCAAAGCACAAACAGCACCAAATACCATCACTGCCTTGCACAAAAGCAAAGCAAAGGCACTCTTTCCGTGTGGCAGGGTGGGGCTTCCCCTGCTGGCCTTTCGCCATCGTGATCAGAAACATGAGTCTCTGATATAAAGGTCAGCAGCGTGCAGAGCTTGTTTCTACCCTGGTGAGAAGAGTTTTCCTTGACTGAAGACATCTAATTGGTTGCTGATGAGTCACAGATGCTGAAGTCCACAGGCAGAAGCATCTGATTGGCTGTCCCCCTGTTTCAGCATTCCCAGCCCCAGGTTGTGATGAATGGTGCAGAAGGAACAAAAGCTCTCATTTGGATCAGTTAAGATGATGAGAAGGGGTGAGGGGAGCTACCTTCACCCACATACCTAACCTAATAGCTATTCCTGCTGCTTCACTTCCTCACAGCTTGTTAGAAGATGCCTTTTAAAAAGTAGTTCTGTGGATAGGAAAGTTTTGGGTGCTACGTAAATGCCAACTGTTTTTGTTGTTTTTCTTCTGCTTACATCAGTGAGGTGAGAGTTCCAAGCAGCAGGACAAATACAGAGCCAGTCGTGACGAAAAGCTCAAGGAGGACTCGAGCCAACAGAAAGGCTGAGGAGTATGAAATGGAGCCTCTGGGACCCAATTCTAATCTTAGCCTGGTTTTGACGCTTGTCTCAGAAACCTGCAGGAGTCATCCACAAGATACATATTCTTTCCTTTTTTTCTCTGATCTCAGTGCTGTTTATTTCCATAGGGCCTTAAGGCTATGAGTTCTCAGGCCACACAGTAAAGTCTCATACATAAATTGCATCCCAAATGTTTAATTGCTAGATCACAAAAAAGATAATTAGTATGTGTACAGGGCTTCACACGCAGCATTCATTTCATATTCACAGCAACGGGGCAAGTAAATGCTCTCCCCATTTATAAGATGAAGAGACTCAAGTCAGAATGTTAAGTAACTGGCACGAAGTTTCCGAGAAAGTAGGGGAGCCAGTGGGAATTCCAGAACCTGTCTAGTGTTGGTGACAACACAGGAAAGTAATAACCTCCAACGGTCAGAGAGCCCAGCATTCTGAGTTCTCCTTCATGAATTATTGAACATGGACTTGTTCATCAAACAGTTCTCAAGCCTTCTGTGTGCAAGGCCTTGTGTGTGCTAGAGTTATAAAAGTAATCGAGCTGTGAACTTGGGCCTCAAGCTACTCACAGTCCAGGGAGGGAAGGGGCCAGTGTCATGTGGTAGGATTAAGCCAGGCTATGCCCGGTGTAACATGGGAGCCCGACGGGGTGGTGGGAGGTGTGGGGGGGGGGCGGCGGGAGGGGAGCAGCTCACCAGCTGTGGAGTTCAAGGTTTTCAAATCATTTAACCTTTGTGGATCCCAGCTTTACTATTTTCATTTGACACGTTTGGCCCAGGCAGAGTTCCTTAATGTGGTGTGCATGGATAATTATCAGGAATAATTTGAAGCTTCTGAACATGTCTATAAATCTGGTTTCCATATGTGCATTTTTAGATAAGAAAGGACCAGCTTCTGAAAGTGTATCTTGGACCACAAAAAGCCAAAATCTCTGATGAAGCCTCCTTAATCTCTGAGTTATTCTACCTTTAACAATATAGATACTTCACTATCAAGCCAAGAGATGTAGAAATTAAATAGTAAAATAGTAAATAGTTAAGTAACGCTTTCTAGAAAATGTTACTTATGCAAAAGTGGTGCATAGTTGACATATGGCAATATTTAAGAATCTAAATATCCTTTTAGGAGTCTCCAAATCAAAGATCTCATGGCTACTGAGAGATTGTAACATCCAGTTTCTAATATAGAGAGGCTGTGCCATTGGGAGGTTTTGCTATAGAATTGCCAAAGGGGGGAAAAAAACTGAAGGTCACACCTGAGACTTTAGAATCATTTTCTTTTCTGCAAAAGATATTAAAGGCTTTTTATTTACTTTGGGGAAGATAGTTAACCCTGTGGAACTATTATGGGCCAATAAACCATAGAATCCAGATGAATTACCTCTGCAAAAGTTAAAGAATGCACTGAGGGAGGTTAAAGAGCATCTGGCTGAGAATCCTTTTATAACTCATAATCCCAGCCAGTCCTGTTCTCTTTTCGGCAGTCATCCAGGTCTCACAGCTGGAGCCTTCTAACCCTGACCTACAGACTCAGCCAAGCATGGGCACTTGAAGGCAGAAAGCAAAATGTTCTCAAGTCAGGGACAAATTAAGGATCCCAGATCATGAGTTTGGAAGCTCCGTATTTTTCGACCTTGTGTCCAACTCTGACTTTGAATCAAAGTTCAAGAATCTTGGCTTTGCACTGTTCTTTAATTAATAATTGCTGGTTTTGTCGTTTACTGTATAAGGCTTTGCTTTGGTTCCTGCTAGTTTTCCTAGCGGGATTCGAGAGTCCTTTGTTGATTCATCCCTTTTCTTCGTGAGACTGGGTCCTGTCCGAGAGTTGCACTGTGCTGCTGTTCTCTCCGTATCCACTGCTGTAAGCCCACAGGTTGACAGACAGCCTTCTAAACTAGAGCCTAGTCCTTCTTCACCTCACAGGCTCCTCTAATCTTACAATTTGACCACTCTTGGCTGTACCCTCATTGGCTTCTTTAACACTTGGGCCCTGATTATTTCCTGTGCTGCCCCTCCCTCTGTTGCCTGATCCCTTGTTCTGCCCCACAGCAGCTCAGTTATGGGGTGTGGGATAGAAAACCGGGACCACACTACTGTGCCAAACAGTGCATAATCGAACAGTATATTGTGAGGAAAAGACTAGAATTTATCCCATTTAAGAAAGGCCAAATGCAAATTCAGGAAGTTTAGAGATCAGAAGATCCATCACAAAGCATGAGGAGCTGTGAAAGAGTGTTCAGGGAAAGGATTATGTTGCATTAGAAATACATAATGGTAAACAAATCATTACTGATTTATAAAAAGAAGTTGCAACTTGATAAGCATGTATTATTTTAATAAGCACAATCCAAGAAGCAAGATAAAAGCAAATTAAGAGACCTCCTCTTCATCCCCTAAAAACTTAATGCCATTCCACCCAAAAGATTATTAAGTGATGACTATCACATACGCATTTACATGGCATTAAATAAATGACTGAGGGCAATTCCAGGGCTGAAAACCAAGAATGACAGACAGAAATCACTGTCAGATGATGCAAGCTGAGGAATTGTATGCTAAAAAGACCATTATTTGTTGGCAACTATTCATCTCTTGGCTGGATAAAAACCGAATATATAACTTTGCAAGTAGCTAAATATTTGCAGTTGGTAGCAGGGAGGGAGTAACTTTTGTTCCTTGAGTTTGGTAAGAGCAACATTTGAAAGTTGACATGCTCTATTTAATCTCTTTGGAATAAAAACTAGAAAAAACCATGGTCCCTCTTCAACGGTGTGCTTTATTGGGATTAGTGAGGAGGGATGGATTTGCTCACAAAGAATTAATAGCATTCATTAAAGAAAAGGCATATGAGACAGCACTGAATATTCAGAAGCAGACTAGGAGAAGGAAAAACTAGATTCTGGAACCAAATCTGCCGTTAACCCACTGTGTGGTGTTGAGCTAACTCAGGTCTGAGTTTCGCCCTATCTAGAAAGAGGTAGTTGGTAACTGTGCTGTTAGAAACTTCCCCCTCTGAGAGCTTGTTGTTGTGTAGTTCTGTGTCATGTGTACTGAATCCTGTTTAGTGACTTGTGCCTATCCTTGGGTTGCTACCTCCCCAACATCAGGACAAAATTGAAATATTAATGTTTTTATCTTCCCTCTTCTCGATGGTGCTCCCATTTTCTCCATTTTAGTGGCTACACTCCCATTCTGCCACCAGCACTTTGTATCTATTGGGAGGATAATTTATACCGAGGAACTGTGAGGCAAATGAGTCACCTTTCCCGTGTGCACTGATTTTTCCAAAGAATATCAGAGGAAAGGTGATGCATAACACCAAGAAGGAGGGGATCAGTGCAAGGAATTCAGCTGTCAGAGACAGCTAGTTGGGAGTTGTTTTTGTTTTTGTTTTTTGAGAGGGAAGCTTTTGGAAGACCAGTCAACTACCATAAATCCCTTTGCCCCTGTCTCGTCTACCTTCATTCTCAGAGCCTGAACCTCAGTGACCCCTCCATTGATTTAGCGGTGACCAATATTTATGTAGTCATAATTACGTAAACAGCAGCTTTTATATGTATATAATAGTGGGAGTATGGGAGAAAGCAGAAGGCTGTGAAAGAGTTGAAGTTTCATCTACTATGTAAAAAAAGTCAGTGATCAATTTCAACAGTCATGATTAATTGCACAGAGATTTATTAAATAGCTATAATGTATCTGGCACCATTCCAGGCCCAGGGGCTTCTAGTGAATGACGCAGACACAAATTCCTGTCCTCGTGAAACTTGCACGTGGGTGTAGGAAAGAGATTTATCAAGAGAAATAAATAAAATATAAAAGATATTAGGTAATGATAAAGACAGTACAGGAAATAAAAACGTAAAGCATTGCCTCAGGAACGGCTGGTCGCGATTTTAGCCAGAAAAGAAAGTCTTCACCGAGATAGTGAATTTTGAGTGAAGCCCTCAACGAAGTAAGACAGTGAGTATTGCATTTGGTGTGGGCAAGAGCATTCATTCCGGGCACAGGGAACGCTTAGTGCAAAGGTTCTTTGCTGGGAGCATCCTTGTGTGGTCATCAAACAGCCTGCCTGGAACTTTTCATGAACACAATGCCTCGTGTTTTTGACGAACAGCAAGGAAGCCACCACCCTGTAGAAGGATGAGTAAAGGGGACAGATAGGTATTGAGGTTAGAGAATTAAAGGGCCATGTGTGATTTAGAAATATTAAGGTAAATACCAAAAGGAACGGCTAAGAGCTGAATACAGTTCCATCTAAGGAAGAGAATAATTAAATGGGAAAGGGATAGCTGTTTTTTGTTATAAGTCTTTCAGCACTAGAATCAGATACTTAAACGTCTGATTGAAAGTTGAAATCATATTTCCAATGTGTACAATTACGTGCAGACCACAATGTGGCAGAAAATGAGCTACAAATGGTCCCTAAACCTGGGGCTTTGGGGAATTCTTTTCAGAGCATATAGAATTTTCACTAGGCCTGAAGGATGGCTATCATGTGGATAGACAGAAAGGAAATTAAGAATGTTGCCATGGGACTTCAAAGGAACTGGGAGGTCATGTAGCCTAGCTCCCTCATCTACCTGGATATAAAGACAAGGAGATTTAGAAGGGAATTTAAAAAAATTGCAAGGTCTCTCAGCAGGTTACTGGAGCAGCTGGGCCAGCAATCTCTGTCCTCGCTTTCTTCCCAGGAAAGTCTCTGTTTCATTCTTCACAAAGGCTTTTTTCAAAACTCTACTCTCCTCAGATCTATAAGCTCATCATTTGCCCCCCTCACCCTCTGCAGCTGATCTCGCCCCTTATTTCACAGAAAACATAGGCATCAGACAGAAATTACCTCCTCTTCTGCCCATCAACCCTATATTCTCTCTGTTTCTTTCCTCTTCCTATACTTTTACAATGGAAGATGTGTCTTTTCCTCATGATTAAAGGTTCTGATTCCATTTTTTGTGGGGCTTCTGGGAAATTACTTCTTTGGGTGCTATTTCTCAGTTTCCTGTATGGATCACTCTGTATTACATCTCTGATTACTCATCATTTGGCGGCTATACCTGGGCATCGTCTTCTGTCTTCTTATTACCCACGGGCAATTTTACCCAGAAACACAGCTTTATCATTTCATGCTGATAACTCCTAAGTCCATTGCTCCAGCTCTTTTTGTTACTTTCAGACTTGTGTGGCCCTTTGCCTACCAGACATCTGCACTTGGATGATCTACATGGGTCTAATTAAATTATCATCAACTCTCTTCCAAACCTGCTTCGCCTTCTTTGTTGCCTCTTACAGTGAATAATACTCCATCTATCTAATGGCTGAGGCAGTGATTGGCAATCATCTTCGATTTCTGTCCATTCAACCAACAAGCCCAGTCTGTGCCACTTCCCGAACATCTCTCACTGCCACCACCACTACTGCCATTGCCATTAAACTAATACTGACTAGCACTTTGTCTCACCTGCATCATAGCTGGAACCTCCTTCCCGATCTTTCATCCTGGTTTTTTGACATGTCTTTATCAGTGAAGGTGAGATTAGGGAAATGGAAGCCACTGTCTTTATGCCAGGTATAAAAGGTTTAATGTAGGAAATGGTGCTCCATAACTATTAAAAGAACTGGGAGAGCAAAGAATAGGAAAGCTGACATTGAAGATCAGGGAAGCTGACACTTAAAAACTCAGCCCGAAGCTGGTACATTGGTAGCTCACCAGGAAGCTGTTGTGAATGTCACATTTTCCCTTTGGTCTTACTGCAACTGTATTCTTTTCTGCCTTCAAAAATTTTGTGCTACTGTCTCTCATTAGTGTACTGTAATGTGAAACAGTAAGTAAAAGAGATATCGGAGAAATGTAATGATGGTGAAGAGAATTTAGAAGATGTTGTGGTAATACTGAGTTGTCAAGAGATAATCTGTCTTACCTTTCAATTCTGCCCTCTAAAATGTATTCAGATATTTTTATAAGAATATGTGATCATATCACTCTCTAACTTAAAATTCTTGTGTAGTTTCTCATTCATTTTAGGATAAAAAAGGGACTGCCTTAATATTGTTCAAAAAAATCTTATATGATCTTTCTCCAGCTTACTTTTCTAACTCATTTCTGTATCTTAGCTACCTTTAAAACCTCACAATTTAGTTTTTAGTTGACATGTAAATGGGGAACCTTAAGTGAAAAGTTATTATGTTACTATGTAGAGGAGATCAAGTTTGGTCAGAGAGAGTCAAAGTTTTGAATAACTTTTCAAGCAAAATGAAGAAATTTGGCTTTGATGTGGTAGGAAATAGGTTCCTGAGTAAAGGGACAACTTTAATTAGAAGAATGCCTTAAGAAATTTGGTCTTGGGATGCTATAGAATAAGGGTAGGAATTGAAAGAAACAGGTAAGTAGGACTTTAATACAGTAATAAAGATGCAGAGTAGGAGGAGAGAGAGTGGTAGTAACCAAGGGAATGGAGGGCAGATGAAAAACTGCCTCATAAACCTTTCAATAGTGGAAATAATGGTCCTTGGTAGTAGAATAAATAGTAAGGAATAGTCCATTTTTCCCTCTGTGCCGGGATTTTAAAGGACTGATTTTGCTAAGTCTCAATTGGGGAGGAAAAATGACAGATACACTGGGTTTGAGGAGATGCTGGCAACAGATTCAATTTTTCAGCTCAATAATGCCCCAAAGTTAGCAGCTAATTAGGCTAAAATTATCCAGTTGGTCTGAATTATCCATATAATTGTATCATTTCACACCCTCCCTTAGCCACAGTTAAAACAGCCTCAGAACTGAAAATGCCTTATTTTACTCTTTGCCAATTCCAAAGCATCTTGTTAAGCAGAAAACATTCCCTAGGGCGCCAGAGTTTAAGTTTGGTGCTTTCTCTCTTCTATGGAATGTGCACTCATGACAACTGGTGCTGTCAAAAGCTAAAGAGAAAGTTACCTGGATTTGTGTGACAGTACTTCTTTTTTTGAACTCTCTTTTCTTTTAGAGAGACTCCATAATATCATTTTAAAGAAAATCAACAATTAAAAATAAAAGTTCAAGCTTAGGAAAATGGAGTTCTATTACAATCGACTGAGAAGTAATTTTTTTTTCTCCCCAAATATGTTTATTTTAATTTTTCAGTGTTATAAGATTGATTGTTCATGCACCACACCCAGTACTCCATGCAATACGTGCCCTTCTCGATACCCACCACCAGGCTCACCCCCCCCACCCCCTCCCCTCCAAAACCCTCAGTTTGTTGCTCAGAGTCCACAGTCTCTCCTGGTTCATCACCCCCTCCGATTTCCCCCCATTCGCCCTTCCCTTCCTTCTCACAATGCCCTCCATGATTTTCTTTATACTCCACACGTAAGTGAGACCATAGAAGTTATTTTTTTTAAGTAGGTGGTAATTATGGGGCACCTGGGTGGCTCAGTCAGTTAAGCATATGTCTTGGGCTCAGGTCATGATCTCTGGGTCCTGGGATCAAGCCCCGAATTGGGCTCCCTGCTCAGCAGGGAGTCTGCTTCTCCCTCTCCTTCTGCCCCTGCTTTCGTGCTCTCTTGTATTCTCTCTCAAATGAATAAATAAAAATATTTTTTAAAGTAGGTGGTAATTAAATTTATAGCAATGTTAAGAAGGGATGTTGTGAAGGGGTAAAATTCACTATGTCTTCATGAGATTGGATTAGCTTTATACTAAGGATTTTGCATCATTATCATTTCGCACTTCAAAGGGATATGCATTATTTTCTTGCCCAAATAACCCTCAGAACCCTCAGTGTCCTATACACTCTGAGGAGGGAGGAAGTATTAATGCCTGCCTTGTTCAAAGAATAAGCATCCATCCAAACTTCCTCAGGATGTTAGAGGAGAGGAAGGAGGGAAGGAGTTAATTCTCACAAATTATATCTGTTTGGCTTCTTGGACTCACCAAAAGGTGGTAAAGCCTGGACACGCTTGGGCTACCATTGAAAGACTAGGGGGCCGGGCTTCTCTAACTTAGGGAGCAGTCTTCACTCCCTCTCTGTGGCTTGGAAGGGAAGATGCCCTTATATCACTGTAGTTACATCTTACCTTAAGTGAGATGTCTGCTCTCATTTATGTAGTCAGCTTGGGAGAACATTCATAACCCATCAAGATACCTTTCTTCTTCCTGGATGACACTGAGGCTGCTAGTGCCTGAAAATACCAAAAATCACTCACGTTACTTGCTAAAGAGAGGTTAATATTATTAAATGTGGTAGGTAAAATAAGATCCTCTAATTTTATTATTTTTATTATTTTAATCCCACTATTAAGTTGCTGTATGACCCATTTGCATGATTTTTAATCATACTGAGCTTTGGATTACCATATCATCTACATTCCCTATAGAAAAGTGACTTGGAACTTGAAGCTATGTGATATATTAAGTAGTATAAATCCAAAGGTCCATGCGATGTCTTTACAGAATATAGATGATGAATTCCCCTTATAAACAATGGTGGAATTGGGATTGTTGATTCAGGGCTTGCCAATCCCAGCAGTAAACATGTTGACATTGGCAGAAATGTGTGTATTTTTAAAAATTGTGCATGTGCCTCAAATACAGCTAAAGCTTTACCAAATTCCTAAGTCTGTTCTTATTACAAACATAACATTTATTTTTTTAAATATTTTATTCATTTATTTTAAGAGAGAGTGAGAGACAGCGCAAGCTAAGGTGGTGCAAAGGGAGAGGGACAAGCAGACTCTGCATTGAGCACGTAGCCTGATACAGAGTTCGATCTCATGACCCTGAGATCACAACCTGAGCGGAAATCAAGAGCCAGACGCTTAACGGATTGAGCCACCCAGGTACCCTGAGAGAGAGAATCTTAAGAAGACTCCATGCCCAAATGGAGCCCGAGGTGGAGCTATATCTCATGACCCTGAGATCATGACCTGAGCCAGAATCGAGAGTTGGATGCTCAACCGACTGAGCCACCCAGGCGCTGCAACATTTGGACTCACCAAATAGCATTCTTTTGAAGAAAGAAAAATACACTCTCTTTAGTCAATAGAGTAACCATAGAATTATTTATTACAATTCAATTCTAAATTTCCAGTGTGACTGATTGAAAGTCACTTTTGAAAATAAATGCTCTAAAACACCAAGCTTTTCCAATGTAATGACCATTACCTTATAGTTTCAGTCTACACTATTTTATGAAATTGTTTATGTATTTCTTCCAATATTTAGTTCAGAACCTAACATGGTTAGTAGGCAACAGGGTTGAGGTATAGTAGAAGCCAACGTGGCCAGAGAGGAATGTGCCTGACAAGGCCTCTAAAGACTTGGATTCAAGTGCTAGCTCAACCACTCCACGGCATATAGCAGATACTCACTGGGGACCTACCCAATGAGTATGTCTGCTTCATTATCATTTCGCACTTCAAAGGGATATGCATTATTTTCTTGCCCAAATAACCCTCAGTGTCCTACACTCTGAGGAGGGAGGAAGTATTAATGCTTGCTTTGTTCAGAGAATAAGCATCCATCCAAACTTCCTCAGGAACTTAGAGGAGGGGAAGGAGGGAAGGAGTTAATTCTCACAAATTATATCTGTTTGGCTTCTTACCACCCAGTACCGAGCATCTACCAGCATCTGCACCCCTGTGAGACCGTTCTCATGCTGCTGTAGCTCACCTCACTGCCGTGTAGTAGCCTGGAAGTGCTGAGGTATTATTGCCTCCTGGGGGCAGCCCTCAGTGAGGATATAAAAACTCCAGCCCCCTAAACAGGGTAACTCTGAGATATATGGCCTATATTGCCTTCCAGAATTTCTCTACCAAATTAAGTTCCAGTCTCCCACAGGGTCCGCTGCCTTGATAATATACCCTATGTGGGCTTTCCACCCTTTTGTGTCTCATTTCCCCTTGACTCACCTTTGCTTCTGAAGGAACCCAAAATAAAATAACACATAGTCATTGGCCTTTCACAAGGTCAGCCAACCATTCAGTATCTCATGTAATAAATTGTAGAATCTAACAAAGCATCCTTTCAGCCATAAAATTCTATGATTTTGGGGTGCCTGGGTGGCTCAGTTGGTCAAGCATCTGACTCTTGGTTTTGACTCAGGTCATGATCTCCGGGTTGTGAGACCGAGCCCCACCTCAGGCTCCACATTGGGCATGGAGCCTGCTTAAGAGTCCTTCTCCCCCTCTCGCCCCATCACCCTTGCATGCATATACTCTCTCTCTCTTAAAACACATTCTTTGATTTTAGTTTTTTCCCTCAGCTTGCCATCTGGGCTTAGAAAGAGGTTTATAAAATTTATAAATGCCAATAGTGATCACTTTGTGGGTTTTTTTTAACCCCTTTTCAAACTATAAGGGAGAGTTTCCACCTAGATAATGGAGATATTTGAAGATGATAGTAATGGGAATTCACATATTACATTATTTCCCAGCATATAGTTCCAGTTTTGAGTTTCTCTGTTGTTTGATAGTAAAATAAAACCTTAAAGGAAACAATTCATTATTCTAGATATACTTTGAAAATCTCTAAAAAAAACTCTTTTCAGCAAACAGGACAAATATGTCCTATATGACTACTCATACACAGACACTATGTATACTTTGCTTTTTCATCCTTTAATTAATGTCATCCTTGCAATAGGCTTGTGAGGTAGAAAGGGCAGGGGTGTGTAGCCCCAGTGCCCAAATGAGAAAACTGAAGTCTAAAGATGTTAAGTGATCATTCAGAAATGTTAGCCTTTGTGTTTGGGATCTCTGCATTTTCTGCCACATTCCTTTTTTTCTTGTTACTCTTTGGTGGATTGTCTCTTCAGGATTCCTATTGTCTGGACTGTGGCAATAAGAATATTGAAAAATCTATTTTGTGGGAAAAGTCACTTCCCCCTTGGGAAGTGAGCTGGAAATGGATGCCCCATTACAAATTCCTTGGGCACTTCCTGGGTCATTATATTATATGCTTTCTTATGCATAGTATCTCATAGCATTACTGCTTAAACATATTATGCCTAATATTGGGCAACATACTCAGAGAAGAACATAATAAATGGAGAGATTTCAGGCATGCCAAGAAGAATCCCATTTACCTCCCTTACCTCCCCTGCCTACTTGTGGATGTCTGAAACAGTTCATCCCTTGAGCTTAATAGTTTGATACCTGCTATAATAAAAATATCCTTGGTATATGTCACAATGGAAGCTGTTTCCAATTGTTTTTACTCTGAATGATTTTAGGTCCTTTTCTAAAAAAGACCTGATAGAGGTAAGGGAAGCACCCACAGATTGATCATCTTAAAAAAAGGTAGGAGAAAAGGTAGAAGACCAATGGGGACAGTGATGGAGACAGAAGAGATTGTGGAAGAGCATCACAACCTAGCTGACTTAATTGTTTGCCTGAGACCTAGACAAAGAGTCACAGAATAAATTTACTGGCCATGTTGTCATGGACATGTCACTGACTTTTCTTAATCAAAGTTTTCCTAGTGATAAATAATAGGTGAGGACTATATATTCTCCAAGTTCTTTTCAGTTCTAGGATCATATTATTCATTTATTCCATTTATTATATACACCCATGGATATGGTAACAGAAGTAAATGATAAAACCCAGTCAGTTTCTGTATTCTTGAATATTAGCTAGGAAACAAAAAAAATGGTAATGAGATTTTGTGTTTGAGCATGTAATCCACAAAAGAGTCTTCACAATGAGAAATGAGAAAAGACAAATGAGAGAGCTAGTAGTTTGCATTATTCATGAGCAGCCTTATGCCTATGCTTATAACGGACCCATAGCAATTTGGCAAGGTACAGAAAACTGAAAGCGTATGGCCATTGTGCTGTGCCTGACTTCTCCTCTGGCTCTAACGTGGAGGCAGCCAAAGTGCTGCATGAGCCAGCCACCTGACCAGAAGGAAACAGGATGGGGCTCTTTTCAGCACCGAGCACTCACTCTTCACTTTCTCTTTCTCAGTGTGCCAGGCGCTCTGATCCCATAGAGCCTGAAGCAGGGATTCAGGTACTAGCTGTTTATTTGAAAGGTTCCAGAAGTGTTGGTAGGGAAGTAGGGACATGGTATAAGAAAAGGAGGGTAGCCGGTAGAAGGTGCACCCTAAAGCCAGCTGCCATTGTGGGTGACTGGAGCTTCATCCTGCAGAGAAACTCTCAGAAATTATATAATGCATGTGCCTCGGATTTATCCCACCTGGAGGTCAAGGGAGCTAGGATATTTTTGGCACAACTCCATCAGTCACTGGCCAGAGGCATTCCCATGAGATGTCAATTCCCCAGCACTTCTGGCCTACACGTGGACTGGCAGTCAACCCTGATGGCCAGAGGAAGCAAAGCCTTCCGGCAAAAAGGCCCAGGTTAGATGATAAACCACCCAACCCTGAAGGGGTTCAGATGAGGGAATACAAATGGGATAGCAACGACATCACCACGCAGGAATCATTTCGTTAAATCCTTGCAACGACCCTATGTGGTGAACATTTCTATCTTTATTATACAATGAGAAGACAGAAGATCAGAGCCTGCAGGGTTGGGATTGAAATCAAGTGTCCTTGACAAGATAGACCATATTGTTAAAGACTGCACTTCTGCATGGGGGAAGGAGGATGTGGCATCCTTAGCAAGACTCATCCTAAATGCCCCTCCTCCTATCAAATACTCCCTGGTTCTGCTATCATTTTGTCTATATTTTGCTACAGACTTATCTTTATAGCTCTACAAGAACAGTTCTCAGACCTCACTATAATTGTTTCTATTCACCCTTCTTGCTGACTGAGGGTTTCTTAGGTTGTAGAGAATATAGGTCTTTTCATCTTTGTGTGTACAGCCCCCCCCCCCAAGAAAGAACTGAACATAGAAGACCTTCATTTAATGTCAATAAAAGGCTAATGCCTGGGTTTTTTGATAGAGGCTTAAATTAACAGTGATTTGCCCGTTTGAGGCAGCCAGTATTAATAGACTTCCTACTATGTGCCAAACAAGAAATAGATCCAGAAATGAAAGTAGGAAAATAAGCACCACTCAAAGGCACAATTATATGTGGAAGCTTGTTTTTCTCTTTTCTAATAATTCTACCCAGTCAACCCAAGTTTGATTAAATTCTTGTAACCCTTGTGAATGTTGAGAAAAATCCATCTTTCTTTTTAATCTCATTTTACTCATGTGTGATAAACAGCAAGAAACATGTAAATGATGGAGTCTGTTTAATTTGTTTTATACAAGCTGGGGCTGTGTATGAATCCCTGTTTCAAAGATCCTACGTTTTATAACACTATTTCTGATGTCAAAATGAACCTCTTTTGGAGAAAGATTTTGTACACCAAGGTCTTATTTATAGTTTGTGGCCCATGTTTCTTTCGGCGGTTGATATAGCTCACCGGGTATAGGCCAGGTGGGCAGTAATTTTCTAAGTATTTCTACTGCACAGCAAGAAGCAGTTAATTTCCAGGCACATATTGCTTTAATTTCAGTTAGTCCAATCATTTTTCAGTACAGTGCAGGGTCCTCTTGCCAGGGGCTGTAATTTTGAAAGAGCAGAACTCTTGAAAATGTGTGGGAGAGATTAGTGGGCGTGCCTGAAATGCTTTCTTTCTCACTTTGTGCTGTGAAAGCCTCAGGCGGAAGCTTTAGGAGGTGGTTTCATTTGGAGACGTTGATCGATTTTGGATGAACTCTGGAGAAGAACTTAGATTTTCCTTGGAGTTGAGTCATTTGAATTGGGAAGGGGTCTCATGTGCCTGAGATGATGTGGAGAAGAGTATGCATGCCCCATGTGGAAGCACTTTTTTCTTGTGCTTCCTTTGTATTTTTGTGAAGGAGTATTGATTTTCGATTTGATTGGGGTTAAAAATGAAAAGAGCAAGTTTATTCCATGCTCGTCAGAACCTCTAAGGGAGACCAGGGGAGAAGCAGGGAATCAGTTGGCGATGGTCCTGGGAAGACAAAAAAGCCAAATGCGTGTACAGAGGACACACTGCCCGGTACTGGCCCAGAAGCCTAAGGGCTTTACGTCGCTGGCTGCCCAGGCTCAGTGTCACATGCCAGCCGAAGGCCAGTGTGTAGTGACGCCCGCTGAAATTGTAAGTGGGATGTCAGAGTCGGATTATAAAAGAGGGTGCATCCCGAATGCAGAGTGACCCGGAGTCTGTGGGACTCCCATCTAGTGGGAAACACATATCTCATTTGTCTGATGCTTTTGTGCAGGGAGATCGCCAGGGAGACCAGGACAAGGGACTCTGAAACAAATTTCCACATCGCAAGTACTCATTTAGCAAATGTGTTACAGACTATGGGATAGTCCACTGTTTTTCACTCTTTTAGACTCACAGTCAGACCCATTGGTGGTCTGTAGATAGCAACTGTATTTTTAATGACACAAAATAAAAAAGAATAGAATAGACTGAAAGAAAATAAAGTACAGCAAAATGCATCTCATCCAGTAAGGTTATTATTTTATCCAACTTTGTCCAGTTAATACGTGTGTGTTTATATATCCATTTATAAGTAGATGTAGATGCGTATTTGTTAAATAATGTGATGGATGAGTGGACTAAGACATGATATAAATGCAGTTTTCTTATTATAAATCATCATCACAATAGCTTGAAAGCCATTGTACTAGCTCCTAAAATAGATACAAATGAATATAACTCACACATAATCCCTCACCTTCAGAATCTTACAGTCGAATTAGAAATAAGATATATAGAGGAAAAGGAAACAAGTATTTGTTTTATTCATCACTCATCACAGTCAAGGTGCATAGGTCATCCCATGTAGTTCTCATGACAATTGCAGACACGGAGTTATTTCTCATCTTACAGGAGAAGAAATGAAATAACTTGACCAAGACAAGGCAACCCAGCCCAAGGAGGTAGGGTCTATATTCATAGTCTGGTGTGATGATTAACACCACAAGTCCCTCTCTATCCTGGCACCTTTCTGTAAAGGCAGCAAACACATACAAGTGGGTACTGTGAAAGGGAGAAACTTGGATATTATTGAATAATGGAGAGGTTACTAATTTCTAGCAAGGAAGGAAGAAGAAAGTTTTGTGGAGGTAGAATTTGATTTTAGCCGAGAGTTAGGAGGAGAGGAAAAGAAGTAGGAATGAATTCTCAACAGTAGATAGAGTATGAACCAAGTCTCAGAGTAGAGAATGAGTGTGGAGTACTTAGGGTACAGGGAAGGAGAGTGAGTTGGATGGAGGAGAAGGTATGTAATAATGAGATGAAGATACCTTTGGATCCTTACTCAGACTTACCTTTCTTGATGAGACCTTCCTGGATCATCTGTCTCAGATTATAGTGCTCCCAACCCAGTGATCTCTCCTATTCCTTACTGTTGCTTTGTTTTTCTTCTTAGCACACTTCGTTTATCAAGGCACTGCACATTTTACTTTCTTAAGTGTTTTTCATCTGTCTCCATTCCTGGAGTGTAAGCTCCGTGTGGGCAGGGATTTTTCTGTCCTCTTTTGTTTAATACTGTATCTACAGTAGGTACGACAGCACTTGACATGTTTAAGCCTACAACAAATATTCATTGAATGAATGAGTAGCATCCAGGCAATCCAGTTCCAGAGACAGCACTTTTAAACATTATGCTGATCTGCCTCTCAGAAGTTCAAGAATGTTTCTTAAACAGGTAAGTTTTGAATACATTTACCCAATATTAGTTTTTAGTGAAGTCTAACCAGGGTTCAGTTATTTCTAGATAATTTCAAATATTCAGTACAGAAAAAAAAAACCCATCGTCTATGACATGGTATATATTTTGTTTGGTAGTTTAATTTCCCCTTCAGAGCTGTTAATAAATGTGCCATTACCTGGTTTATCTTACCATCTCTGGAAATTTCTCATGACAATTTTTTCTCTATATGTAGTGACTGTACTTCTGTAGAATATATGTATACTAGGTGAGGTAATCATATCGTGTTTCAATTGGAACATACAATTCACTTTCCGTGTCATGATTTGTTGTCTTTTTCAGAGTCCTCTATACAGCTTCTTAGTATTAACTCATGTCATTGTTAGCATCCTTTTGCAGCTAAAGAAATGGACTGGTTAAAGTGAATTTGGACTTCGTGTCATGGTTTTCGCATGAGAGTACTTAGAGATACAGAATAGTCTACTCAATTTCTTTCTTTAAAAAAATCTATCTTTGAGGTATCTAAAATTTCAAAATACCCTCTCATTAAATTTCTGGAATTCCGTAAGATGTGTTAAAAACTACTCCTTTAGTGTTCTTCCATATGCTAAGGTTTTCTTTAACCTCCCAGTGCCCTGCCCAAATTAGACATCTTACAATCGTATTGGAAGGCTGTCTGTATTTACTGCATCTTCAAATGCGTAAAAAAGGGAAGAGTCCACAGTTGTTATTAAACCTGCCCTCCATTTCCCATATGGCAACATAGAATGTGAATAATATTAATCTGTGTACTCCTTAGTATTTGGTGCTAATACATGTCTTTTTTTTTTTAAGATGTTACGTTTTGTTTGATGAACATGTTCATTAAAAATTAGCCCAGAGCAAATTTATTAATCTAAGCCCTTATACTTAGGAGCAACAAACTTTTACAAACACTTAATCAATCTGTTAGTAAAACAATTGAAATACTTCCTTCTCAGTTCTTCTCTGTTTAAAATGGTTGATTTAATTGTATTTGATCATTCCAACTTTCTTGATAACTGTTGAAAAGACTCATGTTCTGGCTTAGGTTAATGCATTGTTCCCCAAAGTACATTTCACAGAATACTAATCCTACAAGTGTTAAATGGTGATGTTCAGGAGAAGAAAAACTGTTTCCGTGGCCAAATGAATCCTAGAAGTGCTCAATTAGACCAAAGAACAGAGTTTAACAAGTTTTTTTTTGTGTGTGTGGGACTTCTTAGAATCTTTTTCATACTAGGAATTATGAAACCCAAGAGGATGAGAATACTTTTTAGGGATTTTAAACTGCTTTTGCCATGGAAAATATTTTTTGTCAACTAACCTAGCTATCATTAGTGTTCCATGGAACACACTATGCGAAACACTGGGTTGAAGCCCCAGCAAGAGTAAGATTTTTAAAAACAAGAAGAATAACTGCATAGAGCTTAAAGTGCTTATTGTTCAAAGGCATTGAAATTTCTGTTGTGTGTGTCACTGATAATATTCTCAACTGGCAATTTTAAATATTTGACTGCCTGTGGGAGGGAAGGATGACCTAGCCATGATAAAATGAGAGAGAGCAATTACAAAGTATTTTTCCATTCTTATTACTCTTTTAAAAATGTGTCTATGCATTTGTCTCTGTGAGATAAAGCCTGTGAATTCTGATGAGGCAGATCTCAAAGGTGATATATTCTTAATATCTTCAGGTAGGAAATACCCAATCTAATTCTTAAGTTTAGTTACCACGGTGACCATATGCCACGTTATGCTCAGTACAATTCAGCCTTGCACCTGTTATTTCTGTGTGATTATTAATCACACCCCCTTTTAGTCTCAAGAATGGTCCCATTTTGTATAATAAATTATACAGTAACCATCCCAATTATCCGTGTGTGGCAGATTATATTTTCCAAAGGGGTTACAGCAGGCATTTCCCATCCACATGCCAGTCTCTCATGAAGAGGTATAGTCTAATTGAATTTCTCTTCCTCGGAATCTGGGAGGGCCTGTGACACACTTGTAAACAATAGAATACAACACAGTGACGTTCCCTCACTTCCCAGCTGAAGCCATGATTGTGGCCATTGCTGCTATGAACATTGGGGTATATATGGCCCTTCTTTTCACTACATCTGTATCTTTGGGGTAAATATCCAGTAGTGCAATTGAAGGGTCATAGGGTAACTCTATTTTTAATTTCCTGAGGAATCTCCACACTGTTTTCCAAAGTGGCTGCACCAACTTATATTCCCACCAACAGTGTAAGTGGGTTCCCTTTTCTCCACATCCTCTCCAACACTTGTTGTTTACTGTCTTGTTGATTTTGGCCGTTCTAACTGGTGTAAGGTGGCATCTCAATGTGGTTTTGATTTGAATCTCCCTGATAGCTAATGATGATGAACATTTTTTCATGTGATTTCACTTTTCTTAAGTTTGCTAAGATTTGTTTTGTGCCCCATCATATGATCTATCCTGGAGAATGTTCCATGTACACTTGAGAAGAATGTGTATTCTGCTACCGTTGGGTAGAATGTTTTGTACATGTCTTTTAAGTCCATTTGTCCTAAATTGTGGGTCAGTTCCAACGTTTCCTTGTTGGATTTTCTGTCTGGACGATCTATTCATTGCTGATAATGAGGTATTGAAGTCCTCTACAAATACTGTAATGTTGTCTATTTCTTCTTTAAGATCTATTATTAGTTGCTTATATTTCAGTGCTCAGGTGTTGGTAGCATATATATTCATAATTTTTCAAGCATTTTGATGTATTGACCTCTAAATATAGAATGACCTTTTTTGTCTTTTATTACTCTTTTTGGCTTGAAGTCTATTTTGCCTGATAGAAGTATGGTTGCGCTCACCTTCTTTGCATTTCCATTTGTTTGGAGGATTTTTGTTGTCTGATTGCTGTTGCTAGGACGTCTATTACTATGTTGAACAGGAGTGGTGAGAGTGGGCATCCTTGACGTGTTCCAGATCTCAGAGGGAAGGCTGTCAGCTTTTCCCCATTGAGAATGATATTTGCTGTGGGCTTTTCATAGATAGACTTTATGATGTTGAGAAATGTTCCTTCTATCCCTATACTTTGAAGTGTTTTAATCAGGAACGGATGCTGAATTT
>CM052801.1:15774441-15828139 GCA_028533885.1 Nasua narica | reverse complement strand
GAGAGACTGTGGACTCTGAGCAACAAACTGAGGGTTTTGGAGGGGAGGCAGTGGGGGGGTGGGCGAGCCTGGTGGTGGGTATTGAGAAGGGCACGTATTGCATGGAGCACTGGGTGTGGTGCGTGAACAATCAATCTTGTAGCACTGAAAAATAAAAATAAACATATTTGGGGAGAAAAAAAAGAGTGTGAACATTAAAAAAAAAGGCAATAGGGGGCTGCAAAGCAGGGGTAGGAGTGTACCTAAGTACACTAGGGCTTTGGGTGTGTCCCTTAGCCTTGTAGGGGCATCCTCATGTTGGCCGTGGGGTCCCAGAGGCCTATGGGCGGTCCTTTTGCCTCTTAGGGCAGACAGCAAAATATGCTTTCTGTCAGTTCACTTTGCCTACTTCCCTTTCCTTTTCCCCCAGTCAGTGTGGTCTCTCTGCAGAGAGAGTGACTGGTCTCTCCAGCTGCAGCACATGTGGCTGGGCCTTCACTCTCCATGTCCTCTTCCAGAAAAGTTGTTTTAGCTCACTGCTGGACTGGCCAGTGCCTTCTCTGCAATTACCTCCTCTGCCACTAATGGCTTTACTACCACTTCACTCACTCAGACCTCCTCCATGGTCTGGTCCACCTACCTTTGGGTGTATAGATGGATAGATTCCTCTAGTACACCAGTATGCTTTGCAGAGATGTTTTTTTTCCTGTTATGAATATCTGACTAGTAATAAATCAATCAAAGAGAAGAGAAAAAAGGAAGAATTTGTGCCACTTTGATACTGACGTCACCCCTCTTCACATATTTTCTCTGAAAAAAGTATGTTCCTTATTTTCCCAGAATTTGAACATGAAAGCATACACTGTGTATTTTTTGCCACTTGGTCCTTCAACTCAACTTCCACTGTATGTTTTTGAGATGCACTTATGTTGATATGTGTAGCTATAGTTCCCTCCTCCTTTTACACAAACTCCTATTCTGATTAATTAAATTGTTAGATGGCAAATGCAACATGCTCACTTGCCTCAGAAGTTTCCAGAGTATAGGGAACAAAAAAAAGAGCAAAAGCAAGATAATCTGAAACCGATTTAAAAGCATTTATGACCCATAGGTAAAGAAAATTTCACAAATGTGTTCATTTCTATAGGTTCTATAGGTTCAGTTCTATAAGACTCAGTCAAAATACCTAGATCTTTGAGACAAGTTCATATTGTGTCTAGATGAGAAGGCAGCCTAATATTTGCATCATCTTAACCTAACAATAACAAAATTTCTTAACATATCGTCACTCTCTCCTTGCTATGATCGTCAAAGTGGTGTAGGCTACCTACATGCTTACCCATGTCCTTTTTTATCTTGGATTCTATGTTATTTGGGTGCCGTGTGACTGATTCTGGCAATTAGAAAAAGGGCAGATATGATGTATCCTTCTCCAAGGCCTCACCATACGTACCTGCTATAAAAATCCTCCAAGATGGCTACAATGTAAGAGGAAAGGGCCCTAGATGCCAAAGTTGTACTAGGAGGAGACCTGTCAAAGAGAGTCAATTGTCCAACTGATACTAGACTGTAAAGTAACTGGCAATGAAACCTTTTCCTACAAGTTGCTTAGGTTTTAGAGCTGTTTGTCACAAGAGCATAATGTCCCCTATTCTGATCTTTACTATCATCAGTAAATGTTATAGAATGCAATGTCAGTACCTAGAGGACATTCCTTTGAAGTTTTTTTCTTTCTTTTTAATCATATTTTCACAGAGGAACATTTCCAACATATTTTTGTGAGGTTGGAAAGGAGTAGGAGATAAAACTCTTTAAAAAGAATAGCAAATACCATTGACTGAACCCTTTCTGCTTGCCTGGCAATGTGCCAAATAACACGTAAACAATGTTTACTGTGTTATTCATAGCAACCCTATAAAAGAGGTACTATTTGATCTACCTAATAGGAGCTTGAAGTCTAGGTAGAGAAGAAATTTAATCAAGGTTCTAGATCAAGTGAATTCCACAGTCATTACTTGAACTCAGGTTCTTCTAACCCCAAATTTCATGTTATCAGCAATAGTGCTTAACTCAACTTTTAAGCTTCCAGGAACAAGTTAGTTTAGAAGAAAGTAATTCTAACTGAGGCAATGGTTGGAAATATTCTAGCGTTTCCCTGCCACATTTTCCGCATTTTCTTTAGTCTTACTCTGCCACAGAGATTAGGTTATTGAGGGAGTGTGAGATGGGAAATACTTTCACTGTGTCTACTTGCCTGTGGATGCCTCATTATTGTCACTGCCAGGAAAGCAAACATTAAAGGGAGAAAAGTCTGAGAACAGGCTCTCTGATGTGCATTAAACAGCCCTAGGAATCAGCTGCTGGCAACCCAAAGATATGAGTTGAGTTGTTTATGCCTATATTGAATTTGAAAGTTCACTACCATTTTACAGGTAAGAATTTGGAACGCCTGAAAATGAATGTCAAGGTACTATGGCTGTGTAGGTATTCCAAATTGCATATAGAGCTTAATGTGTGACTGTCATTTAACAGAATTTGCAAATGATATATTTATTAGACGTTAATGAATCTCAAAAGATGGAGAGGTTCAGATAAGCATCCTGAGATTCAGAAACTCCTAGTTGTACTTCTAAACATGATGGTTTGTTGTTGTTGGTGGTGGTTTTTTTTTTTTTTTGGTTTTTTGGTTGTTTGTTTTTGTTTTTTGTTTTTTGGGGTTTTTTTTTAGTTTAGAAGAAACAACTTTCCTGATGCCTTCTGAGTGTGGAAATTGTTGTTTACAAAAACTACTTTTCTTGAATTAGAGGAGGACAGGGTACTCTAATCTGTATGGGGGAAAAAAGAGCCATTAGGATAATATAATACAGTGAAAAGAAGATGTATTAAAAAGGAAAGATGAGATGTTATAAAAAAGAGACAAGACGAATCAGAAATAAGGGCAGGGGGAAAATACATCTAGAATGGGAGGAAGACATAAAGAAAAAAATTTTTTTAAAGGTTGTTCAACTGTTGATAATTCCCATGAAGAGATACTGTGAGTAATGGCTTCAGAACATTGTACATTAAAGAGTGCTTAAGGAAAGATAGTTGATCTGTGAATGTTTCTATTACTACAGGGAAAAATAATGATTAATAATTTAAAACAATAGATAATCCTAAAACATTCAATCTGTACTTGTCCTTGGGATACATTTGGAAGTCACTGCCTCTTATATGTACTTACATAAACACAGACATTTTGTGCTCCCTCTCATTTCTTGCCCACTGTAAGCAAATGGATGTACATGGTGAAATCCACCCCTGGTTACATCCCATATAAATACAGATACACCACTTAAGAAGGATGGAATTAATGTGGTTGCCTCATAATCCTCAGTAAGCTATGAAGGTTTTCTTTTTGAAGAGCAGATGAGATAATATGCCTTTGGTATCAGGATGATGTTCCCTGTCAGCAGAGGGAGAAGGGACAGAAGAGATAAAAGAAGTCCCTTTAATCTGTATTATTTTGTGACTGGAAATTCACAAGGACACCTTGGAAGGTCTGGACAGCTACTACTCTGCTACTTACATGGTGCTGATAAGCAATGCAGTTTATTTCCATCATCTCAGGATAACTGTAGGAAGGCCACCTGCACGTATGGGTGGAAGAAGAAGCAGCAAACATCAGAGAGCATCTTCTCTGATGGTCTGGTATTGCCATTGTTTACTATTCTGTCCTTATTCCCATCACCATTCCCCTATCCTCCTTACCCACCTTAATGCACAAATATAAGAGTCAGTAGTGTAGTTGACTAAGAAAAGGGAATAATGCAACTTAATAGCAGGAATTGAGATGAATTCTAAAAACTGCCCATGGATTTATGTCAGCTGTCTGGCTCAGCTCCAAGCACATAATTGGCACACAGGATACTAGTTTTCTTCCTATCTTACCACGCATGCTCTCGCTAATCTCCACGTTCTTATGTTGGTTTATTTGGGGCTGGTATCTGGGGGTAGGTTGACTATATGTCTGTGTGGTCTTTTGTTTCAATAAAGCAGGCTATAGACACCAAAAGTTTGAGAACCGCAATTCCATGAAATGTGTAATACCTTATCAAATCCAAGATTAGTCGTTTGGGCCTCTGTTCTTCCTCTTAGCATTTGAAAGAGTGAGAAGAAATAACTCCCATTTCCTAACTCTTTTCTAGTAACAAAATTTTGTTACTGAGATATTTCGTAAAGTTGTTGCCTTGTATTTTTCTAGAAATAAATTGACATTACTAGTAACAAAAACAAAAAACAATGACTTTCATGCATTGAGAAATTATACCCATTGGCCAGTAACTGAAGTAATTTTTCATATATAATCTCATTTTATACTTATAAAAACTTTCAACAGTGTTATTATTATTCCTAACTTATGAGTTTCAGATTATAATTAGATAAACTGAATAAGAACATTGGTAAATTATCAGAAAAATATGTTTAATACATCCCCAAGCCCTACCAGAATTTCCATTAATCTTTACTGCAAAGCAAGTTCAAAATTGCAGTGTTGCTTTAATAAGCATGAGCTCACCATAATATGGCTGAGCTGGTAAGTGTAGATGACTCATTTTATGATCACCTCCCTCTTCTTTGCCTGTCTATAGCTAACACTATCAAGCACTTCCTTATGTTACCATTTAAATTCATCCAAATAAATTAATTGATGAAAAGATATTGGAGATTATGTAATTACTTCCTCTGTCTCTGGTGGTGTTGCCATCTGATATTCAGGCAGTAAGATGAGATCTCAATTAAATGCAAATAATTGTTCACAATTAGGAAATGAAATGCCTGAAGAACCCCATGGTATTTTAAACAAGCTGATGTACTTGCCATCGATCAACAGTTGAGGCTTTCTAGCATGTACTTGGCTTGAGTCCCAGTGATGACATTGTACCTAGCAACAAGTTCCCCTTCTACATCAGAGACAATAATTCCCAAGGACGCATCCTTCAGTAAGAAGTTAACTTTTGTAGGAGTGTGTGCATCAAAAATATTCTCAGTACAAGTTTCTGAGTACTGGGTAGTTGATTTCAGATCATGTGGTAACTTGTAATATAAAATTTTACCTTAATAATCATTTAGGTTAATCACCTTATATGTGTTGGGGACTTACCAGCAGTATTCTCAAGGGAAAACATGTCTGGTCTTCTCTTGGGGTAGTTAAGCCAGTGGCTATTGTGCTGCTTTGTTTTAGTTCCCAGGCTATTCATTTTTAAGATGTTTCTCGGGATCCTTGATGACCTCAATGACAGGGGGATCCATCCATACCTATAATGACCAAAGCTGACCAAAAAAGTACTTCATTGCCTTTGAACATGCTAGAAAAGATGGCGCATTTTCAAAAGAAACAAGGATAGAATGATGAGAAGAAAACATAAGCCTGAAAAAAGAAAAAGTTTCCAAAGAAAATAACTTTTTTTTTAAATTTTTTATTAACATATAATGTATTATTTACCCCAGGGTACAGTTCTGTGAATCATCAGGCTTACACATTTCACAGCATTTGCCATAGCACATACCCTCCCCAATGTCCATATCCCTATCCCCCCCCCCCACCTGCCAGCAACCCTTAGTTTGTTTCGTGAGTTTAGGAGTCTCTTATGGTTTATCTCCTTCCCCATCCCATCTTGTTTCATTTCTCAAAGAAAATAACTTTAATAAGCAACAGCTTAGATGGGTACAAGGGTTTTTATAAACACTATTAGTATTCATTTAGTATAGGTAGCAGACAGCAACAAGAATTGGAAAATAACTTGGATGTGATCACTGAAGGGACAGAGGGAGGCAAAAAACATAAGCTTCTTCCTGAGCACAAATCTTAGTGTCACCAGAGAGCACAGTTGGAATGTCCTCCTTTCTTGATTAGCAACCATCTAATCAAGGACACAGAGTGCCTGCCAGGTCTATATACATGTCATGCCAAAAAACAGAGGGGTTTAGGCTATGCTCTTTCTTACCAGCCTATTGTAAGCACCAGGTTAAGAACAATTTAAAAAATAATTATTTGGGATAAATCTGGGGGGATGGAGGAGAGAGTAGTAGTTCTTTTTAAATGAAGAGAAAGTCTTCAGAAGTTGCTAAAGAAATCCCAAACCTCAGCATTTATCTACAGTTAGCTAAGGTAGGATAAAGAAGGGAAAATCCCAAATACATACATGCAAATATAATCACAGATATAAATAGAACAGTTGTTCAAAGAAACAGTCCTGTGTGGTTTTTTGTTTTTTTTTTTTTTTTATGTTAGGGACATGTGCTTCTCTTTCCTAATGAATAATCGTTTATTGTTGAAGGGTTCTAGGGAAAGTAAAAAAGAAAATCAGCTGGTTTGAATCAGTAAAGTCTGAAAACAATGATGAAGGACACTATTGGAAAGGGGCTGAATTTGCATTTTGAGTAGTGATGACATTACAAATGAATCTCTGCTCTTACTATTCAAATAAGTATGACAGAGATCAGAATTAAAATGATCTCTCTGAAATGCAGATCTGATGATGTTTCTGTCTGAAATAAAATTGGCTAATGTCCAAACTCCTTAACAGTTTACCTTGAAACCTTATTCTCGATTTCATTAGTCTTTTGCTACATTTTGCCACATTCCCTTCCCACCCCCTCCTCAAATTCATTCTAGGTTTCGACTTCATGGAAACGGTCTTTTCTGAGCACACTGTGCTCTCCCATGCCTCAATGCTTTGCACACATGGTTCCAAGTGATTCAGAAATCTATCCTCTCCTTATCCATTTTATATACGAAAGTTTCTACTAATTTGTAAAGCTTTGCCAAAACTTCCATGTACAAAGTTTTTCATTCTTTGTGATAGCAATTGTATATACTCTATTATCATACTCATCACATGTGTGCCAATTGTTTATGTGCATTTCTACACCTGACAGTAAACCTCTCAAAGATAAACCCAGTATCTTATTGATCTTTGGATCTCAAAGGCCCAGTAGAGAAGACAATATAGTACAGGAGTTAAGAGCAAACACTCTGGAGTCAGAGAGTTGGCCTCAGATCTCTTCTCTTCTACTCAGTAATTGTGTGACCATTGGCAGGTCCCTTTGAATTTCAGTTTTATCATTTACATGATTATCTTAGTACTCACTTAAATATTATGAGAGTCATAATATTTACCAGAGATAGAATTAAGTAAAATATGTGTAAAATGCTTAGCACATTGCCAAGCACACAGAAGTACTTAGTAAATTATAGCTATTTTTATTACTACAATCAAAAATGAGGAAAGAATGTTGTGATATTGTATATTTTTCAGAATGAAGAAGTAAAAAATAAAACATTGATAAAAAGAAAGTCAATGTTCCAGGCTCACTTCTGTTGAAATGAGAATATTAGATTTGAATCAAAAAGACATTATAAAGCAAGATGTGTGAGACTGCAGCCCAGACATTTCAAGTGTGCAAAAGAAAAATGCAAAATAATTTTGTTAGTTACTAATTAGGTGAATTTAAAAATAACTTTCTTTGCATTTCTAAATATGCATAAAAAAGGAATAGGAAGGAAAACAGTGTTTGTTGACTATTATCTTGTTGAAAACATTTTCACAATATCATCTCAGTTAATCCTCTCTGAAAAGAAATATCATCCCTATTTAAGAGATGGGGCATCAGGCTCAGGAAAGTTAAGTTGCTTCCTCAAGTAGCTTGCTTCAGGATGTTAGTTATAATCCTGGCCTAAATCTGTGAGTTACGTTCATTCATTAGTTCATTTGTTCATAGAAACCAATATTTATGGGGCACCTGGGTGGCTCAGTGGGTTAAAGCCTCTGCCTTCGGCTCAGGTCATGATCTCAGGGTCATGGGATTGAGCCCCCATCCGGGCTCTCTGATCAGCAGGGAGCCTGCTTCCTCCTCTCTCTCTCTGCCTGCCTCTCTACCTACCTATGATCTCTCTCTCTCTCTCTCTCTCTGTCAAACAAATAAAATTAAAAAAAAAACAATATTTATGAAGCTCCTATGTTGCTGTAGAGCTTGGGGAGTGAATAGTGGTCAAAATAAACAAGGCCCCTACCTCCAGAGAGCTTATATCTTAGTGGGAGGAGACAAACTAAGTTCATAAAAAATGCCCAGGGCTAATGCAATGAAGAGTGATGATGGAGATGCAACTACCTTAGATTGTATGGCCTGAGAAGGCCTTGCTAAGACGTGGCACTTGGGCTGAGACCTGAATAATGAGAAGCCATCTAGAACAAAGTACAAAGCCGAAAAGTAATACATGCTAAGACTGTGAAGCAGAAATAAGCATGGTTAGTTAGAGTACCAGACAGAAAAAAAATGGTGGAAAACCCATGTTCTTCTGTTACATTGTACCAACAAGAAACAAGGATAAAGATGGTCAAGAAAACTAGAAAAGAGCTAGCATTGTGAGCAGAAATGTAAATGGAAGGCATGAATTGAGATGTTATTAAAAGAGCTCCACCTCTAGGCTGTAGTCCTTAGCCTTGAAGGTATAGAAACTGTATTATATAAAGGCCTTCGAGTAGAAAATTTGGTGACACTTGTTCACAGTGATATTACATTCAGGCTGAAGTCTATAAACTGAAATACTGATCTATTATATCACAGCGTGGAATATAACCACCCAGTCTTCCCCCAGTAAATACTTGACTGTGGTCATAGAGCAAATATATTTTCTCCTTATTTTCATAGTACATGGGAAAGCAAATCATTATAAGGCTTCTTTTTGAGTAAGAAATCAGAACAAGGAGAGAAGTGATTCAAGGATTTCCTACATCAGTCTCAGTGGTCCATATTAGAGCTACGTCTGCCATATGGGCAAGAGTGTAGTATTTGCTTCCCTGGGCATTCTTTCTGTTGTTCGGCATTTGGAAAAGTTTGATTAGCACTGACCTCTCAAACTCTCCTTTTTCTCCTTGTATTCCCAGTGCTTGCCTAGCATGTCCTGAGGCTCAAAGACAATCTCCGTAATAATTGAAGAGAAAATGAATGAATGAATGAATAACTTCTTTGATTGACACCCTATTTTCTTTGTATTTCTTCTTTCCTTTAAAACAATCTTTCTGACCAAGAAACTACATTCTGTGCCTTAAAGTGCCTTTGCGTTTCTCTGTTCTAATCCTGTATGTGTTTGTATGTAGCATATTCAAGGTAAATTCTGAACTAAGAAATTCACATTTGAGAGAAAACCAGAATAAGAAGTCTGGTAAGAATCATGGCCCAGGAAAATTATCTACTATGCAAAATAAAGGAAAGACCACTTATCTAAGGACGATGTCATGCTTTTCAGAAGCTCTTTGGTTTTATATATTTTTATCTTTACAAGTTGACCCTTTATATAGATCCTGCTTGAGTTCCCTTAAATTTTTCAAAAATAACATTAGTCTTGGGATGATCTTGGGCTTTCAAGGATCACAGGATGTTCTTTATGTAGAGTTACTCATTACTTCCTTGAGTCATCGTTCAGCTTTCAAATATATTAAGGTCTATATCCAACTAGAAAGAAATTTTGACTCTTGTCTAAAGGCCACATAATATAGGTAGCAATTATTTTGCAGAAGAATGCTGTTTGATTTCGCCTACTAGAATGTAACCAAATGCACGATGATCACATACTCCAGGGGTAGTTTAAGTTCTTTATATATTTTAGATGGGTATACCTTTTGCCAATACCTTCTCCCATTCATTAGGTTACCTTTTTGTTCTGCTGACGGCTGCCCTCACTATGAAAAAGCTTTTTATTTGGGTATAGTCTCAAGTTAATTTTTGCTTTTATTTCCTGTGCCTGAGGAGACATCTAGAAAAATGTTGCTACAGCTGATATTGAAGAAGTTACTGCTTATGTTTTCTAATAGGAGTTTCATGGTTTCATGCCTCACAGTTAGGTCTTTAATCCATTTTGAGTTTATTTCTGTGGTATGGTGTAAGAAAGTGATCTAGTTTCATTCTCTTGCATGTAGCTGTCAAGCTTTCGCAGTACCATTTATTGAAGACAGTCCTTTCCTCTTTGTGTATTCTTGCCTTTTTGTTGTAGACCAGTTCACCATATAAGCAAGGATATATTGCTGGGCTCTATTCCCTTCCATTGATCTATGCATTTATTTTTATGCCAGTACCATACTGTTTTGATTATTATAGCTTAGTAAAGATCTTGAAATCTGGGATGGTGATACCTCCAGCTTTGCTCTTCTTTCTCAAGATTACTTCAGCTATTTAGGGTCTTGTGTCATTCCATACAAATTTTAGTACTATTTGTCCTAGTTGTCTGAAAAATACTCTTGGTATTTTGATAGGGATTGTGTTAACTTTAGATTGCTTCAGGTAGTATGGGCATTTTGACAATATTAATTCTTTGAATCCATAAGCATGAATTATATTTCCATTTGTTGTGTCATTTTCAATTTCTTTCACCAGTGTTTTATAGTTTTCAGAGCATAAGTCTTTCACCTCCTTGGTTAAGTTTATTCCTAGGTATTTCATTCTTCCTGGTGCAATTGCAAATAGAACTGTTTCTTAATTTTTCTTTATACAACTCAACACCAAAACAAAATCCCATTAAAAATGGAAAAAGGGCCTGAATATACATTTTTCTAAAAGAGGCATACATATAGCCAACAGACACATGAAAAGATGCTCAACATCATTATCAGAGAAATGCAAATCAAAACCTCAAAGAGCTACCACCCTACCCCTGCAGGAATGGCTAGAATGAAAAATTCAAGAAATTACAAGTGTTGGTGAGGATGTGGAAAAAAAAGAAACCCTCATGTCTTGGGGCACCTGGGTGGCTCAGTGGGTTAAAGCCTCTGCCTTTGGCTCAGGTCATGATCTCAGGGTCCGGCTCTCTGCCCATCAGGGAGCCTGCTTCCTCCTCTCTCTACCTGCCTCTCTGCCTACTTGTGATCTCTCTCTCTGTCAAATAAATAAATAAAATCTTAGAAAGAAAGAAAGAAAGAAAGAAAGAAAGAAAGAAAGAAAGAAAGAAAGAAAGAAACCCTCATGTCCTGTTGGTAAGAATGTAAATTGGTGCAACCACTGTGGAAAACTATATAAGAGTTCCTCAAAAAATTAAAAATAGAAATGCCATGTGACCCAATAATTGCAGTATTGGCTATTTTCCCAAAGATAATGAAAGCGCTAATTTAAAAAGATAAATGTACTCCTATGTTTGATTGCAGCATTGTTTGTAATAGTCAAGATATGGAGACATTCCAAGTGTCCATGGACAGATGAATGGATGTCTCACACACACACACACACACATACACACAGTCAAATATTATTTAGCCATAAAAAAAGATCTTGCCATTTGTGACATCAATGGACCTAGAAGGTATTATGTTAAGCGAAATAAGCCAGATAGAGAAAGAAAAAAATTCATATGATTTAATTTATGCGTGGAATCTAAAAAACAAACAAACAAACAAAAAGAAGAAGCAGAATCCAACCCGTAAATATGGAGAACAAACTGATCGTTTCTAGAAAGGAGGTGGGTAGGAGGATGACAAAAATGGGTGAAGAGGAATGGGGGATATGGGCTTTCAGTCATGTGATAAAAAGTACAGCATAGGGAATCTATTCAATAGTATTGTTTTTTTTTCCCCAGTTACTTTAAAAGTTTTTTTCTCCAAATACTTTTATTTTATTTTTTCAGCGTTGCAAGATTAATTGTTCATGTACCACACCCAGTGCTCCATGCAATACGTGCCCTTCTCAATACCCACCACCAGGCTCGCCCAACCCCCACGCCCTCCCTTCCAAACCCCTCAGTTTGTTTCTCAGAGTCCACAGTCTCTTATGGTTCATCTCCCCCTCTGATTTCCCCCCATTCACCCTTCCTTTCCTTCTCACAATGTCCTCCATGTTTCTCCTTATGCTCCACATGTAAGTGAGACCATATGATAATTGACTTTCTCTGCTTGACTTACTTCACTCAACATAATCTCCTCCAGTCCTGTCCATGTTGATACAAAAGTTGGGTATTCATCCTTTCTGATGGAGGCATAATATTCCATTGTATAGATGTACCATATCTTCTTTATCCACTCATCTGTTGAAGGGCATCTTGTCCCTTTCCACAGTTTGGCGATTGACCCTGCAATTGCACTACTGGGTATTTACCCCAAAGATGCAGATGCAGTACAAAGAAGGGCCACGTGAACCCAATGTTCATAGTATTCAATAGTATTGTAATTGCAGTGTATGGTGACACATGGTAACTACATTTGTGCTGAGTATAGCATAATGTCTAGACTTGTCCAATCACAAAGTTGTACACCTGAAATTAATGTAACATTGTGTGTCAACTATACTTCAATTTTAAAAAGTAAGATGGGGTGGATGTGTATGTATAATATATAATATACATTATACATTTATATATATTTCATAAATAATATATAAATAATATACATTATGCATTTCCATGTATAATATTTTGTTATATATATACAAATAAATATTGTTCAACTTTAATAAAGAAGGAAATCCTGCTACCCGTGACAAGGATGACCTTGAAGATGTCATGCTAGGTAGAAGAAATCAGAGAAAGATAAATGCTCTATAATCTCACTTAAATGTGTAATCTAAAAAAACCAAACTCATAGAAAAAGAGTATAATGGTGGTTGCCAATGGCTGGATGGTAGGGAAAATAAAATGTTGGTCAAAGTGTACAAACTTTCAGCTATAAGGTGAATAACTTTTAGGGAATCTAATGTACAGCATGATGATTATAGTTAGCAATACTGTATTATATAGTTGAAAGTTGCTATGGTAGTGGATCTATAATGTTCTCACCACACAGAAATATGGTAATTATATGAAGTAATGGTGGTGTTAACTAACCTTCTTGTGGTAATCTTTCACTATCTATATCTATATCTATATATGTATATATGTAATCTTTCACTATATATACATATAATCTTTCACTATATATGTGTGTATATATATATGACATATATATATAATCAAAACATCATGTTGTAGTGCAGTATTAGCAATATAGAGGTGAGCATAGCTGCCTTCCAAATCATGTTGTACAGCTTAATCTTACACAATGTTTCATGTCAAATAATCTCAATAAAGTTGGGAAATAAAGAATTTCAAAATTACAACAACAGAACATGAAAGAAGAAAACCCAAATACTCCAGGGATAGAGAGATAGCTGCAACTCCTCTCAAAACCCTCAAGTCCACTCGCTGATGGAGGATCTGTGCTTTCGTCTTACATCTAGATATAAAACACTTCAGGGAGTGTGATGCCTTTTGGGTTCATACTGTGTTCTTGGAAAGACAACTGTATAGTGAATGAAACCATGTTGTTCAGGCACCTTAATTCCTAAATTTTCTATTTCTTTTTATTTATTTATTTTTTTAAGATTTTTTTTTTATTTGAGAGAGAGAGAGAGAATGAGAGAGAGGAAGAGGTCAGATGGAGAAACAGACTCCCCGCTGAGGAGGGAGCCCGATGCGGGACTCGATCCAGGGACTCCAGGATCATGACCTGAGCCGAAGGCAGTTGCTTAACAACTGAGCCTCCCAGGTGCCCCTAAATTTTCTATTTCTTAATGGCAAAAGTCCATTGACTGATTTTTCCCCCACACTTGGTGGTAGTTACCCATACCCTATAGGGAAATTATTTAGGACTTCTCTTTTCTGCTTTTATTCAAAATACTCATTTAAAAGAGAGCAGATACATATGATAGCTAAAAAGGCCTTGAGTGAGATACACTTGTTTTCATGTTATTTTCTTATCTTTTGTTAGAATCCTAAGTACATTTCAGACTCCCTATAAGGATATAGTCAACATATTGATTATTTTAATCTTTGGAACTGAAATACTACTCTAGTGAATTGTGAATCATGAACTAGTGATGGGCTCTTTCTACATGTGTCTAATATCCAATCAAACTAGTACCTCAAGATTTCTTGTGCCTTAGAGATTTATGCATTATTTCAGACATTCTTTTCTACCAGTTTCTATTTATGTTAAAGAATTTTAACCTCTTCTTTCATATTCTTAAATCACATTTTTCTCCTCTGACTTCATTTTTTATCAAAATAAGATATAACCATACCTTGTTTTCTGATCATGTTCTTATACAAATGTATACAGTGTGTTTTTCAAGGTATAAGAAGCAATATAAAACACACACAAACAAAAACACACCCAAAGATCTTTGGTATCTGGCATTAAATGTTATCCTGACAAATATCTCCTTTAATAGCCCTTTGTATATTTTGAAAAAAGAGACAAAACAATTTCACACAGCTATGTAAATATGTCAAATAAAAATGAAGCTAATATTTATTTGTAGGAATATTTACCATATTTAGATGCACAAACATTTGACCATTTTTAGTCTGCCTTCAAATTGAATGACAAATTTCTTCCAAAGACCACAAAATAATTATCATGGGAAATGTTTTCAGGGAATATGTCCCAAAATGAAAAAGGATATTTGAAGGGCAGTTTAACTCCTGAGCAAATATTGAGACTCTTTCAAATAATCTATGAAGAAAAATCATCCCTGAACAGAAATCTTTTGGGGAAAAAAACTCTTTTCAATTTTATCATTGTGTGATACTTTAATGGATCTGGGAGAAAGGCAAAACACAATCATTAAAAAAAAAAAAAAAGAAAAGCAAATTAAAGAACTCTGGTAATATTAGTGTGGAAATGGGTTCCTTGACTGAAACAAAGCAGAATTCTGAATAAATGACTTTGTGGTTAGGCCCATCTGACTGCTTTGCAAAACTATCCTCTAACCTGGCACAAATTTTTGTATTTTGGGGTAAGAAGAACCCAAGAAATTGGAATTTCTCTTGAACCAGTAGGTAAACACTGTTCTTATTTGTCTTGAATTATAGCTGATCATGATGGCTTAAGCAGTCCAGGCTGCCAGATTTCAAAGGACAATATTTACAATGTATCCATCCATTTGCTTCCTTTCTTGCCTCTTTTGCAAACGGACATCAATAGTCTTTGGTTAGTTATCTTAATGATATCAGAGTTTCAAATTCATTCACAATTACAGATGATGTATATAACCTTATAGAACATAAGAAACAGTTGCTTGGTGCAAATAAAGCAACATCATCTTAAAGGTTTTGGTTTATAGGACTTCATTCTGTGCTTTCCCAGTACTCCTTACTATCATTTAGTCCACCATAGTCATAGAGCACCTGTGTGCAAGTGTTATCTTTTGTAAGGCTACTCAGAGCATATGCACCTAGTTTTATGCAAGGCACTAGTGCCACAAATATGAGAAAATAGCTTTATCACCCCCAAGGAGCTGCCTCTATAGTGAGAAAGGCAGACATACAAACACATATTGATAACAAAGTATTAACTGGCAGTAAAATGAAGTTAGATATAAGGCCCTATCAGCACATGGAGGAATTCCAAATAAAGGCCTAAAACACAAATGATGTACTAAATTTGTTTTAGGTCTGTAGTATAAGAACAACAGCTGTAATTTATTGAGTGCTTAATACATTTCGGACACAATGCTAAGAACCTAATATGATTCATTTTACTTAATTCTTTTAATGACCCAAGAGATTGATATTATCATTTCCTCCATTTACATATGAGAAAACTTGAGCCTGAAGAATTTAAGTAAGATTTTCACTGTCACACAGCTAGCTAATCAATCAGTGAAGGCAAAGCTTAGGTCAAAATCTGTCCATTGTTAATGTGTTGCTTTTTCTTATTTTTTTAGCCTTGTATTTTGAAATAATTTTACTCTTAAAGAAACATTGGAAGGATCAAAAAGAGAGTTCCCACATGTGCATTTCTAGGCTCCCCAGTTGTTAGTATTTTATATTTGCTTTACCATTTTTGAACTCTCTTGATAGATACATAGATGTTTTTATAATTTTTCCTCTACATCAATTGATAATAAGCTTTAGACATGATGCCCTGTTATCTCTGCTATAGACTGAATGTTGGTGTTTCCCCAAAATTCATATGTTAAATAATAACTTCCTAATTGTGATGGCATTAGGAGGTGGGGGACCTTTGTGGGTGATTAGATCATGAGGGTAGAGCCCCCAGAAATGGAATTAGTGCCTTTATGGAAGAGACTCCAGAGAGTTCTGTGACCTCTTCTGCCATGTGAGGACACAGCAAGAAGATGGCTGTCTTTGAACCAAGAAGTCGGCTCTTACCAGATACCAAACTGGCTGGTGCCTTGATCTTGGACTTCCCACCCTCCCAAATTATGAGAAATAAATGTTGTTATAGCCACCCAGTTCATGGTATTTTTAACATAGTAGCTGGAACTAAGGCACTCTCTAGATACTTCAGGGTTTATTTTTAAAGTGACAGCCTCCTGTATAATGATATTACAGCCACCAAAATCAGGCAATTAACATTGATACAATACTACCATCTAATCAACAGAACTTATTAAAATTATGCTTTTATGTCCACAATAGCCAAACTATGGAAAGAACCTAGATGTCCATCAACAGATGAATGGATAAAGTAGATGTGATACACACACACACACACACACACACACACACACACACACACACACACACATACAATGGAGTACTATGCAGCCATCAAAACCCCCGAAATCTTGCCATTTGCAACGACATGAATGGAACTAGAGGATATTACGCTAAGCAAAATAAGTCAGTCAGAGAAAGACAGTTATCATACGATATCTCTGATATGAGGAATTTGAGAGGTGGGGGGGTCATGAGGGCAGGGAGGGAAAAAATGAAACAAGATGGGACTGGGGAGGGAGACAAACTATAAGAGACTCTTAATCTCAGGAAACAAACTGAGGGTTGCTGGGGTTGGGGGGATAGGGTGGCTGGGTGATAGACATTGGGGAGGGTGTGTGCTATGGTGAGTGCTGCGAAATGTGTAAGCCTGATGATGAAGACATGTACCCTGGGGCAAATAATACATTATATGTTACCTAAAAAAAATTATGCTAACTGTCCCAATAATGTGCTGTTTTTTAGTAAAAACTGTTCAAAGAGCAAATAACTGCAGAATTATGTGTTTTATTTAGGTACCATGTCTTTTTGGTCTCCATTAATCTGGAACACTTCCTCAGCCTTTCTTTGTCCTTCATGACTGACATTTTTGAAGAGCACAGGACAGTTATTTTGAGGACTATCTTTCAATTTGGGTGTCTCTGATGTTTTCCTCGTGATTAAATTCAGATTGTACATTTTTGGCTAGAAAACCACAAAAGGAATATTATGTCCTTCTCAAATGCATTATATCAGGAGGCCATGATGTCAGGTTGTTTTATCACTGGTGATGGTAACTTTAATTACTTGGTGAAGGTGGTGTTCACTAGTTTTTTTCATTATAAAGTTAATATTTTCCCTTTATAATTACTAAGTGTTTTCTGGAAAGATAGAAATATCCTATTCATCAACAAATATTCACCTACTAGTTTTAGTGTGAACATTCTTGCCTGAATTATTATCATTATGTAACAAAATGGTTATTTTCTAATCCCATCACTTTGTCTACATTCATTAGTTGGCGTTCTAGTTTTTAAATTTAATTTAATTTTTTCAGTGTTCCAAGATTCGTTGTTCATGCACCACATCCAGTGCTCCATGCACTATGTGCCCTCCTCAATACCCACCATCAGGTTCACCCATCCGCCCATCCTCCTCCCCTCCAAAACCCTCAGTTTGTTTCTCAGAGTCTACAGTCTCTCATGGTTCATCTCCCCCTCCAATTTACCCCAATTTGTTTTTCCTTTCCTACTCCTAGTGTCCTCCATGTTATTCCTTATGCTCCACAAGTAAGTGAAACCATATGATAATTGACTTTCTCTGCTTGACTTATTTCACTTAGCATAATCTCCTCCAGTCCTGTCCATGTTGATATAGAAGTTGGGTATTCCTCCTTTCTGATAGAGGCATACTATTCCATTGTATATATGGACCATTTCTTCTTTATCCATTCATCTGTTGTAGGGCATCTTGGTTCTTTCCACAGTTTGGTGATTGTGGCCATTGCTGCTATGAACATTGGTGTATATGTGGCCCTTCTTTTCACTGCATCTGTGTCTTTGGGGTAAATACCCAGTAGTGTGATGGCAGGGTCATAAGGCAGCTGTATTTTTAATTTCTTTTTTTTTTTTTAAAGATTTTATTTATTTATTTATTTATTAGGAAAGAGAGAGAGTGAGAGAGAGCATGAGAAGGGAGAAGGTCAGAGTGAGACGCGGACTCCCCATGGAGCTGGAAGCCCGATGTGGGACTCGATCCCGGGACTCCGGGATCATGACCCGAGCCAAAGGCAGTTGCTTAACCAACTGCGCCACCCAGGCGCCCTGTATTTTTAATTTCTTCAGGAATCTTCACACTGTTTTCCAAAGTGGCTGCACCAGCTTGCATTCCCACCAACAGTGTAGAACAACATTAGTTGGCATTCTTTTTTTTTTTTAAGATTTTTATTTATTTATTTGACAGAGAGAGAAAGATCACAAGAAGGCAGAGAGGCAGGCAGAGAGGGGGGAGCAGGCTCCCTGGTGAGCAGAGAGCCCGATGGGGCTTGATCCCAGGACCCTGAGATCATGACCTGAGCCGAAGACAGAGGCTTTAACCCACTGAGCCACCCAGGTGCCCCTAGTTGGCATTCTTTAATGAAGAGCTTTCCCTTCTTTCCTACTCATTTTTATATCTCTTTTTATTTTGTTTTTATTTATTTTTAAAGATTTATTTATTTATTTATTTTAGAGAGAGAACATGAGTGAGGGGAGGAGCAGAGGGAAAGAGACAGTTGTCAAATAGCCTCCCCACTGAGCATGGAGCTGAAGTAGGACTCGATACCAGGACCTTGAGATCATGACCTAAGCCGAAATCAAGAGTCAGAGGCTTAATCAGTTGAGACACCCAGGTGCCCCTTACTCTTTTTTAATTGAAGTATGGTTGACATATAGTAGTTCCAGGTATATAGCATAGTGTTTGACAATTATAAACATTATGAAATGTTCACCACCATAAGTGTAGTTACCACCTATCACCATACAAAGTTATTACAATATTATTGACTATATTCCCTATCACATGACTTACTTATTTTATTTATATTTGTAAGGAATAATTAATTTCTATTTTATTAGCTGTCATTTGTTACTATTAAAATTTGCTTTGCTGCTCCATTTGTCCCAGATTTTGTTATCCCCTTAAAGCTTGTTTCTTTGTTCTTTGAACACGTTTTGGTCATTCTTTGAGGATCTCTTTACTTTCTGACATCACAAAATATTCTAGATCTACCTTCTCCTTTCCCTCCCCAAGCCATAGAATCAACCATTTTTCTGAGTAGGCTTTTGTTCTTCTCTTTCTGGTCACTCAGAGTTCTTATTTTTATGCATATATAAATCTGGGTAATACAAGCATTTTATTATCCAAAAATGTCTATGAAACAGCCATTTTTACAACTAATACAGTGATAATAAAAACCCACTAAACTAGCTTGAAGTCACTGTATAATTTCCTAAAATGTCTTCTAAACCCACCCAAAAGGGATCATTTGGATCCTAGGGAAGAAAAAAGATGAAGAAAAAGAAAGCAAGAAAAGGAAAAGAACTTTTTTTAAAAATCTGAGAAGTCATGGAAACAGATTTTTTTAGTACCTTCTCTATGATAAATACTTTCACATGTAACTTCTCATTATATCTCTGCAACAATTTCTCAGGGTAGAGATTATGTTCCTCACTTAATAGATAAGAAAATACAGGTTCACTCTTTCAGCAACTTGCTCTAACCTACACAGTAAGGCAGAGAACTAGAAATGGGACCTATCTCTATCATATATTGAACCAATCTTCCTCTACCCAGTGCTACCTCGATATAATTTTAATGCTAATTCATATCCTATATTCTATTTCTGTAATTGGCCATCCCTCTACAACTTACTTAGTAGCTCTTTATTTACCCATTTCCCAAATACCGGAACGCCTTATGCTCAGACAGATGATAAAGACTTTCCTTAGCTCTAAGAACAGCCTGTTAAAACAAACATCTTTCCTTGAATTAGGATTCACCACCTGCTTTTTAGGTTAGCTTTATTTTCTGAACTGTGAGGCACGGTACTCTAGAACCTCTTGACATATAACAGACAGCCTTTATTCAGTAGGCTGTTATTAATGCCTCTTGTAATAAACACCATATACTTGGTGTCTCCATTTTTGAAGACTATAAAGTTTGGGCTGGTGGGAGTGCAGCTCACTCATCAGTAGAAAATTTGAGAGTGTAAGGAATTTTTCTTTCTCTAACAGGGCAGAACTAAAATGTCTGATTATATAGCAAAGCAATGTGATAGTTATGGTGTTTATTCTGTGTATGAATTTATTACAGATCAAAACCAAAACACCACTACAGATATGTCCTAGCAAGTGAAAACAGCATTCATTCAGGGAGGGTTAGGTGAAATCTTCAGTGAAATATGAAGAAATGCTTCCTAATAGAGCAACTAGGAATAGAGAGCAGCTAATGTTTACACATTTTAAGCAGTGCCTTCCCATGCCTTTGCATCTCAAAATAACCATGTGAAGGAGAGTAGGTATATGACCTCATCCTCATTTTACACATGAAGAATATTGAGGTTCAGAGAGATGAAGTAACTTACTTAAGATCTCACAGCTCATGGACTGGCACCTTACACCACACCATGATTAAAGTCCTATAAATTAGATTTTTGCTAGAATCTCTCTGGGCTTAATCAAATCAATGTGAGCAGGTAGCAAAGTAAAGGAAATCCATTTCACTTTATTCCTTGAAGCCTCTTAATAAAAGGTGGAAGACGTGATGTGGGGCCCCTTATTCTATTGTTTTAGTAAAAATTCTGCCTTGTTTTTGAGTAGACCACAATATGATATATGAAATATATTTTTGGCCAAATTAATAGCATCATACCACAGAATTTATTTTGCTCTGATGATATGTAATCAATTGTTTCACTATAGCGAGCAAGTAACCTCTGCTACTATTTGAGTAGGGATAAATATAAACCCCAAAATAAGTAGGAGACAACTGAAAGGGCATCATGGAATTGGAGATTTTGCCTTACACACATATACACACATGTGCACACACACACACACACCACCACCACCACCACACTAGACCAAGGTTACTAATTGGCACTAACAACCTAAGAGGGTTTATATAAGAATCACTTTATCATATTATGGGAAATTTATGCAGGTATTATGGCAATTATATGCAGAACTTATGACCAAATTATTTTTTTAAGATTTTATTTATTTATTTGACAGAAAGAGAGAGATCACAAGTGGGCAGAGAGGCAGGCAGGGGGTGGGGAGCAGGCACCCTGCTGAGCAGAGAGCCCGATGCGGGGCTCGATCCCAGGACCCTGAGATCATGACCTGAGCCGAAGGCAGAGGCTTTAACCCACTGAGCCACCCAGGCGCTCCTTATGACCAAATTCTTAAACTAAAAATAGTAATCATTACCATGTATTAAATAGCTTATTATGTCAACTAGATTACAAGATGTTTTATTGCCATTTTATCATTTATGAAAACTTCTCTGTTGTGATGGACTTTTTAAATTCCTTTTTTTTTTTTTTAAGATAAGTGTACTGATGCTCAGACCACACAGCTGATAATTGGGGAAGCCAGGGTTAGAATCTCATTGTGTTGAATGCCAAAGCCCAGTCTCTGGACAACTTGGCTATGCCACATGATTATAATGTTGTAGATATTATGGTAGATACAAGTCTACTGTTAACTCCCTTCTTCACATAAGGAGTTAGTGAATTATCTCCAACCAGGAGTACTTGGGTCTCTCTCTTTTTTTTTTTAAAAGATTTTATTTATTTATCTGAGAGAAAGAGACACAGCAAGAGAGGGAATACAAGCAGGGAAGCAGGGGGAGTGGGAGAATGAGAAGCAGGCTCCCTGTGGAGCAGGGAGCCCGATGTGGGGCTCGATCCCAGGACCCTGGGATCATGACCTGAACCGAAGGCAGGCGCTTAACGACTGAGCCACCCAGGCGCCCCTACTTGGGTCTCTTTTGCAGGTACCTTTCATCTCTATGTATTGCCATTTCCCTCTCTTTTATCTTCTGCAGGATTCTTCTGAATGTGGCAAAGACTTGAATATCCCTTTTTTTATTTCAAGTTTTTCTTTCTTTTCCCCCAGCTTTACTGATATAATTGATATATAACGTTCTGTCAGGTTAATGTGTACAATATAGTGATTGTATATATGTGTATATTGTGAAGTAATTATCACAATCAAGTTTTTTTAATTAATTTAATTTTGGAGCACCTGGGTGGCTCAGTGGGTTAAAGCCTCTGCCTTCGGCCCAGGTCATGATCCCAGGGTACTGGGATCGAGTCCCGCATCAGGCTCTCTGCTCGGCAGGGAGCCTGCTTCTCTCCCTCTCTCTCTCTCTCTCTCTCTCTCTCTCTCTCTGTGTCAAATAAATAAATAAAATATTTTTAAAAATTAATTTTATTTTATTTTTTCAGTGTTCTAAGATTCATTGTTCGTGCACCACACCCAGTGTTCCATGCAATACATGCCCTCCTCAATACCCACCACCAGGCTCAGTTTTTATTTAAATTCTAGTTAGTAGAACGCCTGGGTGGTTCAGCTGTTAAGTGTCTGCCTTTGGCTCAGGTCATGATCCCGGGGTCCTAGGATCGAGTCCCACATCATGCTCCCTTCTTGGCCAGAAGCCAGCTTGTCTCTCTCTCATTCCTTCTGCTTGTGTTCCCTCTCTCGCTGTGTTTCTCTCTGTCAAATAAATAAATAAATCTTTTTAAAAAATAAATTCTAGTTAGTTAACGTATCTGGTAAAATTGGTTTCAGATGTAGAATTCAGTGATCCATCACTTCCATACACTACCCAGTTTTCAGCCTAACAAGTGCCTTCTTTAATCCCCATCCCCCATCTAGCCCATCCCCCACCCACCATCAACCCTCAGTTTGTTCTCTATCCTTAAGAGTCTCTTATGGTTTGATTCTGCCCCCTCCCTTCTTTTCCCTCCCCATATGTCCATCTGTTTTGTTTCTTAAATTCCACATATGAGTGAAATCATATGGTATTTGTTTTTCTCTGACTTATTTCCCTTAGCATAGTATCCTCTACCTCCATCCACGTCTTTGTACATGGCGGGATTTCATTCTTTTTGATGGCTGAGTAATATTCCATTGTATATATATATATATACCACTTCTTTATCCTTTTATAGTAATTTAGTCTCCAGTTACTGGTTTTCCAAGTATTTGGGCTTTGTTGCCAGCTCTCTTTCTCCTGCTCCTACACACAATCTCTTCTATTCTGTAGTTTCTCTCTCCTGATGACTTATTTTCATTTTCTGGTCATATTGTTGTGGCTCCTTGGTCTACTGTGCTCCCTTTCTATCATTTATTACTTAGCACATTATTTGGGTTTTTTTTATGTCATGTTTCATGCTATTGTCCTGTGACATTCTGGCCTATGAGAATTTGCCCTCTCTTCTATGGGTTAATTCTTAGAACTTATCCATAATTAATCTTCTAGAAAGTTAAGGACTTAGTTATCTTCATCTACTCCAACTATTTCATTTGAGGAGCAATAAAATGGCCAACAGACACAGTGCCCCAGGAGGACAGTTTCTTTGGAACAGTAGTTTCCAAATGTGGGCCTCTATAAGAATCACCTAGGGGACTTGTAAAAACACAAAATGTTCAGCCCACCTCCAGATTTTCTGCTTTAATAGGTCTTGGATGTGGGGAGGGTAAAACAGGCCTTAAGACTTTGCTTTTCTAGAACATTCCCAGGTGATGTTTATACTATAGGTCCAGAGACCACACTGAAAACCACTGCCTTGGATTGATATGGGCAAAACAAGGTAAAATCAGAGGAAAAAGAGATAGTGGTAAATTTTTCCTTAGACATTACATCAGGCTTCATTAAATGGAGGTAACAGTTAAAAAGCCTTTGGAGGACATACAGAAGGTACCGTGTAGGCAAATACAAGTGTGTAACATAGCCAGAGAAATATAAAATGTGGTAACTGGGAGGGAATTTGTAGGGTTTTGGTATGGTTTAAGTGTTAAGTGAGGTAGAGATGTTAAAAGAGATATTAAAGGTATATGGTAGAGTAAAAGTGAAATTGGGGCTTTTGTGTGATCTCACATGCCCTTTTCCTTGGGTTGAGAAGGTGATCTGAGTGTTTCTATCATTTGAGAGCATTATTAGACTTGAGCTTTGGAAGTATCACTGAAGAAGATGGTTGGGATGAAGGAAGAACCTGATGACAAAAAGAAAGCATGGGTCTCTTGAACAAAAAGAGAGACTCATAGACTGGGATACCAAAGATTTTTTTTTAAGATTTTATTTATTTATTTGACAGAGAGAGAGATCACAAGTAGGCAGAGAGGCAAGCGGAGGGCGGGGGGGGGGGGAAGCCGGCTCCCCGCTGAGCAGAGAGCCCGATGTGGGGCTCGATCTCAGGACCCTAAGATCATGACCTGAGCCGAAGGCAGAGACTTTAACCCACTGAGCCACTCAGGCACCCCCCAAAGATTTTGATACTAGGGAAACTTCTGTTTAATTTGGAAATAGTCTACAGACATTGTATTATACTAATTTCTTTATATGCCGATCTTACACAGTACACTGAAAAATCCTTGGTCATCTTTGTATCATCAGTAGCTATGGTAGTGCATGGCTTTCATAAGAGCTCAAGAGATGTTGACTGAGCGAGTAAATAAATTAATGCAAATGAGTGTATCATTTATATTCTTTTGAACTTCAGCCCCATCCTTTATAAAGTAGGGAGGTAAGGATTTATTTCATCCTTCCCAGAATGTGACAAATGAATGAATGAATATTAATAAAGTGATAGGTGTTTATTAAGAAGCAAGTAGAAATGGATGGCATTCTGGTGATGGGATTTATCACATAAATGATAACCAGTTGAACCTTCCTTTATTTGAATAAAATTTCTGAAATTATCTCCAAATTGCTTTGGTAAAGATAGCTGGACTGAATTAAAAGTGCTATTACAGAAGTCTTTAAATGCCCATTAATGCTTTTGTGTAAGTAGGCTAATTTGCAGATTTACCCATTCCTATATGAAACCAAGGCACTGCTGGTTCTGTCAGATAATTTTCTCAATTATATCTCTAGGCAATTAAATAAATTGCAAAAACTAGTCCATTGCTTTTGGAAACTCTCATTCTGAGAGGAGTGAAATTCTTACCCATGAAGTATCACTGGCCCAAAAAGAAAGTTAAAATGTAATTCCTTTTATTTTTTATTTTATTTTATTTTTTAAAATTTTTATTTATTTATTTAAAGATTTTATTTATTTATTTGAGAGAATGAGAGCAAGCGAGCATGAGAGGGGAAGGTCAGAGGGAGAAGCAGACCCCCTGCTTAGCAGGGAGCCTGATGTGGGACTCAATCCCAGGACTCCAGGATCATGACCTGAACTGAAAGGAGTCACTCAACCAACTGAGCCACCCAGGTGCCCTCCTTTTATTTTTTTTTTTAAGTTTATTTCTTTATAATCTTTACATCCAATGTGGGGCTTGAACTCATGGCCCCAAGATTAAGAGTCACACACTCCACTGTCTGGGCAAGCCGGGTTCCCCCAGAATAACTGCTTTTAATTTTACCTACTTACTTTCCCAATCAGTTCTTTCCCTAATATTCTAGCTTTGGTAAGACCAAGACATTTTCCTGCTTCCATGATTGTATTTCTTCTTTCTAATAGCAAGAAGAAAGTTCAAGGATACAGACTATACATAGCAAAAAGAAATAAATAAAATAAGAACTACATTTAGACACATGCTAGGTATTTTTCCGAAGCCAAAAGATAATATCCTAGAAAAAGAGAAAAAAGTGGTTACATAATAAAGAGGAAGAGTTAGACTTTTGGTTTTTTCCAATAGGAGATGCTAGTTGACAATGATGAAATGTCTTCAAAAGTATGAGGGCAAATGACTCTGAACCTTGACTTCTAGATTGTTTAATCATGGGGAGGGGTGAGATTCTTAAACATGGAAGTGATTTGGAAAATATACTAGATGTAATCTTTTCCAGAAAAACAATATGGCTGAAAGATACAATCTAGGACTTTAAAGAAAATTCCAGAAAAGAGGAAGACATCAGACACGAGAAAGTGTGCACAGAGAAACCAACAAAGTCCCTCCTTAAGCTGAAACTAGTTTTTCTCAGTGGGGGTGCTGGGGGCATTTTGAGTGACTGCCTGCTTGTTGTGTAGACTGTCTTGCCTATTACAAAATGCCTAGCATCTGTAATCCCCAATTTTATAGAAAGAATTCTGAGGATGATAGGAGTATAATATTTTTTTAAGAACTGAAATTTATTTATTTTTAAGATTTTATTTATTTGACAGAGAGAGAGATCATAAGTAGGCAGAGTGGCAGGCTCCCCGCTGAGCAGCGAGCCCGATGTGGGGCTCGATCCCAGGACCCCGAGATTATGACCTGAGCCGAAGGCAGAGGCTTAACCCACTGAGCCACCCAGGCGCCCCAGGGGCATAATATTTTTTAAGTGAATAAAAAACTAGAATGATGGGGCGCCTGGGTGGCTCAGTGGGTTAAAGCCTCTCCCTTCGTCTCAGGTCATAATCTCAGGGTCCTGGGATCGAGCCCTGCATTGGGCTCACTGCTCAGCGGGGAGCCTGCTTCCCCTCCTCCCTCTGCCTGCCTCTCTGCCTACTTGTGATCTCTCTTTCTATGTGTGTCAAATAAATAAATAAATAAAATCTTAAAAAAAAACCTGGAATGATAATTTCAGGTGTGGGGGAGGAGTAGTTACAGATAATGTTTATTGTGGTACTTTGTTACTGTGAAATTAATTATATCTCAATGGGAAAGGTACACACATGACAAGAAGCAATGAAGTGTAAAGTGTATGTCACTCTAACCCTCATTCTTTATTCCCAGACTGTTTTCAATTTTTTGTACATGCTGTTAGAACACATTCGAGCATATTATATGCATATATTCATTCACAGCTTCCTTTTCCTACTTAATTATCTAGAGTATATGTCCATATCAACACAAAAATAGGCCTTGAACTTCTTTTTCTTTAATATGCTTATGTTTTGTTAAATTTATATTACAAAAGACATGCATGTATGTCGAGGGGGTAATATTCAATGGGGCAAAAGAACACAGAATGAAATGTATCTTTTTCTCCTCTTTCCATTCTTAGCCCCACTTCTGAGGAAACTGCTCTCAAAAGTATTGCTTTTATCCCTTCGGGGTTTTATCACTTCATTGTAATAGTCCCTGTGTCAGGGTTTATTCTCTTTAGAGAAACTCAGTCTCCCCCTCACTCCCTCCCTCTCATAACATAAAAGCAGTTTGTCACTTTGCACCCTATCCCCCACCTTCTCTTCCCTCCTCTATTTTTTGTAAGTTTCTGGTACATGATCTTTGTTAGATGAAGAAAATACTCTGTTCTTTTTTTGCCAGGGCTTATTATAGTGATGTGGAATTTATCTTTATTAGCTTTTACTATATCTACTAGATGACTACATGATTTTTCTTCTTCTTACCATATAGTACATAAATTAATATATTAATTATATTTATATTCTATAATTATATAAATTAATAGAAATAAATTATTAATTATATAAATCAATATTCTAGTATTATGACAACCTTGCAGACCTTGATTAAATTGAAATTGGAGCCCTTTTTCCCCATAATAAGTGATCACTGTGAGGTTCCATCCTGTTGGATTCACTGGACTTGTGAAATCTAGTAACTGTTGTCTTTAGTTTCTGGGAAATTATTAACTGTCTTTTCAAATCTTCCCTCACACAAACCTCTCTCTCCTCCTAGAACTCCAAGTAGAGATACAAAAGGTCCTGTCATCTGTCTGTACTCCATGCCTTTTTACATATTTTCCATTCTATTTTCTTTGTTTCTTCTCCTTCAGTCATTTCTTCTGATTCATCTTTTTTTTAAAAGATTGATTGATTGATTGATTGATTGATTAGAGAGAGGGAAGAGAGATTGCGGGATCAGGGCAGAGGGAGAGAGAGAGAATCTCCAGCAGACTCTTCGCTGAGTGTGGAGCCCATTGTGGGGCTTGATCTTATAACACTGTGATCAAGACCCGAGCCAAAACCAAGAGTGAACTGAGCCACCAGGTGACCCCTAATTCATCTTCTTGTTGCCTAATTCTGCATTTAAATGTGACTACTGAACAAACTTTTTAAAGTTAAAATTGTATTTTTATTTTCATTTTTTTTCATGTTCAGAAATTCTATTTGGTCCTTTTACTAAGGCTCTCTGTTATTTTAAATAGTTCTTATATCCTAACTCATACTTTCAGTCTCCTGTTGGATGACTTGAAACATATCAAATCTACTTAGTTCATCATCCAGGTCTAAAAATTGCAATATCTAAAGTCATTATCATTTTGATTCTACTATTTGTTGTTTCTTCTAGCTATTGCCTGTGATTTCTTATTTCTTTGTGGAGTTTTTTGTGTTTATTTTTTATTCTGAGTTAATATTTCTTAGAATTCTGAGGCATGTGTTGAAGTTTCAGTCTTTCAGAAACAAATTGTATTTGCTTCTGCCAGGGACTCCCCCTACAGAACATCACTTTAAAGTGAATATGAGCTTGAGATTTTGGGGATCAACTAGTATGGATTTAGACTATGTGAAGGATAACTTAATATTGTAAATTCTTAGGAGGCAGGTTCTCCATTTTGCATCCTCTGCTCTGCTCACCAAGAAGCTGTGAGTACCGGTCACATGGTCTTAGGGAAAACAGTACCGTATTTGCCTCTTCAAGTTCTACCTTTCATTTAATTTAAAAGCTATGGAATATTTATTGTCTTTCCAGCTCATGAATGCATACAAGGTTTTGGGGGGTTTTACTTATTTTAGTCAACATTTTATGTGTTCATAGTGTGTGAATTGGTCAAGGCTTCTAGCCTTCTTTATTCCCAAAAATAACTTTTCACAGAATAATATTTTCAAAAGAAAAAGTCTTTTTTGTCAGATAGGGTGCATGGTTATCAAAATTTCTGAGTTCTTACCAGTTTCCTAGTTTACTGTTTGACACATAATTTGTCTAGCTATAAAATATTAAGTTTATTTTACCTCTCCATGTTGAAGGCCTTGTTGCATGACATTCTCGCTTGCAATAATGCTTTTGTGTAATCTGATCCTTACCTGAGTCCTCTGAATGTCAACTATATTTCTGTCCCTCTCACACACACACTATGACTCTTCATTCTGTTTTTGAAAACATTTGCACTCTTATTTTTCATTGTTCAAACCTATCCCAAGACCAAGTCATTTGTAAGTTATTTGCATCATTCCTACCTACAATCAGAGGACACTGATTCTATTTTATTTATTTATTTTTAAAGATTTTATATATTTACTTGACAGAGAGAGAGATCACAAGTAGGCAGAGAGACAGGCAGAGAGAGAGGAGGAAGCAGGTTCCCCGCTGAGCGGAGAGCCTGATGCGGGGCTCGATCCCAGGACCCTGAGATCACGACCTGAGCCGAAAGCAGAGGCTTTAACCCACTGAGCCACCCAGGCGCCCCCAGAGGACACTTTTAATTAAGAATATATATTGAGATTAGGGAAAATTTTCTCCTAATTCTTCATTTATTTCTTCCACTCTATAATATTAATTATGGATGTCTGAAATGCTTATTACTGGACTGTTATATTTACTGGACTGATCATTTTGTTTTTTTCTTTTGTGTCATATTTTCTTTTTCTGTTCTTTATTCTGAAATACATCCTTATATATGTTAAGGGGCACTTTAATTAGAATAAAGTGGAACATCTATATGAGTACTTGCATTCACCCAACATGCTTCAAAGTGATATTTACTAGATCCAACATTTCTTTATTTATAAAATACTCACACTAAAAAAAGATAGATCCATGGAAACCTAGAGATACACTGTAGCTCAATCAGCTTTAACCTATAGCTTAAGCAAGTACAATTTTAAATTGTAAATTGTGTAAAAAACAAATGCATTTTAGTGTCACCATGTTAAAGCCTCCCATTCACTGCAATAATTTAAATAATAATAGATCTAAGTCTTACACGATGAACACAGGGATAAATAAATAAAGGCAATATTTTTCAGAGCCAGAGGGTATATCATGAAATGTAAGTTGAGGAAAGCAAAGAATTGTCATCAGTGTGTGCAGTGAACACTAAGTGGACTAATTGTTTAAGATTATTATGTGGAAATTGAGTATTGTAGACTCTTGGCACCGGAATGTGGCATGACAATTACTACAGACTGCAACATTAAAAATTTATTGACTGTTGAATACTTTATATGTGCTCCAAGCTTGTAGCCTCAAATGGCACGAAGACTTCAAATTCTACTCCTTGGCTTTCTGCTGAGTCCAAAATCTGTCTTCTACCAAGTGAGGAAATACAGAGAAAAGCATATGGTTATCTGTAATATGAGAGAGAAATCATTATACTTTACTTTTTTCTTCTAAGATTTTGGGATATTTATCCAATTTCTATCTTCTAGGCCAAATAATCGTATGCCAGAGTCCAAATTATTAAACTGAAATTTAGAATAATTTTTATCTTACTGGCAAAAATATATGAACTGATTCTCTATTGAATTTATATTAATTTATAGAGAATTAAAATCGGTATAGTATCACACCAGCCTTTTGTAGCATTACTTTTTTATTCTAAAAATTTCTATCTCCTCACACATTACCAGTCTGTTCTTATGTGTTGTCTAATACTTCCATTAGAGCCCTTAGCATATGATTGGAGTCAGTGACACCATAACAGAAATGAAGAATGCCTTTGATGGGATTCACTAGTAGAATAAGCACAGCTTAGGAAAGAATTGTAAGCTTGGGATATCTGAATAGAAACTTCCCAAACTGAAAAATAAAGAGAAGAAAGGTTGAAAAATATGGAACGTAATATCAAAAGAACTGTTGGACAGTCACCAAAGGTGTAACACACAAATGAGAATAAGAGAAGAAGGAAAAGGAGAAGATGAAGATAGAAAAGAACAGGAGAAATATTTGAAACAATAATGACTGGAAATTTTCCCAAATTAATGTCAGATGTCAAACCACAGGTCAAGGAAGCTGAGGGAATGAATGCTCCCAAAAAAGAAAAGAAAAAGAAACCAGCAACAAAACTAGACCTAAACATATCATATTCAAACTGCAGAAAAACACAGATAAAGAAAAAAATCCTGAAAAAAACCAGAGGGGAAAAACACTTTACTATAAAGGAACAAAGAATTACACTGGACTTCTCAGAAACCATGGAAGCCAGAAGAGAATGGAGTGAAATATTTATTGTGTTGATTCAAATAACAGCAACAAATACCACCTACCTAGAATTCATGTCCTGTGAAATTATCCTTCAAAAGTGAAGGGGAAATAAAGACTTTTTCAGACAGAGAGAGAGTTGTTGCCAGTGGACTTGCCTTGGAAGAAATGTTTTAAAAAGTTCTTCAGAGAAAAGATGAATGATACAGCTCAGAAATTTAGATCTATGTAAGTAAAGGAAGAACACCAGAGAAGGAATCACTGAAGGTAAAAGAAAAGCTTTTATTTTTCTTATTCTTAATTGACCTAACATAATAATCTATTCAAAATTATATTCGCAACATGTATTAATCAGTTATACTTTATGAATGATTAAGATGAATGACTGCAGTAAGACAAGATGTGGGAGGGAGGAATTAGGTCTACTTTGTTACTGTAAGGTACTTGCACCATGAAGTGATACAGTGTTATTTGAAAGTGGATTTAGAGGGGTGCCTGGGTGGCTCAGTGGGTTAAAGCCTCTGCCTTCGACTCAGGTCATGATCTCAGGGTCCTGGGATCGAGCCCCACATCGGGCTCTCTGCTCAGCAGGAAGCCTACTTCCCCCTCTGTCTCTGCCTGCCTCTCTGCCTACTTGTAATCTCTCTCTCTCTCTGTCAAATAAATAAAATCTTTAAAAAAAGTGGATTTAGAGCAGTTGTAAATGTATACTGTAAACTCAAAAACAACCACTACATGAAAAATAGAAAAAGTATAGTTAATATGCTAAGACAAGGGAGGAAAAAGGAATAATATAAAATGCTCAACTAAATATAAAAAGCAGGAAAAAACTGTTAAAAAATATGGTAGCTATTAATCTAACCATATCACTAATCACATTTAAACATCAGTAGTCTAAATTCACCAATTGAAAGAGATTTTCAGAGTGGATCTTCACAAGCAAGACTCAACTATATGTAGTCTGTAAGAAATCCACTTTAAATGTAAAGACATATATGGATTAAAAGTAAAGGAATGGAGAAAGATACACCACATTAACACTAATTGAAAGAAAGCTGAAATTACTATATTAATTTCAGACAGCAAACTTGAATGCAAGAAAAGTTATCAGGGATAAAGAGGGTCATTATATAATGGTAAAAGGGTTAATTCTCCAATAATACACAAAAATCCTTAATCTGCATGCACCTAACAAAAGAGCATTAATATACCTAAGGCCAAAATTATAGAACTGCAAGGAGAAATAGATGGATGCACTATTAGAGCTGGAAACTTCAGCCTCCATCTACTAGGAATGAACAGATCTAGGAGACAGAAGATCTATAAGAATATAATTGAACTCAACAACATTGTCAGTCAACTAGATCTAATTGACATCTATAGAGTATTTCATCTAACAGTAGAATGTGCCTTCTTCTGAAACTCATGTAGAACATCTTTCCTTTCACACTGCTGCCCAGGTGAACACAACCATATCTTTGTTAGCTAAATAAATGCATGTTTTAATAAATGTGCCTGTATTTTAATCTTGAAGCACAACTCATAGTGTTTATGGTTTCTGCTACAGTTCTAACAGCAAAACAAGCTCTTTAAAATAAGATTTCCTTAATTCCCCAAAACTGTAAGGCTATTGTTATAGTTTTAATGTCACTTCATTAATTTAACATCACTTAATTAATCCTTCATTCGAGTATTAAATAGCACTTTATTACTTCTTTCAACTATTCAAAAACTTCTTGTAGCATCTACTGTATGGTTCATATTTTGTGTTGCCTTCAGTGAATTCTCTGACTGCCATTTTATTTTCTTTATTCTGCTACTCAAAGAGCAAGACACCGGATGACCTCCTTGGAAAAGGGAGAATCTTGTGCCATATCCACTCCTATCTGGATATCTGTTGTGTCTCTCCATTCATAGCCAACTTATCTTTGCATAACACGTTCAGATTATGTTAACATATTTATTTTCTTCGGTGTGGTAGGTTTTGGTGAAGTAAAGATGAATACAGGACAAAAATCACTATTGCTGACTCTGGGGGAAAATACTGAGAATATTTTTTGATAGGACTTAAGTAATAAAATAACAAATTTAGGAAGGAAAGATATCAAAGAAACACAATTCATGCTCTTTTTAAACCTGCCACATCAATGAAATGCTGTGAACTCATGTACATTTCCTTTCCACATTTACAAAATGTGACTATAGGTAGATGGTTGTCTTGGGAACTCTGAACCCTCTTTTCTGAGAGTTATCACCTTGTTCCCAACCCAAGTTACCCTTTTCTTTGTAGTCCCAGATTTTATTATCACATTGCCCTATTGATTACGAAGGAAAAAACTGTAGATCTTAGGGAAATTAAATCAGGATGGTATAATGTTCCCCTATAGGTTTTCTCACCCACGTATTTGGAACCAGAAGAGTCTGCTTTTCAATACAGTTCATCACACTGTATATATGCATGCCTGACTAGGTTATGTGTGAAATTGAATGTTAAACATGGTTGATGTGACCTTGAATGTTGCCCTTTTCCTTTCTCTCCCACTTTTATTCATTGTGATTTTTTTTTCAGATCTCACTTGTTGAATTTTATTGACCTAATTTCCCAATATAGGACAGGTCTCATGAAGGGTGAGAAAAACAACTTGAGAGGAAAAAAAAAAAATAAAGGTAATGTCCACAGTTAAAATAAGTGCAGGCGTAAAGGGCACTAGCAACAAATAACTGCTTGCCATATTGACACACTGTGGGAGATTCCCAGGATGCCCAGAGATGCTATTAAATTCACACTGCCTGACTTTATACCATTCTCTTAGGATTTACAGCAACTGTCAGAAGTCAGTTGAGGTTTTGCTGGGCTATTCTCTACCTCCCCTCCCACATTCTTAATGTTCCCAAAAGCCATTAGAAGGGGTTAATGATAGAATGCAGCACATTTTTCCTTTCAAACCTTGAGTGAAATCATCATGTCTGAGGGACTATTTAGCTACTCTGTGAAGGCACAAAGTTCTAAGTAATCTCTTAAGGACCTTTTGTTCCAGTGGTTTTACAAAGATATTTTTTAACTAAAACGTTACAATAGAAAAGAAATAAGTTTAGCAAATGGAAGATAGTGCATAAATTTTTTAAAGTATGCACATCAAAACAAATCATACCAACGATTTTGTCAAATGATGTTTTTGGCTGAAAGAAATGAAAATTTCGGGGCGCCTGGGTGGCTCAGTTGGTTAAGCGACTGCCTTCGGCTCAGGTCATGATCCCGGAGTCCCGGGATCGAGTCCCATATCGGACTCCCGGCTCTGCGGGAAGTCTGCTTCTCCCTCTGACCTTCTCCCCTCTCATTCTCAGTATCTCTCTCTCTAATAAATAAATAAATAAATCTTTAAAAAAAAAAAGAAATGAAAATTTCACATAAGATATTCACAGGTGACAATGGTAGGTATTGTTGGTGCAGCTGCCCCTAAGTATCATTAAGGACCTAAATTCTTTCTCTTTTTGTGTTTCACCGTCTTTGGTGTGTTGGCCTTTGGTCTTCATACCTTAACATCAAGATGGCAGTGGAATTTCTACAGCTCCATTGTGAAATTCATTATCAATAGAGGAAGAAGGGAAATGTCTCATACTACCCTTTTATCATAAAAGCAAAATTATCCTTGTATACAACCCCTTACATCTCATTGTTTGAACATGGGTCATATGGTCACTTCTAGCTTCATGAAGGTTGGTGAATTGATTCATTGCTATTTTTATCATCTATAGTGAGAAAAAGAAAGAGATCAAGGGTTGGGATGGCTATTAGGTTAGACAACCAAGTGTCTGACACGTAAACTAAATTAATTGGTTTTTATGAGTCCTTTCTCATGCACCATTATGTGACTAGAAGGTAAATTCATGAAAATAGGCATTTGGGAGAGAAAACTTTCTGCACTGCTTTATCATGATAAAGTATATTTTCAGTATAAAAATCCTTTAATGGGTTAATAAGGAAAAATTTACCGTGAATTACAAGTGACTTATTATAAATAACAGTTATTCTATGAAAGATAAAAAATAAATACTGAAAAGACATTTGGGGAAAAATTTTGAAACTGGTTCTTTTTTAACTTAAAATTCAGTTGCATAAGCTTTTGACCAGATTTCTCAAGTTAAAAAAGAAAGACTAATGTCATCGTTTGAAAAACAATGTGGTAAATTAAGTAGAGATTTGAAAAATTAAATGGATGTCATTGGAATCTCTAATCATTAGATTTCTAATGAGGATGCCTCTGAAAAACAATTAATCAAGCTTCAACAGTTTGGATTAATCATTCTCATTCTTGGACTTTGTTACTTAACAGGGCATTTTCTTTTTTAATTGCAGACTGAATATATTTCAAATGATTTTGCTAATAATTATTGATGAGTGAATTGCACAGAATTGTGAAATTTGGTTTCACTTGAATAAGAAACTCCAACAACTGAGCAATTAAATTTATTCCAATCAACTGAGCTTCTAGAAAATTGGCTTGAAATGACATTGAGGAATCTAATTTAATTTCTACATATTGTATGCTAATATGACTATGGGCCAAGGATTTGGTATCATGGGCTGATACTTGAAGTTAGAGAAGAGTTTAGGGAACATCTATCACCTCAGATGGTATGGTAGAAGTAAGTGAGGTTTAAATTAACGCCCTTAATTCTTCAGATAAAGAGTATTAGTTTAGAAAAGATTAAGTGACATGATCAAGACAGTATAACTAGTTAGTTAAATCAGGGGCCGGAACCAAATTATCTTAACACTTGTGTCAGTATGCAATCCTTTATTTTTATATTTTTCTTTAAAATAATGATCACAGCACTATTTTACTTGCTACTTGCTGCTTCAGAAAACTGATAGGAATAAAATTCATGGGTAAGCCAAGATTTGCAAATAATGTTAATATATGAGGGGTATGAGGTTAAGGGGCCTTCATATACGTATTAATGTAGCCTAATAAAGAATCACTGATCCATGTAGCTAGTAACAAACAAAATCTTGAACTTAAAAGAAAAAAGCCAGGGCATCTTATCAAAATCAGATAACAGAATGATACCTCTCCATTGTATTCATTCAATGGTGTGTTCTTGAAGAAATCAATTTGATAAAAGACAATGAAAATACTTGTTGCAGCCAGATGATTGAGTTCTCATCTAGGGAACTGTAAAAGTAGTTAGAGAAATAAAGGAGGTTTTCTGTTAAGCCCATATGTGTTCTCTTATATTTGCTGGGGTCAGAGTTTCTGTGCAAAGCTAAAAATAGTTTGCCATGTCCAAATTCAGACACATTGGGAATTTGGGCTTCAGCATATGAATTTTGTAGAGAGAAAAACCTTCAGTTCATAACAAATCCCCTAGGAACCATGAGCATCTTATGAAAGCTTCAGTAATAAGGACTCACCTTCATCTATTTCTAAATGTCTCCTGTCTCTATATATGGGACAGGAAAGAAATTCCAAATGGAGTATTTCATCTTATCATCTATTCATTTATTTCACACATTAATTGAGCATCTATTATGTGCCAGATTATTCTGGGCACTAATGTACAGTGATGAACAATACGGCTTTTCCTTCATGAAGTGTACCTTCCAATAAAGGAAAACAGAAAGATAAATATATCATGTATCATTCCAGAGTAGTATATTCTATTAATAAAAATAAAGCAGTGTAGAAGTATAGAGAATGATAGGGGCCAGAATGGCTACTTTTCAACAGTAGTCAAATAAATCCTCTTAGACGAGGTGACTTTTATAGCTAATAGTTATAGCTTTAGCACCTTCAAATATTAAAACTGAAAAGATAATGAGGGAGCATATTCTCAGATTCCTTCATTGCATAGAAGGATAAACTTGGATCTAAAACAGGTTGGCAAAACATTTTTTGTCCAATGGCCAGGTAGTAAATATTTTTTATTTTGCAAGCTGAACAGTCTCTGTCATAACTACTCAACTATACTATTGTAGCACAGAAACAGCCATAGATGATAAATAAGCAAAGAGTGTGGCTGTGTTCTAATTTGTCCCTCAGACTGTGATTTGTGTATCCCTAATCTAAAGCCATGAGATGACTCTCCCATGATCATACATTTGATGGTTGATGATAGAAGATAGGATGAGCATGTTTCTTTGGACATTGAAAGCAACAAAGACATCTTTAGAACAAATTATTACAGAGACAGAGTTAAATAATATTATTGTCATGGATAAAAAAATAACCCCTTTACTACTGACCTTTGAACTTACTTCAGGGAGGGAACTGTCTTTGTTTAGGAAACATGTTAATGAGTTATTTCTGGGAGAAGGTGACATTCTGAAAGTGGAGTTTAGCAGGAAGCAATAAAACAAAAAGAGTGGCTCCGTGACTCTACATTGAAAATAAACAGAAACTAGAGAAAATAGAGAGGTAGAGAAAGGGAAAAAGGGAAGAGAGCCATGCAACAGAATGGGGTGGCAAAAGGAGTTTTAAGAAAAAGATGTCTAGTCAATTATTAATGGGCTACATTGCTGCAGTGCAAACCTCCTATTATCCTCAAACATTAAGTAAACCAATGCACAAATCAAAGACCTTTTATGAATGGGCTTTTGAGGATGTGTGTGGTAGTAAGAGAAATTAAGAAAGGAAGCTAAATTTTTTGTGAGCCAGTTCTGTGTGTGTGTGTGTGTGTGTGTGTGTGTGTGTGGCACTTAATTAAAACCCAACCTTCTATAGCTCGGCCATCTGTCTTCTCTTTTCCTGTATTTAAACACCACCGGAGAAAGTCCTGTTAACAGGGCAGGTTAGTCCAGTTATGAGTAAAAAACTCCAACTTCAAAGGGGAACTCATCAATGCCCACACACTTTGCAACAGCTATTTCACACCTTCTCTGCTCTTCTCAAAACATCAAGCTTACTCCTCCATCCCTTACTAATCGAGCGGTAATCTGGTATTTGAGATGGAAAGAGGAAGTATGGTAGCTCCTTTATCTTCCCTGCCATCTAATATACTAATCAAGGAACCTTTAAGTTGGGAATATCCTTCTTCCCTTCTTTGAAAAGAGAAGCTGCCTCTCCTCCTATGTAAGCTGTATCCTTCTGCCTCAGTACAATATTTGTTATCCCTTTTGCTCTTATATTCCAAATTCTCTCTGAAACTGAATCCTTCACATCAGCACTTACATCCTTAGCATTTAAAAAAACAAAAAACCAAAACAAAGCAAAACCCCTTCTATTGCTCATTGCTCCTATGTCTCTACCATCAACTGCCCTCTCTTTTCTTCACTACTTAGCTCCTTGAAAAAGTAATTGGCACAATTTTCCTCTTTATGATTCCCCCTTTTCTCAATCCACGCTAATCCAGACTCTTCCCATCACGATCATCTCACTAAATCCAAGGGAATATTTAAATTCTTAACTAATCAAGATCTCCACAGCACTTGACATTGCTAACCACTCTCTTTTTGAAAAAGTTTCATCCCTTCACTTGAAAGTCATTACCCTCCCTTTTTTTGTTTGTTTTGTTTTTGTTTTGTTTTGGTTTTTGTTTTATATTTTGTTGTTGTTGTGTTGTCTTTACGCCCCCGCTCTAATGTCTCACTGGCTGCCTTACTTGCAGCCTTATTCTTTTTCTGGTTCCTGGACACCTAATGTTGCAGTCCCTCAAAACTAAAACTGAAGTTCTCCTTTCTTCTTATTCTGTATTCACTCACTAAGTGATTTTATTCTCATTCAGACTTTAAACTGGCATTTATCATCTGGCAACGGAAAATTTTATTTCTACAGAGCAAAACTCTCCTTGGAATTCTAAATGATAGTTCCAAATGCCTCTTTGACATTTCTTTTTAAATGTGTCAAATCTATGTCAAAAATCAAATTTCTGATCTCCCTATTTGGTCCTCTTATAGTGAAGAGTGAATGGTATCATCATTCAGTACTTACTTAAGGAAAAAGTTTAGGAGTAATACATAACATTTATTTAAACGTCAACCCTCAGGGCACCTGGGTGGCTTCAGTGAGTTAAGTGTCTGACTCTTGGTTTTGGCTCAGGTCTGATCTCAGGGTGGTGGGATCCAGCCTAGCATCGGTCTCTGGCTGAGCACAGAGTCTGCTTGAGTTTGGCTCTCCCTTTTCCTCTGCCCCTCCCCCTTGTGCACGTGTGTGTGTGTGTGTGTGTGTGTGTGTGTGTGTGTGTGTGTGTGTATGTGCATGCGCTCTCTCTCTGAAATAAATAAATCTTAAAAAAAACCAACCCTCATATCCAGTTAATCACAAAGCTTTCAGTTTCACCTCCTAAATATATGTCAAATGTCCCATGCTTTTCCATATCTACAGCTAGCACCTTAACCTAAGCTATCTCCAACCCTCACGTGGACTACAGCCATAGCTTACTTAAATTCTTGGCTTCTCCATTCACTAATACTCCAAATGGGGATAACTATGGTGGTGTTTTGAAATGCAAGCCTGATTAGAACACTTATCAACCGTTTTTCATCGCTGTTTGGAAAATGGCCACAATCCATAACATGACCTCAATTTTTTATATGACATGGCCACTTTTCCCAGTATGATTTCGTATTACATTCCCTCCTGATTTGGTTACTTCAGCTACAACTGCTTCCTTTACGATTTCCTTCCCACCAGAGGGCCTTTCCATATGGAACTCTATTTGCATCAGATGGTAACTCCTTTATCTCCCCCCAGCATGCACGTACCTAATACACTGATCAAAGAACTGTAACTTTGGGGTATCCTTTCTTCTGTAACAAGAGAGGGCTGCCTTTCTTCCTGTTACAGGGTGAATCCTTCTACCTCATGAACTATATGTTTTCTGTTATTTTTTATCATTTTCCTATTCCACGCTTTCTTATGGAACTGAATCCTTTACATTAGGCCTTAAAGCATAACCATTAAATGAAAGCTGAAACTTTCTTACCCTCTCCTCTGGCTCAGTTAACTCCTCCAGTTCTTCTGGATCACATATTAATGGCCATTTTCTTTTCAGGGAAGCTGTCTCTAACCTCCTATTAGATAAAATCTACTTATTATGTGCTTTTGGAAACATATCCTTCTTCACCATAGCACTTACCGTTTATAAGTTCTGTATATTTCTGTGATTATTTAACAAATGTCTCCTTCCCACACCAGCATATTTGTTCCCCTAAAACCAGTCCAGTGTCTCACATTTAATGTGGTGTAACAAATAATAGGCCCTCAATAAATATTTGGTAAATGAATAAGTGGTAAGTAATGCTATGGAAAATACGCTGAATAGTAAAACACTTAAGTACGATGCACTAATTCAAAAGAAACAGGGCAGTAAAGCTAGAGGTTGGCCGTAAGAGTATAACCTCACTGATAATATACTGAAGTTTAGAAAATGGCATTGAGCTTTCTAAAGACATGAATTTGACAGGTAAACAGACTTCTCTAGGCTATAACTGACATCTGGATTGCTGTAAAATTTATCTAGTATATGAAGAATGTAATTCAAATGGGGAATTGAGAAGTGCTGAGACCATTCTTGACTTGGCAATGATACATGGGACCACTACTGGGGAACAAATGAGGTTTAGACCCATCTCCCAGTTCTAAAACAATGTTTCACTTGCCAAATGGTTCTACAAGTTTGTGAATTTTTAATGATGTTCACCTCATTCCTGATATTGCGTAAAAGTAGCTTCAGTAAGATTTTTAAGTATGTCTTATTAAAAAATAATGAGTTAATTAGTCTGAATCCTGAAATAAGGTCCAAATACAATTTTCACTGGAATTATCTCACACCTGCTACACTAAGAGCCAGCCATGCTGAGTGTAGCCTATTTAAACAGGCCTCAGTACCCTTTTATGGCTGGGAGGGATCATTGTAGTCATGAAGCATGTCATATTTTACATATTTTATGCCTTGGACTTTGTAAGTATTAGAAAAGCTATGATTCCCAGGTATTGATCTAAGTCCTTTATCGATTCTCTGGCAGGCACTCAATGCTCCATGACTTGATTCCACCACTTCATAATCTTCTTTTTTGACTCAAATTGCTCACAGCTGTGATCAAACATTGGCATAGCTCCTGAGAAGGAGGGGTATTCGAGAGTTATTATTGGGCAAATAATAGAGCTGTTACACAACCAGTGTTTAGTTACAAAAAGTTTGCAAACTTAGAAAATGCTGGTTGTTGAGCTAGTGGAAGAGTCTCACTGGAAGAGTCCTATTATTTAGATTTGTATAGCATTTTTGCCTAAGCATATGGTGTTGGAAATCATACCACTTGGGATATGAATCACTTTTAGAAGGTATACAAATACTTCATGAATGAATCCTTGAGGGAAATATCTAAGCAGTCAAAGTTGAGGGGATTTGACAAAGAAAACAATTCTTACATGAAGTTAATTTTCAAATTTATTTATAAGAGCATTTGAAACAGTATAGATATATTTGTCTGTCTTGTTTTTTGATAATCTTTAGGTACAAAGGTAAAAAATTGTTCTACCTCTTGCTAACTTAATTTCTTATATATGAAGAAAAATATCACGTAGAATAATCTGTTAATATATTAGATTCAAGAAAATTTAGGACTTAATCCTAAATTACATTTTATTTTAAACTTGATGGTATAAGAAATTTATGAACATTTCAAATCTCTGAGTCAGGTTATTTTCCCCTGTTCATATAGCGAGTATTAACGAATCTGGGGTTCAAACTCAAGTCAGTAGACTCTGGAACTTAAGCTTTTTTATTGAAATTTAGTTGACATACAGAGAACTAATGTTTTTAAACAGCTTCTCTGTCACCCTCTTATTCTGTTTCATATATTTACAGGAGTTAAATATTATCTCAACCAAAATGAAACAAATCATCCATAAGGGTACGAATACCACAGTAAGATCTCCTCACTGTACATAGGCCAAGTATTTATGAAATTATTTAGTGACTAAAAGAGAACTTTTTTATACAAACAAATGTATTGCATCATTATTTATGAAAGGATACAGTAAAAAAATGTCGAACTGTTCAGCTATAGGGAAATGGTTACGTAAACCCTTGGTATATTCACATAAAGGAGAACTTTATATATTCCCAGAGTCACTTTTCAGAGCTTTAAATTCCATAGGTTGTCATTTTACATCAAAGACCCATTAGTTTCATCTGGTAAGAATATACAAATCGTATGTTTGCAAGGATAGGAAGAAGCAGGCATTCTCACCCAGATATTCTCAATAGGCATTTAAGAATAAAATCTTCTGTCTTGTTATATACATAATTGGCTTTTTTCATTCAGAAATATGCTATGGAATCCATTTTCAAAGTTTTTTAGTTCAACATAATTTCTAAGACTGCTTTTATAACTGGTAGTTAATATACGCCAACACTTTTTCACTCACAGAATCTTCCACACACTCACTCAGGCTAGGTGTTGGTACAGAAGTCTCTTAAGAGCAGATTGGTTTTATTCGTGCCTCTGGAAAAACTGACTTTGGGAATTTTCACTGGATTTCTGAAATTACTTTCCCAGAAACTAGAAGCTTAAAAAGAAGGAGCTAGGGGCGCCTGGGTGGCTCAAATGGTTAACCATCTGCTTTTGGCTCTGGTCATGATCTCCAGGTCCTGGGATCAAGCCCCATGTAGGGCTCCCAGCTCAGCCAGGAGCCTGCTTCTCCCTCTCCCTCTGTCACTCCTCGTGCTTGTGCTCTCTCTGTCTCTGTCTCTATATCTCTCTCAGATGAATACATTTTAAAAAATCTTTAAAAAGGGGGGAGGCTAATGTTATGCAGTCTGTCTTAAGGCACTGATCCAGATCACATGATCTCCTTGAAATTCTTTATCTGAAATATAGGCTAGGGGCAACACTAAATACCCAGAAAGAATTTTTCTAGCAATAAAATAACACCAAAAATGAATCAGTTATTTATTTGTTTATTTACAGAAAGTTTGTGAATGAGTCTGAATGAAAGTAAGGGAAATCCTTGGCAGTCAAAATACAGTAACTCTAGAGATGTAAGCAAGCTCTCAAACCAGTGCTTGCCTTAGAATTTCAGGCATACGGGGAGCAGGAGGCAAAACCGAGGACCCATGAAATGTTTGAAAGCAGCCTGAATGTTGTTGAATATATTTAGGGTCCTAGGATTAAACCCTCAATAAAAAGAATAAAATATGTGTCAAAGAAGGCGACAGCAAGGAAATTTCCTATCTCTAAACCTTGGATCTCTGTGGTACACAGGGGCGTGGGTAGGGGGATGCTGGTAGAGAATTTCCCCTGAGATGTGTTTAGGGCCCTAGTTTATATTCTCTAGATTGTATGAAAATCCTTAGGCCAAACAGTTATATTAGTGTTGTCCTGGGTGGTAATATTCACAGATGCCTGGCATAAAAAACAAAAATCATTTTCCTGTTGACATGCTCATTTGCCATCTGTATATCTTCTTCGGTGAGGTGTTTATTAAGGTCTTTTGCCCATTTTGTAATTGTGTTGTTGGCTTTCTTATTGTTGAGTTTTAAGAATTCTCTGTATATTTTGGATAATGGTTCTTTAACCACATATGTTTTCTGCAAATATTTTCTCCCAGTCTGTGGCTCGTCTTTCTATTCTCTTGCCGATGTCTTCTGCAGAGCGGAAAAACTAAATTTTAATGAAATCCAGTTTATCAGTTCTTTCTTTCATGGATTATGGCTTTGGTGTTTTATCTAAAAAAACCATCACCAAACCTAGGGCCATATAACTTTTCTTCTATGTTATCTTCTGGAATTTTTATAGTTTTGCAATTTTACTGAGGTCTGCATCTATTGGAGTTAATTTTTGTGAGGGGTGTAAGATATGGCTAGATGCTTTTTTTCCCATGCAGATGATCTAGTTGTTTCAGCATCATTCGTTGAAAGGACTAACTTTGCTCCATTGTATTGCCTTTACTCATTTGTCTGGATCTGTTTCTGAGCTCTTTATTCTGTTCCACTGATCTGTTTCTTTTTTCACCCATCGCAGCCTTGGAGTTGAGTATTGTCAGTCCTGCACCTTTTTTGTCTTCAATAATATGTTAGTTATTCTGAGTTTTTACCTCTCCATATAAAGCTTAGAATTAGTTTGTCATAAACTACACAAAATAACTTTCTGGGATTTTTATAGGGATTGCATTGAATGTATGGATGAAATTGTTAAAAACTGGCATCTTGACAATATTGAGTCTTCCTATTAATAAATATGGACTATCTCTCTAGTTTTTCTTTGTTTTTTTTTAAGAGTTTATCTATTTATTTGAGAGAGAAGAGCGAGTAAGAGAGAGCATGAGAGGAGAGAAGGTCAGAGAGAGAAGCAAACTCCCCGCGGAGCTGGGAGCCCAATGCAGGACTCGATCCTGGCACTCCAGGATCATGACCTGAGCTGAAGGCAGTTGCTTAACCAACTGAGCCACCCAGGCACCCCTCTGGTTTTTCTTTGATTTCATTCATGGATATGTTGTATTTTTCCTTAGTAGGATCCTTGACATATTTTCTTACATTTGAATCTAAGTATTCCATTTCTTGAGAGCTAATATTAATGATAGTGTTTTTAAATTTCAAATTCTACTTATTCATTGTTGATATATAGAAAAGGGATTGGCTTTAGTATATTAACCATATATTCTGCAACCTTGATTTAATCACTTACTCATCCTAGAAGTTCCCTTTAAATTAATCCTTTCAAGTTTTCTAAATAAATTATGTCATCTATGAACAAAGCTTTAGTTTTTCCTTCCTAAATAAGTGTACATTTTATTTCCTTTTTGCAAGACAAGGAATACTTAGCTAGTATTTCCATTGTTATTTAAAAGAGTAATGAGAGGGAACATTACTGCCTTCTTCCTTAGAGAAAGCTTCTAATTTCTCACCAATAATTATCGTAACTGTGAGGTTTTTGTAGATATGCTTTATCAAGTTGAAGAAGTTTCCCTCTTTTACTAGTTTACTGAGAACTTTTATCATGAATGAGAGTTGGATAGTTTCAAATGGTTTTCTGCATTTTTTGATATGATTGTGTGATTTTTCTTCCTTACTCTTTTCATGTGATGGGTTATGTTAATTGATTTTCAAATGTTGAACCAGCTTTACATACCTGGGATAAATCCCATTTGGTCATGGTGTACAATTCTTTTTATACATTGTTGGATTCAATCTGGTAATATTTTGTTGAAGACTTTTTCATTTATGTTCATGAGTCATATTTGTCTTTAGTTTTCTTATAATGTCTTTTTCTATTTAGGGTATTAGGGTAATACAGGCCTCATAGAATGACTTAGAAGTAGTCCTTCTGCTTGTTATACTTTCTTTTTTATTTTTTTAAAGATTTTATTTATTTATTTGACAGAGAGAAAGAGATCATAAGTAGTCAGAGAGGCAGGCAGAGGGACAGGGGGAAGCAGGTTCCCTGCTGAGCAGAGAGCCTGATGTGGGGCTAGATCCCAGGATCCTGAGATTATGACCTGAGCTAAAGGCAGAGGCTTAACCCACTGAGCCACCCAGGTGCCCCTACCTTCTTTTTTTAAAAAAGATTTTATTTATTTATCAGAGAGAGAGAGAGCACAAGTAATGGAAGCAGCAGGCAGAGGGAGAGGGAGAAGCAGGCTCCCCGCTGAGCAGGGAGCCTGATTTGGGGCTCAATGCCAGGACCCTGGTCCCATGACCTGAGTCAAAGGCAGCACTTAACTGACTGAGCCCCCAAAGCGCCCAGCTTATTATACCTTCTGAAAGAGAATTGATATAATTTCTTCCTTAATTTGGTAGAATTCACCAGCGAACTCATCTGGATCTGCTGCTTTCTGTTTGGGAGTGTTATTAATTATTGATGCAATTTCTTTGATAGATACAGGTCTACTTAGATTGTCTATTTCTTCATGTGTGAATTTTGGCAGATTGTATCTTTCAAGGAATTGTCTTTCATTTCCTCTAGGTAAACAAATTTGTGAGCATAGAGTTGTTCACAGTATTCCTTTATTATTCTTTTACCGTCCATGGAATCTTTAGTGATGTTCTGTTTTATTTCTTCGATCAGTAATTTGATTTCTCTCTTTTTCTTAATAAATCTAGCTAAAGGCTTATAAAATCTATTAATCTTCTCAAGGAACCAACTTTTGATTTTTTTCTATTGATTTTCTATTTTCACTTTCATTGATTTCTACTCTAATTCTTATTTTTTTCTTCTTACTTTGGATTTAATTTGCTCATCTTTTTCTAGTTCCCCAAGATGATTGATTTTAGATCTTCTTTGCTAATATTTGCATTGAATGCTAAAATTTTCTTCTAAGCACTGCTTTCACTACATCTCACAAATATTGATAAGTTGTGTTTTTGTTTTCACTTAGTTAAAAATATTTTTAAATGTCCCTTCAGGTTTTTTTCTTTGTCCCTTATATTATTTAGATTTGTGTTATTTAATCTACAAGTATTTAGGGATTTTCTGGTTAGCTTTCTGTTACTGATTTCTAGTCTGATTCTTCAGTGAACTGAGAGCGTACATTGTGTGTATTCTGTCATCTGTCATTGTTGGATGTGGTCAGCTCTAGGTGTCAATTAGATCCAGTTCCTTGATGGTGCTGTTGAGTTTAACTATGTCCTTACTGATTTTCTGTTTGCTGATTCTGTCCATTTCTGATGGAGGGGTGTTGAACTCTCTAATAGTGGATTAATCTCTTTTTCCTTGCAGTTCTCTCAGTTTTTGTCTCACATAGTCTGATGTTTTTTCCTTAGATGCATACAAATTAAGTATTGTTATGTCTTCTTGGAAAAATGAAGTTTTCTTGGAAAAATGAAGTCTTTATCATTATGTAATGACCCTCTTTATCCCTGATATCTTTCCTTGCTTTGAAGTCTGCTCTGTCTGAAATTAATATAGCTACTCCAGATTTAAAATTAGTGTTGGCATGGTGTTTTTATTCATCTGTTTACTTTCAATTTATATATGTTTTTATATTTAAAATGGGTTTCTTATAGAAAACATATAGGTGGGTCTTTTTTTATTCATTCTGAAAATCTGTCTTTCGTTCAAAGCATTAGACTTTTGACATTCAAAGTGATTATTAATGTAATTAGAATAAGATCTACCACTTTTATTTCTTTTTTCAAGTCAGTATAGGGACTTTATTTTTAAGATTTTATTTTATTTTATTTTATTTTATTTTATTTTATTTTATTTTATTTTATTTTATTTTATTTTATTTTATTTTATTTTATTTTATTATTTGACAGAGAGACAACGAGAGAGGGAACACAAGTAGGAGCAGTGGGAGAGGGAAAAACAGACTTCCCACCAAGCAGGGAGCCTGATGCAATGTAGGGCTCAATCCCAGGACCCTGGGATCATGACTGAGGCGAGGGCAGATGCCCAACAACTGAGCCACCCAGGCTCACCCTAGAGACTTTATTTTTAATTTCAGCTTTATTGAAGCATAATTGCTATATGAGTCTGAAATATATAAGTATACATTATGGTGACTTGGTATACATATACATTGTGAAATGATTCTTTTCATCTAGTTAATTAATATATCCATCACTTCACATATTTCTCCCTCTCTCTGTCAGAATATTTAAGTTTGGCTCTCTTAACAAATTTCAATTATACATTACAGTGTTATCAACCATAGTTACCGTGTTTGACATTAGACCCTTAGACCTTATTCATCTTAGCTGAACTTCTGTACCCTTTTACCAAACTCTCCCTATTTTCCCTACCTCCTAGCCCAGGCAATCACTTTTCTATTTTCTGTTTCTTTGACTTTTTTTTTTTTACATTCCACATATAAGTGAAACCTTGAAGCATCGGTCTTTCGCTATTGATTTAGTACACTTAGCGTAGTGCCTTCTAGGCCCATTCTAGGCAGGATTCCGTCCTTCTCACAACTGAATAACATTCCATTGTATATATATCACTTTTTAATAATTTAATTATAGTTAACATACAATGTTGTATTAATTTCAGGTATACAATATAGTGATTCAGCAATATTTTACATTACTTAGTGCTCATCACAAGTGCACTCCTTAATCCCCTCACCTATTTCACTCACACCACACCTACCTCTCTTCTGGTAACCATCAGTTTGTTCTCTATAGTTAAGAGTCTGTTTTTTGGGTTGTTTCTTTTCTTCTTTGTTTTGTATCTTAAATTCTACATATGAGTGAAATCATACAGTATTTGTCCTTCCCTGACTGACTTATTTCACTTAGCATATGCTCTCTGGATCCAGCGATGTTGTTGCAAATGGCAAGGTTTTATTCTTTTTTGTGGCTAAGTAATATTCCATACCTTCTTTATCCATTCATCTGTCAGTGAACATTTGAGCTACTTCCATAATTGGATATTGTAAGTAATGCTGCAGTAAACATAGGGATGCATGTATCTTTTCAAATGAGTATTTTTGTGTTCTTTGGGTAAATTCCCAGTAGTGCAATTACTGGATTATAGTGTTGATCTTTTTAGCTTTTTGAGGAACCTCTATACTGTTTTCTACAGTGGCTGCACCAGTTTGCATTCCCACCAACAATGCATGAAGGTTCCTTTTTCTTCACATCCTCACCAACATTTGTCGCTCCCTGTGTTTTTTATTTTCACCATTCTGACAGGTGTAAAGTCGTACTTCATTGTGGTTTTGATTTGCATTTCCCTGATGATAAGTGATGATGAGCATCTTTTCATGTGTCTATTGACCATCTGTATGTCTTCTTTGGAGAAATGTTTGTACATGTTTTATGCCCATTTTTTATTGGATTATTTGGTTTTTGGGTGTTGAGTTGTGGGAGTTCTTTATATATTTGGATACTAACCCTTCACCAGATATGTCATTTGTGTATCACATATTTTTATCCACTCATCTTTTGGTGGACACTTAGATTGTTTCCATATTTTGGCTATTATGAATATTGCTGTAGTGAACATGGAAGTGCAAATATCCCTGAGATCATCTTTCTATTTCCTTTGTTTATATACCCAGAAATAGGATTGCTGGATCATAGTATAGTTCAGTTTTTAATTTTTTAAGAAACCTTTGTATTGTTTTCCAAGTAGCTGTACAGTTTACATTTCCACCTACACTGCCTAAGTGTTCTTTTTTCTCCACATCCTTACCAACACTTACCTTTTATATTTTTGATGATAGCCATTCTAATAAGTGTGAGGTGATATCATACTCTGGTTTTGACTTGAATTTCTGAACACCTTTTCGTGTACCTGTTGGCCATCTATATGTCATCTTTGGAAAAATACCTATTCAATTTCTTTGCCCATTTTTTAAATTGGTTTGTTTTGGGTTTTGATATTGTTGTTATTGTTTGGTTTTTGCTACTGAGTTGTATGAGTTCTTTATTTAGGATATTACCCTCATATCAGATACATGAACTGTAAATATTTTCTTCCATTCTGTAGGTTTCCTTTTTATTGATTGTTTCCTTTTCTCTGTAGAAGCCTTTTAGTTTGACATAGTTTCACTTGTTTATTTTTACTCTCGTTACCTTTACTTTTGGTGTCAAGTGCAAAAAATAATTGCCAAGACCAATGTCAGGAAGCTAACCCCTTATAGTTTATTCTGAGTTTTATGGTTTCAGGTCTTAAATTCAAGTCTTATCCATTCTGAGTTGATTTTTGTGTATGGTGTAAGGGGTCTAGTTTCACTCTTTTGCATGTGGCTGTCCACTATTCCCAGCACTATTTATTGAAGTGACTATCCTTTTCACATTGTATATTCTTGGCTCCTTTGTTGTAAAATAATGCACTATATATACATGGGTTTATTACTGGGCTCTCTGTTATGTTCCATTGATCTGTGGATTGAGGCATTTAGATCATTGAATTCAAAATGATTATTAATATAACTGGATAAAATTACCTTATTTGTTGCTATTTTCCATTTGTTGCCCTTGTTCTTTGTTCCTATTTTTGTCTTTCTTTTTCTGACTCTCTGTTTTTAGTTAGACATTTGTATGATTCCATTTTCTCTCCTTTCTTAGCATATCAGTTATACTTCTTTTTAAATTTTTATTTGAATTCTTTCTAGTGATTGACCTAGAGTTTGTAATATAAATTTCCAACTTATCTATGTTCACTTTCAAATGACACTATACTATTTCCCAGGTAGTTTTAGTACCTTGCAAGAATCCTAATCCTTCCCAGCAAGCCCTTGTATCAATGCTGTCATTCATTTTATTAATACATATCACTACATAAACACACACACACACATATACACATACGTACATAAGATACACACATAGCATACATGATTGAATACATTGTTCCTATTTTTATTTTGAGTACAGTTATCTGTTAGCTCAGTTAAGAATAAGTAAAATAAAAGTTGTTATTTCCCTTCCACCTATTCCTTTTACAGAGCTCCCCCTTTATTTACACATATCTGAATTTCTGGCCTGTATTATTTTCCTTCTCTCTAAGAGACTTCTTTTAACCTTTTTTGCAAGGGGGGGTTTGCTGGCAAGGAATTCTCTCAATTCTTGTTTGGTTGAGAAGGTCTTAATTTCTCCTTCACTTTTTTTCTCTCTCCTTCACTTTTGAAGGATAATTTCACAAGTACAGAATTTTAGGTTGGCAGGCTTTTTCTATCAACACTATAAATACTTTGTTCCACTCTCTTTTTGATTGCATGGTTTTTGAGAAGTTGGAAATAATTATTCGTGGTCCTATCTAGGTAGAATTGTTTTCATCTGGCTTTTTTCAAGATTTTTTCTTTCTTTTGGTTTTCTGTAGTGTGGGTATGATATGCCTAGGTGCAGTTTTTATTTTTTTTGTCATTTATCCTGTTTGGTGTGCTCTGAGCTTCCTTGATCTGTGGTTTGGTGTCTGACATTAATTTGGGGAAATTATCAATCATTATTGTTTCCTCATATATTATATAAAATATTAATATTATGTATTATATCAAATTTTTCTTCTGTTTCTTTCTCTCTTTCTTCTACTTCTGGTATTTCCATTGGGCATATGTTACACTTTTTGTAGTTCTTACAGTTCTTAGATACTCTATTTTTTTTTCAGTCTTCTTTTTCTGTTTGCTTTTCAGTTTTGGAGGTTTTTGTTGATATATTCTCAAGCTCAGAATCTTACCAGTCTAGTAATGAGGCCATCAAAGGCATTCTTTATTTCTCTTATAGTGTTTTTGATTTCTAACATTTAAAAAAAAAATCTTTCTTTTTATTCTCATCTGTCTGCTTACATTGCCCATCTGTTCTTGCTTGTTATCTGCTTTATCTATTGCGCTCTTAGCATATTAATCATAGTTGTTTTAAATTCCCAGTCTGATAGTTCCAACATCCCTGCCATGCCTGGTTTTGATGCTTATTCTGTCTCTTCAAACTGTGGAGGGTTTTTTTTTTTTTTTCATTTTTGAATGTCTTAAAATTTTTTCTTAATTACCAAACATGATATACTTGGTAGAATGAAATGCTATAAGTAGGCCTTTAGTAATGTCATGGTAAGGTGTGGAGGAGTGGAAGTGTTCTATAGTCTTAGTCTTTTAGTGAGCCTATGCCTGTGGACTGTGAACTTCACGACTGCTTCTCAGTTTTTTTTTTCCCACTTAGGTGGGACAGGATAGGTAGGGTGGGTCTAGTTGGGTGTTTCTCTTCTCCCATGTGGAAGGCTAGAGTGGGCTGGAGTTGGTTATTTCCCTTCCCCCAAGTCATTTAGGCTGTGGTAAAACCCCAGCAATTAGCCTTTGATTAGTTTGTTAGTTTGTCCTGAGGACAGACTTTGTCAAGAATCGAGGTATATTTCAAAATGGTTCATTTGGCATCTTTCAAAATGGCTTATTTCAAAATAGTTTGTTTTGCTCATCCCCTGGCAGAAGCATGACGGTATTTTTCTCTGATATTTTCTGATTGAGCTCCTGGAGGTAAAACTCATCAAAGTGTGGGAGGCCCCCTATGACTGGGTCCCCCTAGAGTTTTTAACCTCTTAGACTTTTTCACTCTGAACTTTAGCGATTCATCAGTTATATTTCTGGTTTTCATATCCAAGCAGTATTCCCAAAGTGGTTTCAGCTTATAGGTTTCTACTGTAGCAAATAGTGATTCTCTGTATTTACTTGTCAGACTCTCCAGTTTGAGGATCAGCAGTTAGCCCTGTGACCTAACTTCTGTTACAGTGTAAAAGGTCAACACTTTTAGTTTGTTTACCTTATTACTTGTTGTTAGGACAGAGTAGTAACTTCCAAGTTCCTTCCATGAAGAACCAGAAACCAGAAGTCTAAAAATGTCTTTTTATTCTAATACAAAACTAGACATAGGATCTTGATTGTAAATTTTTTCCCTGAAAAAAATTTTTTTTAAGATTTTATTTATTTATTTGACAGAGAGAGAGAGATCACAAGTAGACAGAGAGGCAGGCAGAGAGAGAGGAGGAAGCAGGCTCCTTGCTGAGCAGAGAGCCCGATGTGGGGGTGGGGCTCGATCCCAGGATACTGAGATCATGACCTGAGCTGAAGGCAGAGTCTTTAATCCACTGAGCCACCCAGGTGCCCCTCCCTCAAAAATTTTAAGTCAGTCATATCATTATCCGGGGATTGGTAAACTCAGTATAGTAGAGATGTCAACTGTGCCTAAATTGATGTTTAGATTTAAAGCAATTCCTATTCAAATCCCAGCATGATTTTTGGTAGGCATGGACAAGCTTATTCTAAAATTGATATAAAGAGACACAAGAAGTAGATTAGATAAAGCAGTCTTGAAAAAGAAGAATACAGTGGGAAGAATCATTCTACCCAATATTAAGGCTTACCATATACCAGCATGGTAAGCAAAACCATGTTGTATTGGCAAAAGGATAGAAACATAGATCAACAGAATAATAAAGAGAACCTAGAAATATCCCTAATCTATTTTTGACAAAGGGCAAAAAACACTTCAATGAGAGAAGAATAGCCTTTTCAACAAATGATGCTGGAGTATTTGGATATCCATATGCAAAAAAAAATCATCTTAAGCCTTATATCTTATACAAATATTAACTCAAAATGGATCACAGGCTTAACTGTATAACCTAAAACTGTAAAATTTTTTGATAAGAGAAATTTCCAGGGTCTAAGTCTAAACCCAGAGTTTTCAGTCTTGACACAAAAAGCATGAGGACTTCATCAAGATCAAAAGCTTTTGCACAGCAAAGGAAACTGTCAACAAAACCAAAAGACAACTGACATAATGGGAGAAGATATTCACAAATGACATATCAGATAAAGGGTTAGTATCCAAAATCTATAAAGAACTTCTCAAACTCAACACTCAAAGAACAAATAATCCAATCAGGAAATGGGCAGAAGATATGAACAGACATTTCAGTAAAGAGGACATGCAAATGGCCAACAGACACATGAAAAAATGCCCAACATCACTCAGCATCAGAGAAATACAAATCAAAACCACAGTGAGATACCACCTCAGTCAGAATGGCTAAAAT
>CM052801.1:15673626-15773941 GCA_028533885.1 Nasua narica | reverse complement strand
GTCAGTCAGAGAAAGACAATTTTCACATGATTGCTCTGATATGAAGAATTTGAGAGGCAAGGCAGGCGGTTATGGGGGCGTGGGGAAGAGAAATGAAACAAGATGTGATGGGGAAGGAGATAAACCATAAGAGACTCCTAAACTCACGAAACAAACTAAGGGTTGCTGGGAGGTGGGGGGTAGGGATATGGACATTGGGGAGGGTATGTGCTATGGCAAATGCTGTGAAATGTGTAAGCCTGATGATTCACAGACATGTACCCTGGGGCAAATAATACATTATATGTTAATAAAAAATTTAAAGTGAAAAAAAAAAAGAGAAAAGCATGAGCTTTAAAAGGAAAAATTGATAGGACTTCATCAAGCTTAAAAGCATTGCTTCACAGAAGACCATATTAAGAGAATGAAAATCTACAGACTGAAGAAAATATTTTTTTTTAAAGATTTTATTTATTTATTTGACAGAGAGAAATCACAAGTAGGCAGAGAGGCAAGCAGAGAGGCAGGAGGAAGCAGGCTCCCTGCCGAGCAGAGAGCCCGATGCGGGGCTCGATCCCAGGACCTTGAGATCATGACCTGAGCAGAAGGCAGAGGCTTTAACCCATTGAGCCACTCAGGCGCCCCAGAAAATATTTTTTAACTATATTATAATAAAGGGGCACCTGGGTGGTACAGTTGGTTGAGTGTCCAATTCTTGGTTTCAGCTTAGGTCATAATCTCAGTGTCGTGAGACTGAGTCCTATATTGGGCTCCACACTTGCTGTGGAGTCTACTTAAGACTCTCTCTCACTCTCCCTCTGCCCCCCTCCCTATCTCTCTTGGTCTCTCTCTCTCTCTAAAATAAATAAATAAATCTTTAAAAAAAAAAAAAAACCTGTTTTCTGATAAAGTACTAGTATCCAGAATATGTAAAGAATTCTCAAAGCTCAATATTGAAAAACAGTTCACTTACAAAATGGGTAGAAACTATGAACAGAGATTTCATTACCAAAGATATGCAGATGGCAAATCAGCACATGGAAAGATGTTTAACTTCATTAGCCATTAGGAAAGTGCAAACTAAAACCATAGTGAGATATAACTATACACTTAAAAGAATGGCTGAAGTTTTTAAAATGCCAACACCAAATGCTGGTGAGAATTTGGAGAAACTGGACGTCTCCTACATGGCTAGTGGGAAAATAAAATGGCACAGCCACTCTGGAAAACAGTTTGGCAGTTTTTTATAAAACTAAACATGTAATTACTATCTGACCCAGCAATTGTCTCCTTCGGCATTTACTTCAGAGAAATGAAACTATGCTCAAACAAAAACCTACATACACAAATATTCATAGCAGCTTTATTATTAACATCTAAAACTGTATACAGCCCAGATGTCCTTCAACAAGTGAATAAACAAACTGGTACATTAATACCATGAAATACTACTCAGAATTTTTCTTAAAAACAGGCTGTTTTTATGTACAACAACTTAAATGGATCCTCAGAGAATTATGCTGAATGAAAAAAGTCAATCCAAAATTTTTACATGCTGTAAGATTCCATTTATATAATATTTTTGAAATGATAAATGAAAAATAGTGATTTTCAGGGGTCACGGACTGAGAGGAGGGTGGGGGAAGGTGAATGTGATTATAAAGGGGCAACATGACAGAGCCTTGTGGTGATGAAAATGTTCTGTATCGTGACTCTGGTAGTAAATACACAAACCCACACATGATAAATTTGACTAGAAGTACATACAAGCACACATACAAACATTCACACTAGTGAATACAAGTATTCATTTGAATAAGATTGGTAAATCATATTTATGTCAATATCCTGGTTATGATACTGTACTACAGTTTTACATGATGTTATCATTTGGGAAAACCAGAGAAATGATAGAAAGGATTTCTTTGTATTATTTCTCACAACTGCATGTAAATCTACAATCATCTGAAGATAAAAAAATTGAAGTAAAACAAATTTAAGTCATTGTTTTCCTATCTTCAACTTTCTAATCTTATATGCAAAAGGCCAAATGCCATTCTGATTCCCATTTTTTCTCTGTCTCAGAGGTCCTGAGGTCTTCCCTATGTCACTATTGTGAAATTTTATGAATTGTGCAGGTCAGTATTCACCCACTCTGCTGAGGACTCAGTTGGTCCTTTCAATCTGGGAAGTCAAAAGTCATGTTCTTCTATTCTGAAGAAATGTCTTGATCCTTTTTGAGTATTTTCTTCCTTCTATTTTATTGATTTTTTTTCCTGAAATTCCAATCATTGCAGTGTTGGTTCTACTTACCTAATTTTCTCCTCTCTATTTTTCTTCTCTTTTCCATTTCTTTGTCTTTTTGCTCAACTTTATGATAGATTTTCTTTACCTATACTTTGAGCTCAGCTGTTTTTTTATGTCTGTTATATTTTTAATTTCCAAAAGGTATTTTTTGAATTTTTTTATTTTTAAAAATAGCATATTGTTTATTTCATATATATAAAATACAGTACCTATGTAATTTTTCTTCTGCTTGCATATTTTTTATTTCCTATGAGTCATTTTCTTCTTATTCATTTTTGTTTCTCATGATAGAGACTTTCCTCCAAAATCTTATAACCCTTGTCTGTGCTTCTTAATCATCTGAACTAACTAAATGTTATAGTGGGATACAGTGACAGTTATTGACTATGGATATCAAGGTATGCAAGTCTAAGCTGGGCCACTTGGGTAGGAAACCCCTTGATACCATGATCTTATGTCCTTTCTTCTTTTCCTCCTGCATGACCTCAGAAAATAAACCTTCAATCTATTGCATTGAGGATATATCCCTTGATGCCAGATTTTGGGGAAATGACCTGTGGGGCTCCTTTTCAGTGTATAGACATTCACTTAATCCAGCTGTGTTGTTGTGGTTGTTTTATATGTTTGCTCTCAGTGATGCCTAGTGTTTTCCAGGTTTTATGTTTTCTTTTTTTTTCCAAATCCTAGATAATAATCCCTTTAATTTTCTCCCAGAATGCCAAAGGAGTACTTGATCAGCTCTAATGTCTAGGGAGGTTATCTAGGGACCATAAGTGTTTTATGTTTCAGCATGTCCTTCTGTTTTCAGTCTCAACTACACTTCTAGTTCCAGAAATACCAGCATTACTGATTACTCAGTATAAATCTGTTGCTTCTTGGCTTTTCCCACAAGCAGCCTAGGACTCAGCTTTCCTGTGTCTGCTGAGAAAGATTCTACTCATCTTTCTAGTTTCACACTTGCAAAATTTTGTTTCTCTTGTCTCATCTTTTATTCTTTTTTTTGTCTGTGGGTTTATGTCTTTAAAAATCCTTCACTGCTGTTTAAGTTGACTTTGGGCAAAGTAGATATAAAGGCATATATTCGATCTGCCATTTTACCAGGACATCTGGAGATATAATTTTCCATTCTCCAAACTGGAAAAAAAAAGTAGAGTTTGATGCCAAGTTTGGGTGAAAATGTGAAATAACTGGAACATTTATACACTGGTAATGGAAGTATAGATTTTTGTTATTACTTTAGAAAACAGTTTGACACTACTAAGTTGAAAGAGGTCTATAAACTATAGCCCAGAAACTTTATCATAAAAATATTTCAAGTATAGAAAATCATATGCATATACCTATAATAAAAATATAATAATCAAAAACACCCATGATCCAGCCTAATAAAATGAGTATTACCAGACAAGTGATGCTTCCTGCATATCTCTCCCTTTTCACAGACATTCCCTTCCTTTAGCTCTAGAAGTAACCACGAAATTGAAAGAGGTATTATTTGTGAAAGCAGTTGAACTAAATATAATCAACTTTAGAATATAATTCCCATTTGACAGTGTTCCTGTACTTGAATGAAGAATGTCACTTTCTAGTATTTTAAGAGTTTTTTTATGCAACATTTTGCATTACCTTTTATTTCATAGTATATTAAATACAGATATTTTTCAAGATAGAAAAGTAACATCAAAGTAACTCTTTGGCCAGCCTACAGAATAATATTTAAGACTGACTTGATACAGTTGGAGTGGTAGGAATGTTGAAGTTTTTTTAATCCCGGAAGACTGATGAAATCTGGAGATGTTTTCCATCCATTAAATACAGGGAACATTTCTGTAAGAAAGTGCCTTAAGGAAAAACATCACTTTGCTTTCAATTACTGAAGGAGAAGGGTTTCCTGTAACTCCCACATTGTCATTTATTTTATTAGATGGTTGCTTTGAATACTTTAAAAAAAAAAGCAACAAAGTGATTCAAAAGAGCAGAAGTAGCAACACCGTATTGACCATTCTGGTTATATTCTTCAAAACAAATATCAGATCGTGCCCTTGTTAGCACTCAGAGGGAACAATTCTGGTACAAAGCTTGATTACATGAATACCTTTAAATTATGTATGAAGTGTGCACTGAGGCATTCTGAAAGCTCCAATTTAAATCCATAGTTAATGCTTACCTCATGTTAATGGAGAGATATAAAATATATTTCAAGCATAAAAAGTGTCCAGTTGCAGATAAATAAATGACCTATTAATTCATTATGGTACCTTCTCCTTTACAGCTGAAAAGTAACATTTGTTTGTGTTTCTTTAATGTTATTGCCCCAGCTTAAATAACTAAATAGCTTTAAAAAGTTTAAATGCTGTATATTAAATACATATTTGCTAGTTTGAAAGAGATGGTAGAAAATATTTTTTGTCAGCAAAGCGATACTATAATTTTCTTTTTTTGTAAACTCTTTAGAGATTTCTCTATCTTTGAATTACTAAGCAAAGTCCAAACCTCTATCAGGTTAGCGATTTGGATGATGATATTTTAATTTACTGTGAGAGTTACATTAATTTGTCTATCTATGTACCTCAAAATTCTCTTTTGGAAAGGAACCTGAATCTGGGCTAAAGGGAATGGTACGGTTCTAAGAGAGAAAGAGTCTGGGGTTTGGGCCAAAATTCCCAGTTCTGAGTAAAGATATTAGAGCATAACAGGATCGTATCAATCTTCCTCCTCAAGCATACAGTTGCGAATGATACTATACTAATACTAATAATAGGTAACATTTATTCCAGTTAAATGCTCTTCTATCATTTTATATGCATCATTTCATTTAATCACCACAAAGGCTGTATAAAGCCAGTGGGCTGGATTGTCTCTTGTCTCTGTTGTCAACTTGTCTTCATCACCACCTCCTTTTAGCTTCTAATGTGTTGCCGAGGAGAAAATGGGAACTCCATTTTTGAGAATGCTCTCTCTGTTTGGTTCCAAGATTGAGTCTGAGAAAGAGGGAGACTGAGGAGATCTGGGGATATATGTGAACAAACACAAAGTTCACAGAGCTTCTCAGAGGCAAGCCCTTGAGAAACACTCACCTCACTGCTGCAGATTTAAGGTGCTTAATCTGGCATCTTCCAGAGATTCTTGGAATTGCAGGGCTTTGCAAGGTAGTTCTTGAGAACAGCTTGCTTGGATGCTTCATACTGAGATGTTTTCTGGCCACTTCACTCAACTTTGCTCCCCCAGATCTTACAAAGTTTATGTAAGTTTTTCTTTTCATGTATTAAAACCTTTCGTACTTGAAATACATAGAGCAACTTCTATTTTCCTGCCTGTATGTGGAAAGAAGAAAGTGCCGTTAGGACTTGTTATCTTTCCAGATGTACCTCTGTATCTGGAGAGTCAGCCAAACCTCATGGGAGTGGAGAAAACCACTGAGCAGGTGGAGAAGTCTCTGAATATTTCACCAAGTATAATTAATAAGTATAATGGAGCATGACTTTCTCTCAAGAACTAACCATAGCCATTTCTACTTAAATGCTCCTTACCCTCCACTCCCGGGTTTGTCATCTACATAAAAATGTGTAGATAGGAACATATAGTCATTATATTATTGCTCTAAGTGGGAGAAAACCAATGGTCCTTACTCAAGACAAGAAGAAATCACCTACACTGTACTCAAACTAATAGGTGTTTTTGGCCAGTGATTCTCAAAAGTGGAGTAAGCTTTACTACCTCTTAGAGTGAGTTTGGGGAAACTCTAGGACTCTAGACTCTAGTGACTCTAAAAACAGCTGCTCTGTTTTTTATGTCTTCACCTCAAAAATCATGCAACTTCACTTTCATTTCATTCTATTGGTTACAAGCAAGTCACAGTGACCAGTCCAAATTCAAGGGGATGGAACATACGGATTCTTCTTTCCATGGACAATGTGTTGAAGAGTTTGCAGATGTTTTTTAAAACCACTGGAGTACTCTCTCTAGAATTATGTCTACCTTCAGTATTCCTGCTCTCTCTTCTCTGACCAACCCATTACAAAGCACTTAGTATTACCTACTACATATTAGATATATGTAGTATATACAGTAAAATACTGTATATGTGTGCGTGTGTATACACATGCCTTTGCTCATCAGGTTGTAAGCTCTGTGAGGATAGGGATTATTCTGTTCTGTTTTCTAGTGTAAATTCTAGAATGTAAAATAGTGCCTGCCACACAGAAAGTGATCAATTGTAATTGTAGAATGAATGAATGAATTTCTCCACGTTAACTTATAATATCTCCGTGCAGGGCACCTGGGTGGCTCCGTGGGTTGGGCCTCTACCTTCAGCTCAGGTCGTGATCTCGGCGTCCTGGGATCAAGCCCCACATCGGGCTCTCTGCTCAGCAGGGAGCCTGCTTCCCCCTCTCTCTCTGCCTGCCTCTCTGCCTACTTGTGATCTCTCTCTCTCTCTCTCTCTGTCAAATAAATAAATAAAATCTTTATTAAAAAAATAAATAATATCTCCATGCTAGTTTTGTAGCTTTCCCAAGTTTTCCATTGATATCTACTCCTATAATGCTGCTGGCAGAATATGTGGTGAATTTGATTAAAATAACATAGTCTTGTATTTGGATGACTGAAGCCAAGTTTTTTCCCTGTTAAGTTAGAAATTATTTGCTTATTGCTCCAAAAGGGTCCCCAGCCCTTATAGATTCATGCTCGTGTCACCCATTTAGTTCTAAATGTAATAGAATTGACCTCCAGTGAAAATACTTTCTCCCTTTCTCTTTGTAATCCAGGGAAATAAATCTAAAGTCATTCCAAGGAAGTGAAATAAGAAAAGACAAGTCAGGGTTGTGCTCATTGTTTAGGGGCAGCAAGGTAAACTACATTCTGTATGAAATCAGTGAGTAAAAGGTTAATGCACAGTGATCTTCAAAAATGAGACCATGGTGTCACAAAAGTCATTGGTGACTTTGCCAGAGGTTACTGCCGTTCATTTCAGTCAGTATTTCTGAATATCAGAATGGTGGTCCAGGCCCGGACCTGGTGGTCCAGGCCTGAATGTTTTTACGTGACTAAGTTAGAACAAATGCATTTTCCACTTTGCACAGATGTGCACATACTTGGGAAAATGATAAGGAGCTAGGCAACTAGGAAAATCCATAGAATGAAGACTGTTTGATGCAGACATAGTCACATACACCTGGGATTTAGCAAGACTCTGCAACTTTTGACTATTAAACATATTTTTATTTTTTTAAATGGGGCACGGATTGCATGTAGCCCTGGGTGTTATACACAATGAATCATGGAACGCTACATCAAAAACTAATGATGTACTATATGGTGACTAACATAACATAATAAAATAAGAAAACATGTGACAATGAACGTTTATCTCTCTGAGCTTCTATTTTTTCATCTGTAAAATGCCCATCAGAATCCCTTCCTTTTAGAGTTTTGTCAGGGTTAGACGAATAACGTACCTAAAGCCTATAACACATAGCCTGGCACATAGGAATACTCAATGCATGGTAATTGTTTATTACTAGTGGTAAGAAGTTAAAAAATAAGATAGGGGGTGTCTGGGTGGCTCAGTCGCTTGAGTGTCTGACTCTTGTTTTCAGCTCAAGTCATGATCTTGGGGTCATGAGATCGAGCCCCGTGTCAGGGAGTCTCTTTGAGATCATCTTCCTCCTCTCTCTCTTTCTCTCTAAAATGAAATAAAGTAAAATAAATCTTCTTTTTTAAAGATAGCACTTTTTCCTCAAAATTTCCAGATGAAGCAAAACTGGCTCTCTGAACTTAAATATTCTGATAATGGTCACCAACTTCTGCTCTCCTACTGCAGAGAAACAGTTGTGATTAAGAAATGTGGATATAAGTAAGCCTACAACTCTGGCCTCTCTGGTCCAAGGTTTCGACCACAACCTCACTAGGCCATTTTCTATCAGGAAGCAGCTGTAGATCCAGGAAGATAAAAGGGATTCCTGCTAGTACTTTCTGACCAAAGATATCAGCACCATTCTGCAGAGATTTTCAAATTCATTTTCTCATCATTCTAGCCACAGGGATAATGTGGATTGTTTCACTGAAAGGAAACTGTGGGGGTTTGCCCTGCTGTGAGTGGTTGTGTTCTTTAAACTTTATGGGAATATGTATAGTCATGGAGTTTAAATCTCCCTTGAGTCCTTTGTCTGCCTTGGCATGCTCTTTGCTGGTAGTTTCCAGCTGCATACTAATGAACTGAGAAATGAGGGAAAAATCATGCCCAGAAAAGGCACCGTGGCTTGACTTCACAGCTATGTGACACTAATGCCTATATAGATTACCTCTGGTTAATAAAACCTACCTTCTTTGCATGACCCAATATTGACACTGAACATATACCTACCTGTAGTCAAGCCCTTCCCCTTTTTTAAGTGAAGATAGAGAGGTTTAATCACTCTTTTGCTGTAAGAAAGTGTTTCAAGTGATGGCTCAAATATAAATGGAACTATCAAAAGTTTTATTCAGTATTTTAATTTTCAGGTCCCTCCCCAAAATGTTGGTGTCCTAGAATGATACAATTCTGATTCACTTAGTAGATAGCTGTTTTATGTGAGGCATGCTCAGGTTTCAAAGAAAACATTTTTACTTGATAGCTCTGGGTTCTGTGTGTTAAAGCAACAGTAACAATAACAACAATAACAATAACAAACCCCACAGACCCAAAATGGCGTCACTTAGCCCAAGTCCCCAAACTTGGGGCTTAGTACTAACGTAATTGCTCCTTCAACGCCTTCCTAGAAATGTATTCTTAACCAGTCAGTCAGGAATTTTTCCATCAGGTTTAGGAATGTGCCATGCAGGCCCTCTCCATCCCCCAAAGAAAGATGTGGTAGCCTGCCTGATAAGACCCTTTGCCTTTCCCCCAAGCAACCTTGCCTGGACAGTCTTTTTCCCTCGCTGAGTTTCTTGGTCCATTTTCTATAAAAACTTTCCATTTTGTGCAACTCCTCGGAGTGCCCACATTTGTTAAATGCGATGCTGTCTGATTCATGAATCATTTATTTTTTTTAAAGATTTTATTTATTTATTTGACAGAGAGAGAGATCACAAGTAGGCAGAGAGGCAGGCAGAGGGAGAGGGGGAAGCAGGCCCCCTGCTAGCAGAGAGCCTGATGCCAGGCTTGATCCCAGGACCCTGAGATCGTCACCTGAGCCGAAGGCAGAGGCTTAACCCACTGAGCCACCCACGCACCCCGACTTATTGATCATTTAATAAAGCCAATTAGATCTTTAAAATTCACTTGGTTGAAGTTTTCTTATTTAACGTGGTATTTAGGATAACACAGGTTAAATGTCAGTTAAGATCAGGGCCATCAACTTTATTTTGCTCAAGTTACTTTCTCTTGGAATACTATGATACTGAAAGAGCACATCAACTTTATTTTGCTCAAGTTACTTTCTCTTGGAATACTATGATACTGAAAGAGCACATATGAGAGATTGTAAAACAATATTCCTTTTTTTCCTCTTAATGCTAGTAAAACATACTACCAATAGAGAACTAAAAGCTAATCTTTTATTTCCAAAACCCAAAGACATAGTGCATTTTCTCAAATTAGTTTTTGTGTGTCCCTTTGTATTAATTAGGTTCTCTTTATGGCCTTAAAACAGATACAAATTTTCCAGGGCTCCCATTAATAAAGGCTGACATTAAAGCATGGCTAACTATCAGCTTGAAGGTAAACCAGAGCTATTTCTAATTTATTCAACATTTGTATCTATTTTTCATAAAAGCCCACTACTTTTTATTTCTTCTAGCAACAATGCATTCTTGTGTGTTTTATGAGAACAATGAGAAGGAATAATCGGTTTCATTGAGAAATACTTGACAGCCACTCCATCAAAGATATGAGACCACTGCTTTCCCTCTAATTTCCACAGTATTTAATTGAAGAGTAACCTGGATCCTGATTAGTGAACGTGCTGTTGCCACTTTCAACTCTTCGCATACCTCTATCTGTGATTTTTAGGCTTTGGTTGACATAGACACTTCTGAATGGGTAATTGATCATTTCTTTGGCTGGTGTGATGGAGATTGTTTTTGCAGCTACAAGGTAACTTTGGAAAAGAACTTCACTAAAGAAACATGTTTCAGGGGTGTCTGGGTGGCTCAGTGGGTTAAGCCTCTGGCTTTGGCTCAGGTCATGATCCCAGGGTCCTGGGATCGAGCCCCGCATCGGGCTCTCTGCTCAGCAGGGAGCCTGCTTCCCCCTCTCCCTCTGCCTGCCTCTCTGCGTACTTGTGATCTCTTTCTCTCTGTTAAATAAATAAAATCTTAAAAAGAAAAAAAAAGAAATATGTTTCAGAGTCTAATTATATCTATTTTCTGCTTCTAAATATGCTTTATTTTTTCTAAACTGACAGGATACGCCTAAGTCGGGTACACAGTAAAAGTACCTTTAGGTTTTGCAACCTTTTATGTGGGCTTGAATTTCAGGCAGAAATTGCAGTGTGGGGACATAATCGCTGAACCCTTTGAAAGGGTGAATTTTATCCCTCCTCCTTGATGAATATGAGTTATACTTTACCAGGAACAACAAAAAAAAAATGCTACCAGAATTCGGTGGAGGATCCATTTACATAATGCATCTTTTAACAAGGGAATGACTGAGGGCATACGTGGACAATAGTAGCATGATGTTCTCTCCCTCCTGTCAATTATCCTTGAGTCACCCTGCAGTTTAAGCTTTAGGTCAATAAAATGAATTTCAAAGCAAAAGCCTTCAGCACCATGAAGGAATTAACTCTGTGGGGTTGCTTCAAAAAAGGCAGTGAATTTTTTTCCAAGTTTCGCCTTTTATCACAAGGGTTCCTTCTCATTTAATTCCATTTCTTAATAACTCATTTCTGTAAACAAATACTTCTTTAAATATAATAAAAGTTGTGAATTTAAATTGCAATTTTTAAAGTAAAGGATATATGTAACGAATCCCTATCAAATATTTGCAAGTAGCTGTTTTGGGTTGAATATCACAATATTTTGTGCATTTCTTTCCAATTTTCTATGCCATACAATATGCTGTCTTCCCACTCCAAAAGATAGTTAATTTTGCACAAAGAGGAATTAGGACCTAAACTGACTTAACTAGTTAGGGATAATCCAAAACCATCTTGTTACCTTCCTTTAACAAATTCACTTTTTTACCCTCCCACAAAGCAACCATTTCCATTTGTCTTTCATTTAAAGTAGGATCAGCAAAGCTTTTCTTTTTTTTTTTTTTTGAAGGTAACTTTTTATTTTAGAACAATTTTAGATTTACAGAAAAATTACAAAGAGAATACAGAGATTTCCAATGTGCCCCTCACTCAGTTTCCCCTGTTGTTAATATATTACATTATATGTACATTTGTTACAATTAATTAACCAGTACTGATATGTTCCTATTAATTAAAGTCTGTAATTTATTCCGATTTCTTTGGTTTGTATCTAATGTCCCCTCTGTGCTCCAGGATCCCATCCAGGATACCTATGACATTTACATTTGGTCATCATAACTCCTTGGGCTTCTCTATTGTGACGGCTCCTCGGATTCCCTTGTTTTTGATGACCTTGAAAATTAATAATCAGATTTCTTGATAATGTTCCTCGGGTGGGATTTATCAGATTTTGTATGATTAGATTGGGGTTACACATTTTTGGAAGGAAGATCACTGAAATAAAATGCTGTTTTCATCACATAATACGGCTACAGTATGTTGTCACTGTGACTTATCACTGTTGATATTGATCTTAATGACTTGACTAAGGTAGTGTTTGTCTTTCTACCACAGTGTTTGGAAAGAAGTCACCCTACATAATCCATGCTTAAGAAGTGGGGAGTATTGATACTAGAATATCTGCATAAATTATTTGGAATTCTTCTGCATAAGAAATTTGTTTTGTCTCTTCCATTTAGTTATTTATTCGGTCATTCATTTAATGTATATGTGTGTGTTTAAAATCACTGTGAACTTATGAATATTTATATTATATTTTGGGATATAATCCAGTATTTACTTACTTAGTTAGTTATTTGGTACATTGTTTCAGCTGTGTCTCTTTCAGTTGGCTCCAGTGGCCCTTTGACATATATCCGAATCCAGATTCCAAAAGTGGGTTGCTTTTTTTTTTTTCCCTTGAGCCCTTGCTTACTTTCTGGCACTAATAAGTTGTTCCAGGCTCAACTTCTCTTTTACCTACCCCAGTTCTAGAATCAACCATTTCTCTAAGGAGCCCTGGTTCCTTTTATTGGACAATGGTATTAGAAACCAGGAGCTGGATGCTAAGTGTGCTCATTGCTACTGAGGTGTCACTGCTTCTCTGCTCTCCCAATCTGCATATATACACATAGCTATAGTTATTTCTATATGTAAGCCTCTGTGTCTATCTTAACCTGAACATGAGTTCATACTGATATCCCCAGCTCTAATCAAATACCACAGAAATTATTCTAACCTCCTTCCATGGCTTATCTGTCACCCAATCCAACTGTGAGAAATCTGTCTCCCAACATCTCCCAGCTATTTATTTAGTTGTTCAGTCCGAGTGCACATGTATAGTGGTATCAGAATATTTAACCCATAGCTCCACAGGAAAAAAACTTTATCAACTAGAGTGCAGTGGGTATCTATAGTTTCTTTTACCTTTGGTCTTATAAATTCTGCTCATTTCCAAAGTTACTTAGGTCACCAACTAACCCCCTCTTCCTTCTATAAAGTTGTTTCACATGTTTGTAATGCAGTTAGTTTATTTCATCACATTATGCATTCTATCTCGGGATTCCTTGACTTCCTAATGATTTTGCTTTTAATTTGGATACAGTAAGGTTCACTCTATGCCATAAATGTCCATGGATTTTGATGAATTCATGTGTCAAGTATCTATTACTATGATACCATATGAAATAGTTTACTTCTCTTAAAAAAAAAAAATCCCCTGTGCTTCATCTATTCAATCCTGGAAACCACAGGACAATTCAATATCTCTATAGTTTTGCCTTTGTTAGGAAGTCAGGTAATTAGGAATTGTACAGTACTGGGATAAGATTGGCCCTTTTCACTTAACAATACACATTTGAATTCATCCTGTCTTTTCATGGATGAACAGCTCATATCTTTTTAGCTTTGAGTAATATTCTATTATATGGATAGATCAAGGCTTGTTTATTCGTTCACTTATTGAAGAACATCCTGGTTGTTTTCAGTTTTTTAGCAACTGAATGAAGCTGATATAAACCTTCACATGCTCATTTTTGTGTAGTCATATTATAAGACCATGTTTAGCTTTGCAAGACACTGTCTTCAAAAGTGGTGATAGCATTACTCAGCAGTGATTGAGAGTTCCTGTTCCACATTCTAACAGCTACTGGTATGGTCAGGTCTTTTCTGATTCTAGCTATTTTCTCCTATTTTATTGAGATGCATTTGACATGTAATATTATGTAAGTTTAAGGTGTACACATGATACTTTGATATACATTTATATTGTGAAATAATCACAGCAATAAGGCTATTTAACAAATCTATCAATTCATATAGTCACCTTTTTTATTTTTTGATGTGGCAAGAACATTTAACATCTACTCTTTTAAATTCTAAGTACAGTACCGTATTATTTATGAATTTAAGCCCTCCTGTTCATTAGATTCCCCAGAACCCATTCTAATATGGGTATAGGTGTATCACATTTCTGTCTTAATTTGCAATTCCTTAATGACAAATGATAATGAACATCTTTTCATGTCCTTATTTACCAACTGTGTATCTTCTTTGTTAAGGTGTCTCTTCAGATTTTTAGCCCAGCAGAAGTTTTTAATTTCAGTTAGTCCAACTTATCAACTTTTCTCTATTATAGATTATGCTTTTGATATTGTATCTTAAAACTTATCCCCAAAGCCCAGACCACCTAGATTTTCTCCTCTATTTCCTTCTATAATTTTATAGTTTTGTGTTTCATATCCAAGTCTGTGATCCACTTTGATTTAATTTTTGTGGAAGTTGGTAGATTTGTGGCTAGTTTCTTTATTATTGTCATCATTCTTGTTATTACTATTTTGCATATGGATACCAAACTATTCCAGCAGCATTTATTAAAAAAACTATCCGTTCTTCATTGAATTGCTATTAATCCTTTATCAAGGATCAGTTGATTATATTTATATGAGCATATTTTTAGATTTTCTATTCTTTCCCCTTTATCTATGTGTTTGTTATTTTGCCAATACCATGCTATGTTGAATGGCTTTATAGTAAGTCTTGAAATTGAGTAGTGTGAGTCCTCCAAGTTGTTCTTGCTCTTTAGTATTGCATTAGCTATTCTAGGTCTTTCATCTATCTATATAAACTTTAGAATCAAACTGTCAGTATCTACAAAAGGACCTTCTGGGAATTTGATGTGGCTTGTTTGAAACGTATGTGTACCTGGAAACATGTATTTTCTAAATATTTACTTTTCACTTGGCAGCAAAAAAAAAATCTGTTGATCTATTTGAGAAGAACTGACAATGATAAGCAGTCTTCTGATTGATGAATATGGAATACTTCTACATTTATTTAGATCATATTTCTTTCATTAGAATTTCATAGTTTTCTGAATGTATAACATATGCAATTCTTTTCAGACTTATGCCTGATTATTTCATTTTCTTCCTAGTGCTATTGAAAATAGTGGTTTTTTTATTTAAAATTTTAATTTTTCACTACTCACACACAAGAAAGCAGTTGACTTTTGTGTATTAAACACACATCCTGCAACCTTCATATACACTCAGTTTTAGATCAGGAGGGTTTAGTTGTTGTCGTTGTTGTTGTTGTTGTTAAGTAGGCTCCACACCCAGTGTGGAGCCCTAGACAGGGCTTGAACTCACAACCCTACGATCAAGAATGAGCTGAGATCAAGAGTTAGATGCTTAACTGACTGAGCCACTCAGACACCCCTAGATCCAGCAGGTTTTATTATTATTACTATTACTATTACTATTATTATTATTATTATTATCTTTGGAACTTTCTACACAACCGTGTCATCTACCAACAAAGGCAGTTTTGTTTCTTCCTTCCAAATATGTATAACATTTATTTGTTTTCTTGTCTTTTTGCACTGATAGCACAGCCAGTATGATGTAAATAGGAGAGCTCAGAGAGGACTTCCTTGCTTTGTTCCCAATCTTAGAGGAAGAGAATCCAGTATATCACCATTAAGTATGATATTAGCTGTAGGTATTTTGTAGTTGCTCTTTATCAAGTTTAGGACATTCCCTTCTATTTCTAGTTGGCTAAGAGATTTTATCATGAATGGGTATTGGATTTTATCTAATTTTTTTTCTGTATCAATTGATGTACAGGTTTCCCCACTATCTGAAAGTAAAGCATACCTATGAAACCTTTCATAAGCTGAAATGTTATAAAGCAAAGAGTATCCCCCACTTTCCAAAAGTTTGCATTATGCCACTTCACTTGTACAGAAGATTTAAATTAGTACAGTCACAACTTTTTTTCATAAAACCTAACTAATATCATCTTCAGATTTATTTCGGTTAGCAGTAGCATGTACTAATGTAGATCTTTTGTAAAAACAAAGTGTCATGATGAAAACTTATAGAAAGGGAGGGATACTCATAATAATATTATTTTTCATATTTAGCCTGTTGATGTGGCATATTATTTTTTATTATTATTAAACTACCTTCACATAGAATAAATTTCACTTGGTCATGGTGTTAAATTCCTTTTAAACATCGTGCAATATTATTTAAGGATTCTTCTATCTACTTCCATCTTCCATGAGAGAAAGTCCATGGTTTTTCTTATGTTGGTATCTGGTTTTGGTATTAAAGTAATGCTGACCTCAAAATGAATTGAGAAGTATTTCCACTACATCTATTTTCTGGAAGAGATTGTGGAGGATTGATATCATTTCTTCTTTAAATATTTGGTAGAATTCACAAGTGAAACCATTTGAGCCAGTTGAGGTTTTTGGGGGTGGGAGGAGGAGAGAACAGTAACAATTATTGATTCAATTTCTTCAGAAGATATATGCCTATTCAGATCATCTATTTCTCTTTGTGTGAATTTTTGAAGTTTATGTATTTCAAAGGATTGGGTGGTTTCATGTAAGTTATCAAAATTGGGAACATAGAGTTATTTATAGTATTCCTTTATTATTTTGTTAATGTCCACTGGTATTAATAGTGAATTTCCCCCTTTCATTTCTACGATTGGTAATTTATTGCATTTTCACTTTTTTTTCTTGGTCAGTTTGGAAAGCTTTATCAATGTTTTTCATATTTTCAAAGAACCAGCTTTTGGTATTATTGATTTCTATTGTTTACCTGTTTTCAATTTCTTTTATTTCTGCTCTAATTTTTTTTTATTTCTTGTTATTTTAGGTTTATTGCCCTTCTTTCTCAAGTTTTCTAAACTAGTTGCTTACTTAGATTACTGATTTTAGAACTTTCTTATTTACTAACATGTGTTTTTAGTGCTATAAATTTCCCTCAATTGTTGCTTTTGCTGCATCCCAGAAATTTTGATAAGTTGTCTTTTCATTTTAATTTAGTTCAAAATAGTTTTTAATTTCTCATGAGTCTTCTTTGACCTTTGTGGTATTGAGAAGTGTATTGTTTAACTTCCTAATATTTGGGTATTTTCTAGGTATCTTTTTGTTATTAATTTCTAATTCAATTCCATTGGGTTCTGAGTAAGACAATTCAGAGTATTATATCAATTATTTTAAATTGTTCAAGGGTGTTTTATGGCCCAAAATTTTTTCTCTCTTGCTGAGTGTTCTGTGTGAGCTTAAAAAGGATGTGTTTTCTGTTGTTGAAAGAAGTATTTCATGAATGGCAATTGGATCAAGTTGATCACAACTTGTCCTTACCCATTTTCTGGTGGCTTGGCTTATCAGTTACTCATGGAGGCAGGTGTTGAAGTCTCCAACTATAATAATGAATTTCTCTTTTTCTTATTTCAGTTCTGCCAGTTTTGCCTCCTATATTTGACCCTCTCATCTTGGGTGAATAGGTGTTTAGTATTGTTATGTCTTCTTACAGAATTTACTCCTTTATTATTAGATAGTATCCTTTATCCTTGATGATTTTCGTATTCTGAAGTCTGATTTAACTAAAATCAATATTGCTACTGTTTCTGTTAGTGTTAGCGTAGTGTATCTTTCATTATCTCTTTGAACCTATCTAAGTCTTTATATTTAAAGAGGGTTTCTCAAAGACAATATATAGTTGAGTCTTTTTTCTAATCCACTCTGACAATTTCTGTCTTTTAATTGGTATGTTTATATCATTCATATTTAAAGTGATTTTTTTTTAAAAGATTTTATTTATTTATTTATTAGGAAAGAGAGAGAGTGAGAGAGAGAAGGTCAGAGTGAGAAGCGGACTCCCCATGGAGCCGGGAGCCCGATGCGGGACTTGATCCCGGGACTCCGGGATCATGACCCGAGCCGAAGGCAGTCGCTCAACCAACTGCGCCACCCAGGGGCCCAAAGTGATTTTTTATATAGTTGGGTTAATACCTACTATGTTTATAGCTGCTTTCTATTAGTTTATTTCTTTTTGTTTCTTTTTAATTCTTTTTTCTGCCTTTTCTGGTTTTAATTGATCTTTCTATATGATTCTATTATATCTGCATGCTTAACATATCAATTATACTTACTTTGATAAATTTTTAGCATTTTCCCTGAGTTTGCAATATATATATTCAACAAATATAAATTTACCTTCAGGCAACACTATAATGTTCCAGTTTTAGTGCAGGGACATTAAAAATGAATACTCCCAATTTTTTTCTCACATTCCTTCTGACATTGCTGTTATTCGGTTTACTTTTTCTTCATTACTACCCATTGTTACTAGTAGTAATTTGCATGGTTATATTATTGTTCGATAAACAATTAGGTAAAATATTTGATTTTGCCTTCATTGATTCCTTCTTTGATGCTCTTCCTTCCTTTATGTTTATCCAAATTTCTGAACTATATCATCATCCTTTTCCCTGAAGAACTACTTCTAATATTTCTTACGAGGCAAGTCTACTGGTGATTAATTCTCTCAATTATTGTTTACATGAGAAAGTCTTTCTCTATCACTTTTTTTCCCCAAATACTTTTATTTTATTTTTTCAGTATTACAAGATTCATTGTTCATGTACCACAATCACTTTTGAAGGATAATTTGCTGGTTGTAGAATTCTAGGTTGTTGTTTTTTTTCTTTCAACACTTTTTTCATTTACATGGTTTCTGACAAGAAGTACATTATAATTCTTATCCTTTTTCCTTTATAGATAAGATGCTTTTGCCCTCTGGTTTCTTTCAAAATTTTCTTTGCCTTCGGTTTTCTGCAGTTTAAATATCATAAAAATAGACAGGATATTCTTGGTGTTTAATCTTCTTGATGTTCTCTGAGTTTCCTGGATCTCTGGTTTGGTTTCTGTAAATACTGGAAAATTTTTGGTCTTTTATCTTCACATATTTCTCCTCCGTTCTCTCTTCTCCACTTTTTCTTCTCTTCATTTTCTAATTATACATATGTTACATATTTTGAAATTATCCTACAGCTCTTGGTGTTATGTTTTTTAATTCTTTTTTTCTCTGAATTTCATTTCTCTTAACCTATATTTAAGCTCACTGATTATCTACTCAATCCTGTCAAAGACATTTTTCATTTCCATTATAGTACTTTTTAAAAATTTCCAGTATTTTCTTTTGATTTTTTCTTAGAGTTTCCATGTCTCTGCTTACATTATCCATGTTCCTGCATTTTGTCTACTTTTTTCATTAGAAACATCATCAGCCATCAGGGAAATTCAAATAAAAACCACATTGAGGGACCGCCTAGGTGTCTCACTTGTTAAGCATCTGCCTTCAGCTTGGATCATGATCCCTGGGTCTTGGGATCGAGCCCTGCATCGGGCTCCCTGCTCGGCGGGGAGCCTGCTTCTCTCTCTCCCGCTCTCTCTGCTTGTGTTCCCTCTCGCTGTGTCTCTCTCTGTCAAATAAATAAATAAAATATTAAAAACACATTGAGATACCACCTTACACCAGTTAGAATGGCAAAAATTGACAAGGCAAGAAACAACAAATATTTCTTCAACTTTGTTTCTTTCTTCAAATTCATTCTTCAAATTCTTTCAAATTCTTCAAATGTTTCTTCAACAAATGTTGAAGAGGCTGTGGAGAAAGGGGAACACTTTTACACTGTTGGTGGGAATGTAAGTTGGTACAGCCACCTTGGAAAACAGTGTGGAGGTTCCTCAGAAAGTGAAAAATAGGGCGACCCTATGACCCAGCAATTGCACTATCTGGTATTTACCCCAAAAATACAGATGTAGTGAAAAGAAGGGCCATATGCACCCCAATGTTCATAGCAGCAGTGTCCACAATAGGCAAACTGTGTAAGGAGCCATGATGCCTTCAACAGACGAATGGATAAAGAAGATGTGGTCCATATATACAATGGAATATTATTCAGCCATCAAAAAGGATGAATACCCAAAGTTTGTATCAACATGGATGGAACTGGAGAAGATTATACTAAGTGAATTAAGTCAAACAGAGAAAGACAATTATATGGTTTCACTTATTTGTGGAACATAAGGAATAGCATAGAGGACATTAGGAGAAGGAAGGGAAAAATGAGGCGGGGGGGGGTCAAAGGGGGAGATGAGCCATGAGAGACTATGGACTCTGGGAATCAAACTGAGGGTTTTAGAGGGGAGGGCAGGTGGGGGAATGGGTGAGCCTGGTGATGGATATTAAAGAGGATATGTATTGCCTGGAATACTAGGTGTTATATGCAAACTATGAATCATGGAACACTACATCAAAAATTAATGATGCACTACATGGCAATGAACATAACATAATAAAAAAAGAAACCTTAAGATATTAATCATATTTTAATTGCCCTATCTGATAATTCTGATTCCCTATCTGATGATTATCTATCTGATAATTCTGTTCTGTGTTTCTGATATTGCCTAGTCTCTTCAGAACATTTTTTTTCTTGCCTTTTAGAATGTCTTTTAATTTTCTATTGAAAGCCGGACAGGATTTATTGAGGAATAGAAACAGGGAAATAAGTCGTTAGTGTGGAGTTTTTTATGTTAATCGGGTTAGGAATTGGACTGGGTTTAATGTGTGCTGCACATGTAGGAGCCAAAGGATTCAAATTCTTTTTGTGTTCTTGTCTCTGTCTCTCTTGCAGACTTGAGGCTTCCCTGAGTACTCCTTCTCAGAGAAAGTCTGTGTGTTAGAGCTCATTCAGGTTCATCCACTGTTACTGTGCTGGATTCCTGTTTGGTGATAAGGGGTGAGGAGGAGGGGAAGCATGTTATTACTTTATGATTAAAAATTAGTCTTTTACGGCATCTATGTCCCTAGATGGCGACCCTCACAAGTATTTTTTAGCTCACCCTCCTTCAGCGAGACAGGAAGGCTAGAGGTAGCTAGAATAAGAGAATGTTCCTCCCCAATGTGGGACAAGGCCTTTGTTATATAAAACGCTCCAAGCATATTTCACAGTGGTTACTTTTCTCATCTCTCTGCCAGAACCTCAAGGGCAGCTTTTTCAGCATTTCACACTGGTGATGTTTCTGGAAATAAATTCCATGAAAGTGTGGGGGCTCCCTAAATCCCCAGGATTTTCTTACTCTCATGCTAGTCCATACTTAGGCTCCAGCAACTAGTGATGGTTACCATTTAAGTGTTCCTGCCAGTTAATGGCCCTAGTGGAATCTGTTCCAGGTAAGCAAATTTGGACATTGACTCTCTGCATTCACCTGTCTATACAGATTAGGGGATGGTACTTTGTCTTGTGACCTTAATTCTCTGATGAGTCCTTGAAAAGTTGTAGACTTTCAATTTGCTCTGCTGAAAGGACATGAGTTATAAGGACAGGACTGACAACTTCCAAGATCTTTACATTTTGGGGCTAAAACTGGAATTCCCTGCAATGTTTTTCTGTAAAGGGCTACATAGTAAATATTTTCAGTCTTGCAGGTCATATGGTCTCTGTTGCAATTAATCAGCTCCATTGTTGTAGTGTCAAAGCATCTAGAGCCAATACATAAATGGATGAGTTTGGTGGCATTCCATTAAACCCTTATTTACAAAAACAAGGAATTGTCTGGTTTTGGCCTGCAGGCATAAGTCCGCTAACCCCTGATTTAAAGCATAGAAGGAAAATCCTTAAAGCAGGAAATCGGTTAATAGTTGAATTTGTTAAATGGATCAGTAAATAAATGAATCTGTTTGCATATTAAAATGTCTTCAAGGTGGCTCAGTGGGTTAAAGCCTCTGCCTTCAGCTCAGGTCATGATCTCAGTATCCTGGGATCGAGCCCCACCCCCACATCGGGCTCTCTGCTCCGCAGGGAGCCTGCTTCCCCCTCTCTCTCTGCCTGCCTCTCTGCCTACTTGTGATCTCTCTCTCTGTGTCAAATTAATAAATAAAATCTTTAAAAATAAATAAAATCTCTTCGTGAAATGTGGTGATGGGCCACCTGGGTGTTTCATTTGGTTAAGCAGGCTGACTCTTGACTTGGGCTCCAGTCATGGTGTCTCAGTGATGAGCTCAAGCCACTGAAAAGGGCCTTGTCCCTCTCCTTCCAGCGTTGCCCTTCCCGCGCCCACACACACTAGCTCCCTCTCTCTTTCTCAAATAAAAAACAAAATAAAAAATCTTTTAAAAAAAAGAAATTTGGTGATGTCACTGATATGCTTCTCTTTTTAAATTATCAGGTATGAGAGTTTTAATAACGTATATAGTGCTGTTAGAACTTTAATCATAGGAGTTACTATATATACCGAAGTTCAAATAAGAGGAAGAAAATAAGTCACTTAGTTTTCTACCGAAATTACTTTTACTCTCTACTTTCCCAAATAATAATTGAGTCTAGGTAATACAAGGCAAACAGTGAGGCATTTCCACTTAATGACAATTTAAAAAATGATAATTTTCCAATCCTTGCAGTAAGAAATGTAATAAAACCTTAAGCACTGAGGATTCAAGTGACTGTATCCCTTAAGATATCAGCTTCTTGAAAAAAATAAGAGGTCTTCACAGGGTTAAAGAGTTACAGCTTCACAGGATAGAAGAGAAAAACAGCACTATCTAACCTCATGAATTTCAACTATTTGAGGAGGAAAACTTATGTGAGTGAAAAGCATAAATTTTAGCCACAAAAGTAATATAACATGTTTAAAGAACAGGATAACCAATTTAGGATTTTTGTTACCTAAGTTAAAATTATCTAATGCCTCCAGTAAAAATAAAATATATTTTTTAAAGATTTTATTTATTTATTTGACAGAGCAAGAGATCACAAGTAGGCAGAGAGGAAGGCAGAGGGAGAGGGGGAAGCAGGCTCTCCGCTGAGCAGAGAGCCTGATGCGGGGGCTTGATCCCAGGACCCTGAGGTCCTGACCTGAGCTGAAGGCAGAGGTTTTAACCCACTGAGCCACTCAGGCACCCCAAAAATAAAATATTTTTGTGAAATCATTGATAGAATAAATTTTCTTAAACCCATAAAATGAAAAAATACTTCCCTGTGAAATATGTAAAACATTATTTCCCAAAATATCCCTTTCTGAATCTACAAATTTCCTCTCATATTGCAAATTAAGAAAAGGCAGAATCTCAGGTGAGTCGTATTTAACTAAAATATTTTATGTATGCAGTAAATTTGCTCTCTGCCAACTTCTCAGACCTGGATTCAACCTTGATTTATTGTTCTCTGGCTTCTGGGAGCTAATCTGTCTTTCCTGAAATTGCCTCAATCCTCTCTTTCTTATTCATTACCTCAACAATTAGTTCAAGTTGCTAGCATATATAAAGGCAGATGATAGCATAAGTCAGCAGATCCCTGTTATCTGTTTCTTCGAGGCTGGGTGGTTCACTTCAATGACTACTTTCACTTTTTATCCAAGTTGGTATAAAGGGAAAGGCATATAGGATGGCAATAATTGAGTTTTAGAATTCAGCTTCCAGAAAGCCCAATTCAAGTATTTTGGGCAAGATCAATGACTTGTCATTTAAATTTTAAAATTTTTAGTCTTGTGTGTTCTTCTTAAGAATAATCTTTATTTGAATTGTCTTTTATTATTAGTGTGAGTGGCTTGTACTTCTCCATTATATGTTGTAATTAGTTACTGCTGATATGTAGATATGACTTTGAAAGTTTATCCAGAATTACTTTATCAATAGCAAATGCTTATGGTAAGTATTTTGGGTTTCCTCAATAGACAATCATTACTGGTATTACTAGAACATGGGATGTATGGAAGAAGTGAAAAGAGATGAAGTTGGAGAGTTTGTTATGTACATAGCAGCCATGTTTTGATATGTGACTCCATCCCACTGGGCACAGTTGACTGAACCTGTGTAGATACTTGACACATGCTGAGTTAGTCACTCTCTTTCCTTGGAATTTAGAATTGGAATGGAAAAAAAATTCTGTGTAATTGTATACAACTATACAACTATAACATGTGAAGTAAAAAGTTTTGTGAGAGTTATATAAAAAGAATATTGTGCATAGAAGATTTATACAGACCCTTAGAGAAAAGAAAGGACAGATAGAGTCCTGGCTGCTTTCCAGGTCTTTCTTAATTAAGCTGGCTGCATTCCTGTCCTTGAGTTTCAGGATACCCTTCCGTATCCTTATTATGCTTTCCTTTCTTTTTGCTAAAGCTAGTTTGATTTGCTTTCTGTTACTTGCGACCAAATAACCTAAGATAATATGTCTTGCATTATCACAGCATCTTTACTGAATTCTATTATAATTATTTTTCTCCCCCTAGAGATTGTTGAAGTAAGTAGCTACAACTTGGGCTTCTTGCAATCCCCAGCACTGAGTCAGTACTCAATAAATATTTGCAAAGTGATGTAAGAGAAAACCTTGTCTAGGTGGGAGACACAGCATGATGAAGCCTACTACAAAAGCATTCCTTCTCACATGGATATATTTCTTTATTAACTGTTGGTTTTTTAAACCGTAGAAGAGCTTTTCATAAATTGAATTCACCGGCTACCCACTGGCTGAAGATGATACTAAGTGTTCAGTGTGAAATGGTTCTACAGTGTTTATGTATGGAAAATACTCTGTTACACAAATTAGCATCTTCCTTTACTGTAGTAATTCTCAGAGCCTTTAACATGATATAGGCACACTACAAATCTTCGAGTAGGTGATAAAACAATCAGGGCTCCCCAAACTCTTTGACCATGGGATCCTTGTGCCACAATACTTCAGAGAATTCCACTCAACAACGACAATGAAATTATCTCATTTTAAAGCAGTTAAAGAACTAGAATATACATTTCTTCAAAGAAGATATATAAAAACAGCAGGAACATGAAAAGATGCTCAACATCACTAATGATTAGGGAAATACAAATCAAAACCATAGTGAGATACCATCTCATATCCATTAGCATAGCTACTATAAAAAAACCAAAAACAGTAAATAACAAATATGGGTGAAGATATGGAGAAATTGGAACACTTGTGCACTCTCAGTAGGAACGTAAAATGGTACAGCCACCATGGAAAACAGTATGGTACTTTCTCAGAAAATTAAAAATTGAATTACCATATGATCCAGCAATTCTACTTCTATTTACCCAAAAAAATTGAAAACAGATTCTCAAAAAGATATTTGTATATCCTTGTTCATAGCATTATTATTCATAATATTAAAAAGGTAGAAGCAACCCAACTGTTAGTCTACGGATGAATCGGTAAACAAAATGTGGTATAAACATACAATAGATTATTATTCAGCCTTAAAAAGAAAGGAAATTCTGACACATCACAACATGAATATAGACAGTCAAATTAATAGATATAGAAAATAGAATGGTAGTTGTCAGAAGCTGGGGGCAGAGAGGACTAGGGAAATGTTTAATGGATATAGAGTTTCAGTTTTACAAGATGAAGAGGTCTGAAGATTGGTTGCACAACAGTGTGAATTTAGTTGACATTACCGAACTGTACACTTAAAAATGGTTGAGGTAGTCAATGTTACGTCATGTGTATTTTATTACAATTATTGTTTTTTTTAAACTTCACAGAACAGTATACTCAGAAAAAATATTTTTAGAAACTGTGCCAAGACAATTTCATGGTGTGTTGCTCCCAAAAAGCACATACATGCGAGCAAAGCCATTCTTACACAAAGAAATGGTGATGGTTAACTTTCCTATTCTTTGAAATTTCCAGCATAGTTAATTTTAGGATAATCAGAATAATGTAGTACCCACTTTTTTTCCTCTTACTTGAAAAGGGGTGAAAATTGCAGTTACAGTTTGCTTCCTGATGGATAACTCTTAACATTATATTATTATGTTGGCATCTTCTTTCCATCTTTAAATGTATGGTGTGCAAGAATGATGACATGGAGAGAAGATTTGGGGCTGATAATTAACAACCATCTCCCTCAATCTACTTGATCTTTACTTAGTCCCCTAATTTACTAGCCATGACACATAGTCCCATGGAAATTTCTAAGGATCTAGCAGTGGTAGGTAAGGTGCTAGCTACCTTAGGTTTGGGGGAATTTATTTTATCTGAGCAAAATCTTCTGAATCTCCAAAGCTTCTCTTTGACTTCTGAGCACATACTCTAAGAGACAATAAAAACTCAGTTCACTATAATTCTACTGCTGCCACTTGCAAACTTTCATTCTATCACATAATCTCTCAGTAGTTGTTGTCCTCTCTAAAACCTGGGGCCGGTACCAGAACAACTTTCTTGCAGCTACCCTGAAGAGTAATGAATAGAAATGAGTTATAAATATAAAATGATGTATAAATCTTTTAGCACCAGAGACTTGGGATGTTTTAAGTACACAAAGGACAGACTAATAAGACTATCAATCCTGTCTCCCATGTATAGACATTTAGAAAGTGGAATACCATCCATCCCTGGCTCTTAGAGACTCAATTTAAAAAAAAAAAAATCTATGATTTCCATCAGTATAGAGAAATGTGCCCTTTTGTCTTTCTTTCTGGAGCTAATTTAATGAATTTTCCTGTAAATGCTAAGGCCATGTAAGATGGGGTTACATTTTATCTGCATTGTAGCCAGACTCATTATGGATGGTTTTCTTAATTCAGACAGTATTCAGTTCTACAGAGATTCTACTCTGCTAGCATCTGGCTACATCAGAGGAGAGAATATTAATGTTGAGGTTGTTTGCATATTACATAGCTAACATACTGAAAGAAAACAATTCAAATTAAAAAGAATCAAGGCTGACAGTTCTAAAACCTTAATGGGGTGCTGTTTTCCACTGTGTTGAGTTTTAATATTGAATAACTTGGTCTTCATTAAGGACTCAATATTTACAATTAGCATTTCTCTAGGGGTTCTGGGACTATGATAAAATTTGACTAATAATCTCTCTGTTGTTGAAGTAGTGAGCAACTCTCAACTGTGCCCAATTGCATTTATGTAACATTTTCAAGAAACCATCTATAGGCTTATACCCAGTGAAATTTTACCTCTAAGTAAGAAATTCATGTTAAAGGGACATCTGTGTTTGTGTGCAACTTATTTAAGGGCCTTTGCATAGAATCTTCAGAAATAGAGTTAATAAAAAAGACAGCCGTTTAACTAGTAGTCCTAAAACTAAAAGTATGTTTCTAGCCTATTAGAAGAAGAATGTGTTGGCCCCAACCAGCTGAATCATTACCACACCGATGCAGTACACTGGTAATTTGTCTTCACTGTCTGGCACTCTTCTTTTTGAGGAAATATGGGAAAGGAGATGCATGTCCCTGCGGGTCTAGTCCCTGTAGCTAGGTTGCTGGTATCCCGCCCCAAATACATTTTCCTCTCAACCTCTCATTCATACACTGTTTTGAAATCCTAGAGGAAATGTTTCAGTCGTTGAGGGAAATGAGATAGGAATAGAGACATTTCTCTCTTCGTTTCCTTTATGAGCCTGAGAAACAACGTTCATACAGCCTTCTTAGGTATAAAAGAAACAATGAAGTAGACTAGCTTCCTCTTTTTTACTGGAAATTAGAATTAAGTTGAGAAGACTCTTCCCAGAAGAAAGAAGTGAAATAGTCCTCATTTCTGGTTTCCTTTTTCTTCCTCTTTCACAGAGCCTCCCTTCCCTCTAACTAGCTTATCCACAAGGAGATAGGTGCAAAGGTATGTAATATAGACAGAACACTGGCTATAATTAACAGAAGCCATAATTTTACAAATGAGCAAACTTACTCGGTTTCCAAGTGCCTTTTCCAAGGACAGGTTGAGCCATCTTCTCATTTGAGTCAAAACCATGTGTATTTGTAGTCAGAGGCAGACCTAAATAAAAACCACAACAGAGGGGCACCTTGGAGGCTCATTTGGTTGAGCAGCTACATTTGGCTCAGGTCATGATCCCAGGGTCCTGGGATCAAGCCCCATGTCCGGCTTTCTGCTCAGCGGGAAGTCCGCTTCTCTCTCTCTCTGCCTCTCCCCTTGCTCATGTTCTCTCTCTCTCTCTCCCCCTTTCTCAAATAAATAAATAAACAAATAAATAAAACCTTTAAAAAAAACACAACAAAAATTAAAAAGACAGAAGTACTGTGAAATACTCAGTTTTCCCACAGTTCAGACAGCTAGATATCAGCTGGACATTATCAGAGGCCATTGTGAATGAAATATACTTTATATTCTTTCCCCATATCAGCATCACCACCCAGATAAATGAAGCCTTCTTAATTCCCAGTAAATCATCAGTGACTTTTCTTAAAAAAAGGCAAGTCTTCTCACTATCATTTCAAACTAACGAGGCTGTCAAGATACTAGGTACTTCCCTGCAGAGATGCATTAGGTTAGGGAATAATAACAGGCAAACTCTGAACTTTAGATTTGAAAGCGTTTCTGTGATCGCTATAAAAATATTTTCAATTACTTAGCAAAAAACACTCCATTGATATTTGTGAATCATCTCTGCCATTTCTGATTAAGGCGTTCTTCTTTCTAGTGATTCTTGAGTGGAAAGAGGTCGATAGATACATTTAGACATACCCATTCACAAGAAACCTGACTTCTGAGTCCATAGTATGGTCAAAAGACTTTCATGGATAGTCTTAAAGACAAAAAATGTTTTAAGTTTAAAAATCAACTTCAAGACCCAATTTTTAGAGTATCATTGGTTAATTCCTTCTCTTCTGACCTGATTAAATCTTTGGTGGCCCAGCTACACAGGAAAGGTTTATCATAATCCATTTGGCACAGACTAGCTCCCTATAATTATAGCATTAAAATGTTTTCTAGGCTTCGTACATTTGTTAAGAAAAGATCAGTTTGAGGAATAATGATAAATTATCATTCAAAGAAGAAAACTTTTACCTTCTGAAATACAAATCTTTGGGGTTTCTCACAGAAATGGCTCTTTCTCACAACATCTTGTGGTCAGGGCAAAATCAATGTTGGTAGTAGCAACATAAACTTTCTTATTCAATGGCTTGGGTAGAGAGATGGTTCTCTCTAGTTTCCAGGAGGGAAGAATGCCAAGACCACAAGCACTACTAAATGAAAGGCTGTGCTTTGCACTTACTATAGGAGTTGGATGATGGTTTAGGGCACGGATGCCAGGAGTTTTGTTTTGGTTTCTTTTTAATTTCATCATGCTTTTAAAACCATTTTTCTTTTTACATCCTCCTTTAATGTCTTTGAAAAGATCCATTCTCCTGAGTCATCCAAGAGGACTGAGAACAGTATGAGCTTTAAGCTGAACAGAAGACTGTCCCTCCTCGGACTAGTGAGAGGTGGTTCTCTAAGTGCCCTATATGTTCAACCTTCAATTAATTCCTCTCACGCTGTACCCCCACTGGTACTAAAGACAAATAGCGCTGCAGTCATTGGGTGCAGCCTCAGTGTTTACTTCTGGTACAGCCAAGGATAGACAGCTCAGAATCTGAGAACTATGAAAATTATTTTGGAGAAGAAATTTTTGGCTCTCTACCTCCACTTTCTCTTAGCCACGAAGGAGGGCCACAGTAATGGTTAAGATAGTCAAAAGAAGGAGAGAAGGCATACAAAACCTCAATTCCCTCTTAATCTGACTTCAGATACCCTATTAAGTAAAGTTCATTGCAATAGTTACTTATCAAGTATGGCGGATCCTCCCTCTCCCAGCCACCACACCAGGATCCCCTCAGCCCTTACTATCGTACTGACTGCTGGCATCTACCTGTCTTTGCATTTGGGCTTTCTCTGGACTTACTGGTTTTTTACCTTATTTTTATTTTTATAAAGATTCTTTATTCATTTATTTGAGAGAGAGAGAGAGCACGCACAAGAGTGGGGAGGGTCAGAGGGAGAAGCAGACTCCCCACTGAGCAGGGAGCCTCATGAGGGACTCGATCCTGGGACTGCAGGATTATGACCTGAGCTGAAGGTAATCCCTGGTCTTTTTTTTTTAAGATTTTATTTATTTATCTGAGAGAGTGAGTATGGGAAGGGAGAGGGGTAGAGGGAAAAGCAGACTCCCCGCTGAGCAGGGAGCATGACATGGGACTCCATCCCAGGACCCTGGGATCATGACCAGAGCCAAAGGCACATGCTTAATGACTGAGCCGCCCAGGCACCCCCTTTCTGGGGACTTACACTCCTCAGCACCTTTACTCCCCCATACATACATGAGGCCAGAAATGCCAGGAACTAAATGCTTCCCTACAAGAACAGCCTTTGACCAGTGACTGACAGAACTTGATAAGTATCTTAGTGCCCTTGTCCCTCAGTTGGGATGTCTCTGAGGTGTTGTTGTCCATGTCCCAAGGTTCTCAGTGAGATTAAGCTCCAATTGCCCACAGTAGCAATAACACAACTTTACTGTCAAGATTCCATTGTTTGTGTCACTTCCCTGCTCCTCTACATGGTCTCCCTCCTGAGATCACACCTTCAGTAAACTACTTGCATTTAAATCTTTATCTATGGGTTTGGCTTCTAAGACACAGTTTGGGGATACAGACTCTAAAAGAGGAGTTGCTTTGTTAGGTGAGATTTATATATACACAACCCACCCTCTTGGATACAGTGCCACTAAAGGATATTAGCCTTTTGTGGCAGTTTTCCCCCTATAATTAAATTTTGCTTGATTTCATTTGAATATGAATGTCAGGGCTGACCCCTGCCTCATACCCCAAAACCTGCTTCAACTCTCCCTGAACCGTGTTGATGGGTGTTCTGATCATAAGCACCCCTACTACCCTACCCATAGGTTTAGCTTTATTCAACTTCTGAGTCCTCATAAAGGTCTTTCAACCCCACCCCACTTCCACCACACACACACACACACACACACACACACACATCCACATCCAGGAGTTCTTAACATTTTTTATGTTGTGAAACCCTTTAGCAGCCTGTGGATACATCTCAGAATGTTTTTAAATTCATAAGATATAATCTATAGGATTATAGAGAAAAAGAATTACAATGAAATACGATTGGTAACCTGGACTACAGATAAGCGTATATTCCTATTTACATACATACCAGCTTAAGGAACTTTGGCACTTATCATTTCTCCTCATTTCTCCCATAAGGCAGTGGGGCTTATAATTAAATCATGGTTTTGCACAATTTCTGACTTCAGGTCTCCTCATGCTCTCAAGTACCAAGATCAGAGTTAAGATTTTGTGGCCCAAGAGATAAGTTCTGCTCATCCATGTTGCTTCTGATTTAATGTCTTACATCTGCTCTGTTTCCCCTTCTCTAGGTAGAACCCACTCATATTTGTGCTTCCTTTATGGATTGTTCAGTTACCTGGCTTAGCTTTCTGCCCTGACATGAGATTCTTGCCTGCCTTGGATTCCTGCTTAGTTCTGGGCCACAGATCTTTCAATATTTTCTACAGTATACCTCCTCATTATACCTCTAGCTCCCTGGCTGAGGCCCTCTTGATTATGAACAGAGTTACCATTTATGATATCTGTAATTTTTTCTGTAAAATGCCTTAACATAGCCTATGTGGTATAAATGTGTCAGTTTTATTCTACCCTTAAGAGCAATCAGTAATCTTCAGAATGCCGTGTCCTAGGAATGATGAGGTAACCATAAGAAAGGCCATTCCAGGAATGGCTGCTACAAATGTCTTAACTATCTTTATCTCCCATCAACCTAGAAGATTTTCTAATTAGCATAATTAATGGTAGAAATGGCTTTTCATTGGTGAATTTTTTAGCTCGCTAATTAGGCCAAGATGTTAGAGATAGGCTGTCATAGGTGCATTTGCTGGTATTCAAGATGTACTTATTGGCTAAAATGCTACCCATCTTTGAGTAAATAAAGAATATGAATCCAACAAGCCCTTTACATTTACCACTAATTGTGGCACATGTTTAACCCTAAACCTGGAACCCAGTTGGTATTCTGGAATATTCCTATCACCTCTTTAAAGTAGATGGTGCATCAGTCCTACCACTATAATAATATTTTATTTTTCTCAAGTGAATAATTTATTCAAGTTACATATGGAAGCACCAGAAAGGATAGACTTCTAGGATTTCTTTAGTTTGGCATTATATGGCACTTCTTGCCTGCTTGTTAATAAATGTCTGTGTGTGTAGCAGGATTTGGTCTGAGACTTTCTTTTATTACCAAGTTGGAGGGGAGATGCCAAACCTTACCTTTGTCTATGTTTTGGTGATTCCCAAAATGAGCCCAAGAATTAAGATGACCCATTGCCTTACCTCCTCATCCTAATCCTTAATCTCAGAGTAGTATAGTTTTCCCATTATGTACAAGACCATCTTTCCAAATACCCAGGTACCAACCATTCTCCATAATGACAATTAGGAGTATTTCATTTCATTGGGCTTCCCTCTTCAGTCCGAACTTTGGTCTTAAGTGAATCTTCCCCAACCTTCATCTTGTCCTAGGTGATAGGTTTCAGCTCTGGTATGGCTAGTTCTTATCATTACAGGTGTCAAGTACATTTACTTATTTATTCAACACTTATTAGTTGAGCACTTTCTATGTACCATGCAGTGTGTTAGACCCAGGGGATATTTCAGCCAATAAGACAGGTGAGACCTTTGAGTAAAGGTGAATGAAAGAGTGAACAAATTGATAAAATAATTTCAGATGGTAATAAGTACTATGAAAAAATAAAATACGATTATGGGGTATGGTATATAGCAGTGGGTTGGCTATTTGGGAAAGGATGATCAAAGAAAGCCACTCTGAGCAAAAATCGAGTCATTCTTTGCAATTGAGCCACCCAGAATTACAGTAGGATTAATAATCAGTGTGGTTTGCAGTGAGGTATGGCTCTGAGAACTCTAGAGTACATTTTAAACTTTTTAGGAACAGCCAGATGGTTATCACTGCCTGTACCTTGCCTCACAGTTTAACTAAACTGTGAAAGAGTCTCTTTAAAAAACAGGATCCAGGGCGCCTGGGTGGCTCAGTTGGTTAAGCGGCTGCCTTCGGCTCAGGTCTTGATCCCGGAGTCCTGGGATCAAGTCCCGCATCGGGCTTCCAGCTCCATGGGGAGTCTGTTTCTCCCTCTGACCTTCTCCCCTCTCATGCTCCTCTCTCTCTCTCACTGTCTCTATCTCAAATAAATAAATAGAATCTTAAAAAAAAAAAACAAACATGATCCACTTAGCTTTCTTTGAAACAATATAATGCATAATTAGCACTTTGACTTTTTTCATTGAATTGATCAGTTGGATTAGTTTGTCTAAAGTAATTGGTTTAGCATTTTGTAGTTTACAAATATACAAAGAAAATCTAGTGGAAACCCGGCTTAACTTAATTAGTATCGATGAAGCCCTGAGAATCATAAAATCTGAGGTTTAGAGATCAGTGTACACAGAAAGAAAATGAGTTCCAGAAAATTAACCCCAAAATGCTCACCTTACATACCAAAAGCTCTCATGTTTATGTGATTGCTTGCCCATAAATGTTTTCAAAGATTCTTGGCATTTGTATCTCACTTATTGTAAAATAGTTTGTCGTGAATTGTTTTCAGTTTTTAAATATAAAAATAGAATGAGAATATTACAGTTAAAAATAGGAAAATTAATCACTGACCCATCTACTGCTATTAGTTTTATATTTACCTTTTGCATTTGGTACATTAAAATATTTGTTATTTTAACCATAGAGTGCATAAAATTTAATATCATGCCTTTGAACCTAGCATTATATTATATGCTTTTTCCATTTTGCTATATAGTGCCCGTGTTTTGTTTAATGCCTATAAAATAGTCCATTAAGCAGTATTACCCTGATTTAATTAACAAGTCTCCTGTTTTAGCTATTTGGAGTTTTTAATTTACATTGTTATTTGAAAAATATCTTAATGGGTAAGACTCTTCCAGAATTTGGATTATTTCCTTGAGGCTAAAATCCCAGAAGGAAAATTACTATAACAAAGGATTTGACTAGTTTTAGAGTTCTTAAAAACTAAAACTGTGATAGCCTTTGAAGTTTATACTACTATTCAAAGCAGCAGTAATATAGAAGGATATCAGATTTAACATATACTTAGCGGCATTCATTTTCAAGACTTTACTAATTAGGTGGGTGAAAAATGTTATCACTTTTTTTTATTGAACATTTACTTGTTGAATTTTCTCTTTTGTGACTTGTCTATTCACATCTTTTTCCTGGTATTTGTTGATCTTAGAATTGACCTACTTGTTTGGGCCCTTTATAGATTAGAGATGTTCACCCTCAGGCATTTTTGCTGTAAATATTTTTCCTAGATGGCTTTTTATTTTATTTTCTATAGAATATACAGATTTATCTGTCCATCTTTTTCTTTGTGGCTATTTCTTTTTCTCCTATGCTTAGAAAGTCAGCATCCTCTGCACAGGTTTTGGTAAAAGAACAATACAATTCGATTCTGTTCCTTTATATCAGAAGCTTATTTATATAAAACTTTTCATTCATTTTAGTGTGGTGTATATGTTCTTTTTATTATTGTCCCCTTTGATAAAGAATTATCCCAGTTTTATGCATTATCTTTGCTTTTCCTTTCTTAGAGACATAAAATGACTTTTTATTTATATATAAATTTATATACAATCTGTTCTATATATTTTAATAGCTATATTGAGGTATATAGCTGACATACAATAAGTGACACATACTTAAAATTTATCACTACCATAAATAATGAATATATCCATCCCCCTCCAAAAGTTTTCTTGTTCCCTTTCATACTCGCTCCGTCTTGCCCCTCACAGTGCCTTACTCCTATCCCCAGATACCTACTAACCACTATAGATTAGCTTGAATGTTTTTAAATTTCTGTGATAATGGAATCATACGGAGTGTATCCTTTTGGTCTGGCTTATTTCACTAAGCATAAGTATTTTGGAATTCATCTATGTTGCATTGTGTATCAGTGCTTCATTCATTTTAGTTACTGACTAGCATTCCATTGGATAGGTGTACCTCAGGTTGTTTATCCATCTTTCTATCAATGGACATTTGGTTCATTTCATGTTTTTAGCTATTAGAAGTAATCCTATAATGCTGTCATGAACATTCATGTGTAAGTATTTGTATAGATGTATGCCTTCATTTCTCTCAGGTAAATATCTAAGAGTGGAATGGCTAGATCATACCATCGGTGTGTGTTTAATTTTTTAAGAAACTGTCAAACTGTTGCAAATGTTTTTTCATGTTATATTCCTATCAGCCGTGTATGAGAGTTCTTCCACATCCTCACCAACATGAGGTATGATCAGTCTTTAAGCTGTTCCTAGTGGATGTGTAATGGTATCTCACTGTGGTTTTAATTTACATTTCCCTGATCATTATCGATGTTGAGCATGTCTTCATGTGCTTATTTGTTATCTTTGTATAAAAGTGTAGAATCATGATATTCCTTTGATGAATTGACCCTGTTATCATTATGAAATAATCATCTTTATCCTTGGGAATATTCTTTCCTCTGAAATTTTTTATTTTAATATAGCCACTCGAGTTTCATTTGGGTATTATTAACATGGAATACTTTTCCATTCTTTTAGCATTAATCTATTTGTATCTTTATATTTACAGTATATTTCTTAAAAACTTTTGAATTTTTATCTACTCTAACAATCTCTGACTTTTAATTGGGAAAATTCGTACTTTTCATATTTAATCTAATTATTGATATGGGTTAGTTGAAGTCTGTCATCTTGCTATTTGTTTTCTATTTGTCCAAACTACTCTTTGTTCTCTTTTTCTACTTTTTCTGCTTTCTTTTGGATTAAATATTTTTTATTCTGTTCTATCTCCTTTGTCAGATTATTAGTTTATAATTCTGTTTTCTTATTTTAGTAATTGCTTTGGGATTTATAGTACAGGTCTTTAATAGATCTCTTTCTGCTTTAAACTGTATACCACTTACCTATAACTGTACATAAGTTCACTTATGTAAGCTTAAAAACCTTACCATGGTATATGTATATTTCTCCCTGCCATGTGAGTGTGCGTGTGTGTGTGTGTGTGTGTGTATGTGTTTCTATAACACATTTTTTTAAAGATTTTATTTATTCATTTGAAAGAGACAGAAACAGAGCACAAGCAGGGGGAGAGGGAGAGGGAGAGGGAGAAGCAGATTTCCCGCCGAGCTGGGAGCCCAACATGGGGCTCGATCCCAGGACCTGGAGATCATGACCTGAGCCGGAGGCAGACACTCAACTGTCTGAGCCACCCAGGTGCCCCCCCATAATACATTCGTATTATTTATAAAACAGTTAATTATCTTTTTATTGTAGTAAAATATACATAACATCAAGTTTGCCATCTTAACCATTTTTAAGTGTACAGTTCAGCAGCATTAGGTACATTCACATTGTAGTAAATAATCATCACTATCTTATCTCCAGATTTTTTTTTATCATGCCAAGCTGAAACCCTGTACCCGTTAAACAACAACTTCCCATACCCCTACTCCCCAGCCCCTGGTGACTGCTATTCTGCTTTCTGTCTCTATGAAGTTGACTATTCTAGATTCTTCATATAAGTGCAGTCATACAGTATTTGTCCTTTTTGGTCTGGCTTAATTTATGTAACATACTCTTTGCAAGGTTCATCCAGGTTGCAGCACATATCAGAATTTCTTCCTTTTTAAAGCTCAATAATATTCCATTGTATGTATATACCGTATGTTGTTTATCCATTCACCTGACAATGGATGTTTGGGTTGTTTCTATCTTTTTACTACTAAGAATAATGCTGTTGTGAACATTGGTGTACAAAATTCCGTTGAGTTCCTGCTTTTAGTTCTTTGGGGCATATACCCAGAAATGGAATTGCTGGGTTATATGGCAATTCTATGAAAAACAGTTAACTATCTTTTAAAAAGATTTACATAAAAATTTAAATTGTGACTTCAATTTTTAGACCTTCTATATTTACCCATGTAGTTACCATTTCTGGAGCTCTGTATCCCTTTCTGAAGCTCCATATTTCTGCACGTTGAGCGCTAGAATAAAATTGTCACAGTCTATAAAAATACCATTTGAGATTAAGAATTTAATTCCAGGTCACCTAAAACCTAACTTGGACAGAACAATAAGAAAATAGTCTTTCTGTCTGGTAATATGTCACAATTTTTCATTTATTTAGGTCCTCATTTCAATGTCCTGATAAAAGTTTGCTGTTTTACCTATTCATTTTCTACACATTCTTTCTTAAATTTATTCCTTTTATTATTTTTAAAGGCAATATATTTCCATTGAATGGATCTTTGTAAAATTATCTTTTACTTTCCTATTAGGAAGTTACAGAGTATTATTGACTTCTGGGTGTTTATCATATATTGTTACCTTGATTAAGCTTTCATTAAGACTAGAGATTGTTATTTTTAGCTGAATGCCTTGGATTTCTAGGAGTATGATCAAATCATCTCAAAATAATTTTGCAGATTATTTTCTTTTACTCCTATGTCTTTTATATGACTTAAACTACACTAATAAAAATTTCCAAAATGCTACTTTATCAGTATAGTGAACACATGTTTCTTATTGTTGTCCCTGAGTTTACGGGGACTTCCTCTAGAGATCTGTTATTAACTATAATGATGGCAGGTTTATGATAAGGACTATTAATTATACATATGGAAAAATCTTCCATTTCTATAAAAAATACCTTTCAATGTTCGATTTTAGCAAATGCCTTTCTGTAACCATTGTATTTATCAACATAATTATATTAATGCATGTCCTTATGTTTTATCACTTCTGCATTTCTGAGATAAGCCCTGCCTTACTGTAGGGGGTTATTTTCATATTACATTGTCATAGCCTCTGTGTTTGTATCTTTTTTAAGGTATAAGTAATGTGCATCACTGGTTTTAGGTATTTTCTGTAAAGAGGCAGAGAACCTCCTGCTACTCCACAGCTAGTCTGAGGGAGAAAAATCCAGAAGAAAAAAATGAGTGATGGTCTTATTTTGGGGGGATTTTTTGGTAGCATCTTTCTTATGCATAGGTGTAAGAGATTACAGTCCTTAAATTGTAGTGATTACCATAACTGTGGCTGGCAAACACAAAGTCCAGCTTTAAAATGGGAAATGAAGGTAAAGTCTTGAAAACAGGTTTCTGCCCATTCCCTTGCTGCCCCTACAGCCAAACAAACCAAGCATTAAATCCAGACTCTTCTGTGCAATCCCCACAATCCCCACATGGACCTGTCTATACAGTCTGGGTAGAGTGGGAAGCAGGGGCAAGAAATTGTTGAAACTTTAAAATATGCATTTTTAAACTACCATCTCAAAACCAAGGTTCAGAAAAAAACAACTCTATTGAGAAATTTCTCTAAAAGTGAAAAATAAAACCATCCTCTTAATTTACCACCATCTTGCATGCTTTCTACTACTGTGTGGCAGTTTATCAGAAATAGGAGTTGTGTTTTTTACTTGTGTTGTGTTGTGTTGTTTTGTTTTGTCTTTGTCTTCACATCCCCAGAGCTGAGGCCACATTAAGCATTTTATAAGGAACCTGAATAAATTAAGAGAAAAACTGGGCCATGATATGTAGGTACTAAAGATGAACAAAATGGAGTGTGAGATACAGCGTGGCAGCAAGTGAAGCAATTGGAGGGCAATTTTTTTTGTCCTTTGAAATGAAAGAAAATAAGGAGAAATATTCTTTTCTGTGCTGTAACTTTACTGGAATGAAGGATATTACTTGCATCCATTTTTTTACACTGATAATTCAGGCATTTTTCTTTATAAACCCAAATGTGGTTTCTTTGGCAATTGAAGTTACAGGGATAACATCTCCTCTGTTGACATAAACCATGGAAACTTCAGTTGCATGATCTCATTATCTGATTACCGCTGTGACTTTGAAGTAATCTCTCTGAGTGAGCACTTCTGGAAGAGTTCTTGCTCACAGGCCAAGCCCCGGGTTGTAGAAGAGGATTTGCAAAGGTATTTGTGAACTCTGTTTTTCTTCTGCTCTATTTCATTAGTGCTCCATTTAGTTTCTCATCAGGCAAGAAACGACAGTGGGATTGATTTTAGTTCTACAAAGAGTGCTCAGCCAATATTGCTTTACCAGGTGGTCACTGGGAGCACGCCAGTGGGCGCCGCTGCCCGCTGCTGCGCAGGGCTTGCTGACGCCGGATGGAGTTCAATCCCATGCAATCCTCTTAAAAAGGAATTTCAGGATGATCTTGAGAAAAATCATTATGTTTCACTCACATCTTTGAAAAAGTGACTTGTTTGCCCTTGGTAAGTAGCAACTTTTATCCTTAGAAAATAAATTTGAAGGAATTATTGGAGGATCTCTGGGTTTTCACTCATTCTCAGGCACTAGTCTATGGAACATCTCCATTAAAATCATGTAGGAAGCTATTTATTTTTTTTTTAAGTTTTATTTTAATTCTAGTCAGTAAACATACAGTGTAACGTTAGTTTCAGGTATACAGTATAGTGATTCAGTGCTTGCGTACATCACCCAGTGCTCATCAGGACAAGGGCCCTCCTTCATCCCCATCACCTATTTCCCCCATCCCCCCACCCCACCCCCTCTCTGGTAGCCAGCAGTGTGTTCTCTAGAATTAAGAGTCTGTTTCTTGGTTTTTCTCTCTTTCTCCCCACCATGTTCATTTGTTTTGTCTCTTAAATTCCACACAGGAGTGGAATCATTTGGTATTTGTTTTTCTCTAACTTAATTCACTTAGCATTATATGCTACTAAAATCATGTAGGAAGATATTTAAAGCAAAGAATTTCTTTTTTTTAAGATTTTATTTATTTATTTGACACAGAGAGAGAGAGAGATCACAAGTAGGCAGAGAGACAGGCAGAGAGAGAGGGGGAGAAGCAGGCTCCCCGCTGAGCAGAGAGCCCGATGCGGGGCTCGATCCCAGGACCCTGAGATCATGACCTGAGCCAAAGGCAGAGGCTTTAACCCACTGAGCCACCCAGGCGCCCCATAAAGCAAAGAATTCCTGAGCTTTTGTTTTATTAAAATGAAAATCTACATTACCAAATGTCACCATTGTAACCATTTTAAACTATATAACTGAGTGGGGGTTTTTGGATATTTACAATGTTGGCAACCATCACTGAGGTCTCATTCTGGAATACTTCCATCACCTCTTAACTCTATACCTTCAAATTCCTCCCTTCCCTTATTCCTTACCAATCATTATTCTACTTTCTACTTGTACATATTTGCTTATTATGGACTTTACCATGAATGGGATCCTGTAATATGTAAAAGCCTGCTGGCCAGAAGGAACATAGGAACCACAGCACATGGTGCAGAGCAGGTGAGAAAACTGAAGGGTCACTGAAACAACACTGTATCTAAAGGAAGGTGACCCAAAGTACCTTTGGTTTCCCATGAAGCAGGAAAGCAGGTGGCCTGAGGACCACCAGAACCATAGCATGTGGGCAGACAGTTGTTCTGAGGGTCCCTCCAGAGCACCATCCAGAAGAAACGATGTAAAAAGGAGCCCCAGTTCCACAGAAAGCAGGCAGTCATTGTGTTCCTAAGGATCCCAGGAATCCCAAAGAACAGGCAGGCTAGTGACCAGATGGGTCCCCAGGATATCAGGGCTATGGAGGAAAGCTGACCTAAAGTGTTCTGGAATCTTCAGCAGGGGGAAGCCCAGAACCACCAGAACCACAGTATGTCTACAAACTGGTACAAGGAAGTTTTTCCCAAAGGCACCAGGGTAAGGATACAACCCTAGGCAGAATGAACTACACTGTGTATCATACCACCAGGCTTGCAACCCAAAATATCCCAGAAAACCCAGAGTGCAAGGACGCTGGTAATGACCCAGGCACTCAGGACCTCTGTGCGCTGCACGGAAGGCAGCCAAAGTGATCTTATGTCACCAGTGAGGGGACAAGCTAATGGCTGGAAGGACTAGAAATGGTACAGGGGAGGCTGGTGGCCAGAGGTTCTGCAGGGGGACTGAGGCAAGGATAAGACTCTAGGTGAAAGGAACCACAGTTCCCCAGCACGGGCAGGCCTGTGGCCCAAGTAATCCCGGGAGAAGAGCAGGCTAGTAACTTGATGCCCCTCACCCCCACCCTACCAAGCATCAGCAAGCAGCAGGACAGGCGGCCAAAAGTTCACCCATTTCTCCAGCAAAGGAGAGAGCTGGCGAAAGTAAGAACTAAAGAAACCCTAGCACGTCTGCAGGGAGTGGGTCTCTGGAGGCACAAGCGTGAGTGCAGGATGGTAGCCAATAGGAGTCAGGTTTTCTCAGCATATGGGGAAGCCTGCAGGTATAGGGATCTTTGACACCTCAGGTGGTAGATGGGCGGGTGTGTGGATGTTCCTCCCCTCTCCAGTCTCACAGGCATGCGTGCCCTGCAGGGAAGGTGGCTGAAAGTGCTCCTGATTATGTAGCAAGGTAGAAGGCCGACAGCCTGAAGTATGTGGGAGTCCCAGTGCAAGGGCGCGCTAGCACAGGGGGAGTTGCACGAGGCATCATTCTTCGGGATCTCCGGAGTGCAAGAAGAGCCATGTTAACCCAGAACACCAGAAGGCATGTGGCCTAAAGTATCCCCACAGCCCCACCATATAGATAGTCTGGTGACAAATAGGCCCGCAAGGTGTCAGTGTGGTGGAGGAACGCAGATAAAAGCTTTTCAGTTTTCACATTAAAGGGGAAGGTGATGCATTGAGGACTGCCAGAAGCGTGGAAGGTACAACCAGTGCACCTCCTTGAGAAAATGCCAGTGAGGGACCCCTGGGTGGCTCAGTCGGTTGAGCAACTGCCTTCGGCTCGGGTCATGATCTCAGGGTCCTGAGATCGAGCCCCATATGGGGCTCTCTGCTCGGCAGGGAGCCTGCTTCCTCCTCTCTCTCTGTCTGCCTCTCTGCCTACTTGTGATCTCTCCCTGTCAAATAAATAAATAAAAGCTTTAAAAAAAAAAAAAGAAAGAAAGAAAATGCCAGTGAGTGAAAGGAGACATGGTTTCCCAGCATGAAAGCAGGCTTTGTTGCATTGGAGCCCAGGAATGCCAGGATGTAAGCAGGCTAGTGACTGCATGGGCCCCAGCTAACATTGCTCTACAGGGGAGGTGACCTAAAGTGCTCTCCCTTCTGCAACTGAGGGGAAGGCTGATGGCTGGGGAAAAAAACCAGAACCATAGCATTTCTTCAGGCTGATGTCCAGAAGGTTCTCTAAGTGACCAGGATGAGGATAAGACAGTGAGCAAAAGGAGCCACACTTCTTTAGCGCAGGGACAGGTTTGGGGTCCAAACAATACTCATAAGTAGGGAGCGCGAACTAGTGACCAGTCGAGCACACAGAGCATCACCGTTGCACTGTAAGTAAGTCAGCACAGAGTGATCTCAATTCCCCAGCAGTGGAGAAGGCTGTGGCCTGAAGGACAGAAGGAATGCTAGCACATGGGCGTGGCTTAGTGCCCAGATACTGGCCCCAAGGGCACTGTCACAAGTAAAGGGTGGCTTGTAGCCCAAAAGATCCCAGAAATCCCTAGGGTTGGGCAAGCCAGTGACCAGATGGGCTCTCAGAAAATCAGTGCGATGTAGTAAAGGTGGCTTAAAGTTTGTCCCATTTCCCTGCAGGGGGTTTAAGGACCACCGTAAAGATAGCACAAGAATGGGATGGAACCCAGTTGCTTCTTTGGAAGCACTGGACAGAGGATTCTGTGGTAGCCTACAACAGCCATACTTCCACAGCTCCCAGGCAAATTTGTGAGCGAAAGGATCCCTGGAACCTCAAGGACTGGGTAGGCTAATGACCATCTAGCCCGTCCCAAGAATCATCGCACAGCAGGGAAGGCGACTAAATGGGCCTCTGGTTCCCCGGCAAAATGGAAGGCTGGCAGCCTGAGGTATAGCGGGACCCTAGCTCTAGGGCGAGCTGATGCCGGAAGTTATGTGAGGCACTGTTGTCGAAGTATTACAATGGACAGAAGGAACCACGTTTCCCCAGAACCCCAGTAGGCTTGTGGCCTAAAGTAGCTCCAGAATCGCACCATGTGGTTAGGCACTGGAGGAAAAGTGGACGAAATTTTTTTTTTTATTTCCCCAGCAAGGGGGAAGTTAAAGGCCTTAGGGATTGTTTTAACTCTAACCTGAGTGCCCAGAAGGAACCACCCATGCACCACCTTGAGGAGACTACGGGGAGCAAAGGGGGCTACAGTTGTAGAGCAGTAAGGCAGACTTGTGGGCCAGAGAATCCCAGAAAGGTGAGCAGGGTAGTGACCCAATAGGCTCCTGGTGCAACAGTGCTGTATATGGGAGATGATCTCAAATCCTTTCCATTCCACTGCAAAGGGAAAGCCGGTGGCCAGAAGAATAATCAGAACCATAGCACGTGTTCCCACTGGTGCCTGGACAGCTTCTACAGATGGACCAGGGCAATAATCCAGTGAGCGAAAGGAGCCGTACTTCCCTAGCATGTGGGCAGGCTTGTAGCCCAAATGATCCCAGGGGGAGAGCAGTTAGTGACTGGAGGGTTCCTGAGGTACCAGTGCCATGAAGGGAAGGTGCCTGAGATTTCACTCAATTGTGCAGCAAGACAAAAGGCTAGCGGCTTAAAGGAATATGAAACCCAAGAGCTGTGGCAGGCTGGTGCCTGGAAGTCACCCAGAAGGGCTCTAAGGGCACCACTGTGAGGCACTGACCTTGGCCTAAGGGGACCGAGATGTCTCGGGCTATAATCCGAACGGTGCGTGCAAAGACCCCCAAGTTTGCTTTGCGAACATGTAAGCAGAGTCCCGTATGAGACCCCACAGCTGGTACTGAGACTGGATGGAGACTAGAAGACAGCCAGACCCTTGAAAGGACAGATGGTATTTAGGCAACAGATCCCACGGGATCTGCAGTGCAAGGATCATATGGTGGCTGAGAAAGCTCTGTTTTTCCTAGCTCAGAGGCCGTCTGATAGTCTAGAGGAGCCAAGCGTGCAGATGCGCAAATGACCTGAAGGGCTCTGAGGGCCTGGCCACCGCACAGGAAGGGTAACCAAAATTATCCTCACTTCCCCAGCAAGCAGGAAGGCCTGGCCAGAAGGAACACTGGGTAAATTCTTTGAGTAGAGACGCTGTGTTCTATTCAACACATATTAACTTAGCTCCCTGAATAGGGTGTTTCCTGCCTTCCCGGGGCATGTATTACAAAACTCAAGGCAACATGTATTTTTTAAAAAAAATCCATGATTGCTAATAAATGCCCTGGAGCAGTGTTCATCATACATTGATGTGCAGATAAATCACATGGAGAGCTCATTAGACATTCTGATTTACCAGGTCTGAGGCAGGGCTTGCAATTTAACATATTTAAGAAGCTCCCAGGTGATGCCAGTGCTGATTGACCACTTTTGAATAGCAGAGAGCTGGAGTTACAGATCCAGTAGCCACATATGGCTAGTTAATGTAATAAAATTTAAAGAAGTTTTAAAGATTTTATTTATTTATTTTGAGGGGGAGAGAGAGAATGTGTGCAGGGGGGGGGGATGGGGGAGAGGGAGAGAGAATCTCCGGCAGACCCTAGGCCGAGTGCAGAGCGTGATGTGGGGCTCAATCACATGACCCTGAGATCACGTCCCAAGCTGAAACCAAGAGTCCTATACTGGACAACAAAGATAGAGGATATTTCCATCTTCGCAGATAGTTCTCCAAATAATAAATGACCACATATTTTGAGGCATTTCAAATAAGTCTTTGTGAATTTTGTCTGGATCGGGAAATATAAATAGGATCATGATGGAAGAAATATTTAATGTGGAAATAACTACTAGAAGGCAGCTGTGTGCATTGAAAATAAAGTAGGTTCTGGATTGAAAGACACCTGGCGTTGAAACTTGCCTCTCACACTTAGAAACTTTGTAACTCTGGGGGAATTAATTCAGCTTTCCCTGCCTTGGCTTGCCCAACGTAAACATGTCTATATCACAAAGTATGCATTAGATACATGTGTGAAAACATTTGCACTATCAGTCCTGGCAGGTTCCCAGTCCTGCAGTCCACCTTTTCCTTCTCACTGTTGAGGTCACCTGAGTCCTACTGTGGTCTCCTCCCTGCCTCTGATTCCCAAGTTCAAAACTACTATTTACTAAACTTCCCAATTCTAGGTTGGTCAATTCTAGCACTGATAGGGAGGACCTCCAGGGCCAAGGTTGAGAGGTCAGTCTCCACTGGAAAAGCAGTAAGGAAACAAGGCTTTTTAGCATGTTAATGTAAAAAGTGAGCCATGCTTTGAGAAGAGAAACGTAGCATTTTGTGCTAACTGGTTGTGAGTAACAGAACTCAGGAGGAGGCCAGAGATGAGAATAGAGAGGTTGGTGGGGCCGATCCGTGGAAAGCCTCGCTTGCCCTGTTGAGTTTGTACTTCATCGCACTGGTCCTGGGAAAGAGCTGAGAACCTCCCGTCAAGGACCTACTCACAGCCAGGCAGTCTGGTTGAAGTGGGAAGAGATGTTTGAAGAGAACTAAAGTACAACAAAACAAACAGTAAAAAACAAGTGAAAGAGGTAAAGAAAGAGAAGTCTCTAATCAGAGGTGATTTCAGTGTTAGAGATTTTTAAAATGGAGCCTGATGACAGAGTTGTGTGTTCAGGAACTAAAGAGGAATAAAATTAACTTAAATGTAAGTCTAGACACGCCATTATTTGAGAAGGCAGGTGAAATGGGCTTAGTGTCTTTCACCAGTAGTCAAGGAAGGATGTTCTCCAAGGAAATGACTTATGTTAAGCTTAAGGTACCTGAATTTCATGTACTATTATACAAAGCACTGGATTTTTCTAAGATGTGACCCATCATTTGATCTGTGTGTCTGCTTCTTAACCGTTATGATGATGATGATCTTTCTAGAACCAGTTTTCTAAGTCACAGTAAACCACATTCCTTCATAGTTAGGGGATGGGGAGAAGTACTCAATGAATTATACTGGGGCGTATAGCATAAGAGTTGACTTCTAAATATTTTTGCATGGATTATCTGCCACTGGGGATAATGACAGCAGATATTTAATTCCTGTTCATCCTTTACCTGCCTTCTGAGCTGTTTGGTTCCCTCCAATGACACCCTCAAGTTTCCCTACCTGCACACAATTGAGTAGCCCCCATGTTAACAATGGCCCAAAAGAAGTACCGCTAAAAAGGAAATATAAAATTTAACAGCCAGCAGTGTACTTCAAAACCAAGTAAAAATGACTTGGGCATCACTCTGTAGTTGGAATTATCTTCCGCTACTGAAAGGTAACAGGGCATTTCTTTCTGGCCATCCTAGTTTTTTTGTGAACTTTCCCTTCTCCATTATTTCTGGGCAGAGTCATATTGTGCTATAAAACACTGTACCACTTACAAGAGTGGGAAGAACTACAGCAGTCCTCACTGTTAGGATTTTGGGGTAAATGTAAAAACAGGGGATTAGTATTTTAAGGGATTATCGTCTCAGCTTCAAAATAAGCAACTACATTATTTTTCTAGGACCGTTATTTCCAGGACCGTTGCTTGAAATTAGGCAGGAAATGGAGGCATTTAGAATTCGGACACCAGAATGTTGATTTGAAAATACGGATTTCTATGAATTTTTAACTTGCCAAGGAAATTTTCAAAACTCGAGCTTTCAGCTTTTATACTTTCAAAGTTTATTTCCAGCCTCTCTCAAACCCTTGACTGTTTATCACTTTCTCTGAATTATTAACACCAAACATTTCAATAATGTAGTTGTATTTTCTATACAGCACGGAGGCTCGCAGTTCACTTGTGTTCAGCTGCAAAAGAAAAAAGGAATTAAAAAGGTTTTCTTCCCTGGTTCCCCACATAAAAGTCACTGCTCTATGGAGATTACCATCTGTAAGCTAATTCTGAAGTTGTTAATGGCAAACATCAGAGCAATTGGCATGTGTTTTCAACACACGGTTTAAGGTTTAAGACGATATCTCTCCCACTCATTTGCAAGAGCTGTGTGACATAGCACTATGTTCTCTCCAGGGGGTTCCAGTGGAGTCTTTTCCTTCATTTGCTTTAACTGGCTTGTGGAGCATTTTTAGAGAGTATAGATTAACTCCCGAACACAAAGCAAATCTGTGCTACTTGATTTGTTGTAAAACCATAACACGTTTTCCATTGATTTCCAGCCTAGCCACAGACATTCTTCAGACTTCTCCTCATTCCTGAGCTTGAACAAACTTGAATGGAGAAGAAACTGCCTCTCTTTTCAACAAACTGATTCCAAGTGCCCCCGGGAGGAAGGACAAGGAAAAGAGTCACATGTTTCAAGAACAATAGGATGCTAGAAAAGGTACACATATTCTCAGACAACCTCGTATGAACTTGGCAACAGTCGATTAATAGGCAAATATTTTCCGTAGCCTGCAAAATATCCTCAAACATTCCTACTTTTAAATGTGTCTGGAGGCAAGCATGATAAATGACTATGAAAGGCCAAGAACTAAAATACTGTGGAATACCGGAGGTTTTCATTTCTTTTTTAAGATAAAACTTTACCTTTCAGTCACCTAAATTTCTTCGGGTTTGTTCTGATTTTGTTTCCAGCCCTGGAGGACCTGTGCTAGTTTGTGTCTGCCTTTGCAAAGGAAAAACATCTTGCTAGTTAGTGTTGGATGAGTTCGGGATGGCTCTAAAAACAAAGCAGGTTATTTACGTTTTCAATCTTCCTTCCTGCTTTGAGCAGGTGGTGGAGATCTTAACTAGGCGTGCTCCCATGATGACACACCACAATTTTACATGTCAGAATTTCAAGGAACAAAACAGGCAGACATTTAAAGCTAAAAATGTCACACACACACACAGAATATGGGAAGTTCCAACAGAGCTTTGTCATTACTGAGCCCTAAATTTGACAATCATTAATTTGCTATTAATAAGTCTTACTGTTAAGGGAACTCACTTCACCAGCCTCAGGAGGAGTTTGTTCTTTAGACAAACATGGCTTTAAGCGGTCTGTCAAGTTGATTCAGACATTCAAGGTAAGAAAGAGATGTAATTAAGCCTTTTCAATAGACCGGCTAAGCGCTTATCTGCTGCCGCTGATAGATCCATTTTGGGAGTTGCTGAGATTTCTTTACCTTTTTCTTTAATACTTTTTTTTTAATGATCTTGAGTGCTTTAAATGTTTATCAGGCCATAGTAGAATTGGCATTATTTGGTAACGTTCAAACCGTTTCTTCGTTCGGTAAAGTAAAACTCACCTTTATAAGCTACCTGAATACTTTTTCCTAACACGCTGCCATATGTTATTGCCTTGTAGTTGGGGTTGACGTGGAACTGGCCAGAAGGAGATGATTTGTCCAAGTAAGTAATTGCAGATGGTTTCCCCCTGACTTTATTTTGTTCAGGCGTTGAAAATTAAGCGTAAATAGAAACTGCAGTTTAGATTCCCGAGCGCGTGGGAGGACCCTGTTTCAGGCGGGGCCTTCACGCCGCATTAGACTGACTCCGTGCTCTTTTTGGGTCTCCTACCTGCCGCGACTGACCGAGCTCACCTGTCGGTGCCTTCCTTCCCTCTGCAGCCCTCCCTCAGTCCACCTTCTCCCCTCATACCCTGAGTTTCCTTCAGCTTTGTCGTAGATCCTTGACCTTCCTACCTCAGGGAGCACAGAATAAATTCCAGGAGTGTGTGGCTTACTGTAAATGTGTGGGAAAAGCTGGTCTGAGCACAACTAAAGGTCACCTTGCAGCCTACTGAGCTTGATCTGGGCCCTCTGTGGACAAATAGTAAATATATCAGTTCTTCGCCTTGGGGTAGTTCTAAATACCAGGTTCATAGAGAGATCCGACGGGAAAATTGTGCTCTCTCGGTAAAGGGTTTTTCCGGCCTTGTGCTACTAAAATCAGCTATTTTGCCTTGAGAAAAATGGCCTTTTCGGTTACGTGTGAAAGTTGCTCTACCATGAACAGAAAAGCGTCTTAAAATGCCAGCAAAGCCCCCATAGGAAGGATTCTCCACTTACTCATTTCTGCTGATTCTCCTGTTGAGTTGCTTAGCGTCTGTGCTTTTAAAACATTCCAAGATTGCTACTGAAATACAACCCTTGTCACTGAGAGCTACCAGTGGTACAGTAAAGACTTCCTCCACTGTATAGTACCAGGAAAACGGTGGCTCCTGAAGCTAGGCTATATTGAGCAGTTACAGTGGTATGCCTTTTGGGGGTGCCAAAGAAGTTAGAAACATGTATTAAATTGCACCAATGTCTTCTAGTCCTCTTGGGAAGGCGAGATATAGACAAACGGAAAAACCAGCAAAGATTTACCAAGCAACAAATCGAATAACATATGTAATCACTATTGTATCCGTCAGCTGGTGCTACTAACAACCACAGAATTTCCGTGGTTATAAATTGATTTCTATGTGATTCAGCTGAAGTTGGGCTTTAAAAGCTCCCAGACGAGCGAGCCAAACAAGCAGTTCGTCCTAAAGCATAGCGGTGAAGCAGCACCCAGTCGGCTGTGTCAACACAGCGTTGCGTAAAGTAAGTGACACGACCAAGTCCAATACGAGGGGGGCACAGAAATAGACTTCTTCTGTAAGGTAGGAAGGGGGGCTGAGTCATTACTGAAAAGCCCCCCCTAATCTACCACAGCTATACTGATTTTTCAGCGCAGAAGTAACATGGAATATTAAGGGAATCTCGTGGGTGGGTTAGGACAGGAGTTTTGAGAACTCTAGGAACTGCAGATGCATTCTTGGCAGTTAGAGTTATATCTATGATTCACGGCCTATCTCTAAACTGTCTATAAAATGTTTCACAGTTTGTTCAGTCAGCAAGAAGATAAGTTACAGTTTTCTCATCTTCGGTAAAAAGGGGGAAAATGCAGTAAGTTTTCCAAACCAGGACATAGTAGACAAGGAAATGTATTCGTTCCTGATAGAAATAGTGGGGGCTTTTGACTAATTCTTTTTCAGTGGTATTTTTGTGGGGAAGTTCGGGGATATTTTAAGCTGTTTGTGATCACCTCCTTTAGGAGCTCTGGCTAATTGTTGCCACCTGGCTCCAAGTTGCAATCCCCCTGGATTAAATGTGTGTTCTCTTCACCACTCCTCTCGCTCTCTCAGCTGGTCCTCCCTGAAATTTCCGTCCATCTGATAGTGTCTGAATAACACATCCGTGGATGCTATGCAGATGAATATTGCTGCGATGTTGTCACATATTTAGTTTGTTTCCATTTCCCCCTCTTGGGGTTGTGATTTTTAAGTCTCCAGCATGTTGATAGGAGTATGTGTGTGAGAAGGATGAAGAGGGATATGGAGAAGAGCTTTCGGTCTTTCCTTTAAATAACTGTAACAAGATTGAGTCATCTGGCTGACGATTAGAACTCACTCACAGAGGGAGAAGGTCCAAATGCAGAACTGGGACACCAATATGTGAAATTTTACTGTAAGAAATGCTAACTATATCTCTAACTAGCTATATGACCTTGGAAAGACACGTTTTCCAGGGTATACTTTTTCCCCTGTTTAAAAAAACAAAAAGATTGGACTAGACGGACTTGAATTTTAGTGCTGGTGCACTGTTTTTAATTGAGCATGTGCTTTTTCTTGTCTCTTTTATTCTTTTTATTCAATTTACTTAAACTGAAAAAAATGAAACCAAAAACAGTTCATCCATCTATCTCTCCAACCTCCCACCTCTGGCAACCGTCAATCTGTCCTCTGTATCTATTGGCTTAGTTTTTTGCTTGTTTGTTTTAAGCTCCACATATGGGAGAGATCATATAGTGTTTGTCTTTCTCTGACTTACTAGTGTAAAACCCTCAAGGTCCATCCATATTGTCACAAATGGCAAGGTTGCATTCTTTTTTTAATGACTAAATAGTAATCCATTCTGTGTATGCCCTCATTTCTTTATCCATTCATCCGCTGATGGACACTTAAGTGATTCTATATCTGCTATTGTAAATAATGCTGCAGTGAATACTGGGGGTGCAGCTATCTTTTTGAATTAGTGTTTTCATTTTCTTTGCATAAATGCACAGGATTGAAATTGCTGGATCCTATGGTAGTTCTATTTTTAATTTTTCGAGGCACTTCCACAATGTTTTCCCTGGTGTCTATGCCAACTTATATTCCCAGAAAGAGTTCACAAGCATTCCCTTTACTCCATATCTTCACCAACACTTGTTATTTCTAGCCTTTTTGGTAATAGCCATTCTGCTGACCGGTGTGAGATGATACCATATTGTAGTTTTGATATGCATTTCCCTGATGATTAATGACCTAGAACATTTTTTCATATACCTGTTGGCCATCTCTATGTCTTCGTTGGGAAACTGTCCATTCAGATCTTCAGATTGTTTCTTTGCTATTGAGTTGAATGAGTTCTTTGTGTGTTTTGGATATTAGCCCCTTATCAGATACATGATTTGCAAACGTTTTCTCCCATTCAGTAGGTTGCCTTTTCATTTTGTTGATGGTTTCTTTTGTTGTGCAGAAGCTTTTTAACTTGATACAGTCCCACTTACTATTTTTGCTTTTGTTGCTTTTGGTGTCAGGGTAAAAAGGGAAGAGGAGATGGACTAGGAGACTTTAGAATTTTAGTGCTGGTTCTCTCAAGCTCAAGTAGTAAAATTTTAAATTCTAGGATCAGGTTAGCATAAAATAAATGCAGGGAGCACAGAATTCACATTGACATAGGGAGACAAAAAAAGCATAATCAGGATTCTTCCGTTGAAAACAGAAGCACAATTCATAGAATAAGGATGTTCAAAGGTGCGTCAGTCTGGTGCTGGAGTGCTAAGTTGCTCCTAGAAGAGCATTACCCTTAGCACCATGGGTGAGAAGATGTCGAATAGTAGGTCTTTGAAGATGATAAAGTTATTCACCACATGCATTAGTAGTTCATAGATGATGCTTTAAGTCCGTAGCTATACATATCATAGACATTGTTCCTTTTTTATCTGTTAGAAAAGCTTTTCTTCATCGTATGATTTGGCTAGATGCCATCTTTGAGTTTCCCCAGAGTTACGATAGCTTAAAGAAAACATTAGTTCCACTGAATCCTTGGAAAATGCTTCCCATTGGGAGCCTCTTTCTTTGATTTTTTTCAACATAAACCACCCACATTTGGGGTCCTTTAATAACTACAATAATTGGATTTTTTAAAATGTAATAATATTCTGAAATTTAGTGTGCCCTGGTTTCTTGCAGGAAATTTCAAATTATAGGATATATGGAATAGGATGTATTTTGCACTGTATGATGCTAATGAGTTACTATTAATTTTGAACTTGGAGAGCCATGGGAATCATGTTCAAGGTCATTTGTAGGACTTTTATCTAAAGATATGATGAAGCAGTGTTCTAAAATCCTGGGACTCTTTATGCAGTGACAAGAGAAAAGCAATGACCAGAGACTTATGAAACACAGGTAGTTAGTAGAGTTCTCTAAATGGAATTATCTTTTTTTTCTCCATTTGAATCATGTCTTTAAGACATCCTGCATGTTAAGGTCAGCAATGATTAATTTAGAAATGTTAAATGTTAATTGAAGGCACAGTTTCAAAAGAAACCTTTTAAACACTTGGCTCATGCTGGTTAATTACAAAGGCGAAAAATTACCCCATTGTGCAAAATAGGGAGAGTTTCTTCTTCCCAGTAATGTGAATACATATTTTTTGGGTTGTTTGAAAAGAGAGGAAGTCATTAGGCAGGTGAAATGGGTAAGGTGACATTGACTTTGAGGTTTTGAATTATTTCCAATATTAGGCTTTATGGAGCTATACCAATGTACCTGGTCCTCATCCAACAGGGAGACAAAAGCCAAAGTTATAAAGCTATATAAAGTGTGGAACTATACACGATGGTTTTGTATTTGTAGGTAAATGCAAACCCAAAAGGAAAACTGTTCTAGAATTTCTCCTACCATAACTTTTGATCTGACAATCAATGATGTAAACTAAAGAACACCACCGTTGGTCAAGCATTGGGAGGATCATTTACTCTGATGAAGCCATTTCTTTATATTTATTGTTGGTTTGACCAAACCTGTAATTGAAGAGTTGTTCAGAATTCCCCTTGCTTCCCTTTCAAATAGTCTAAAATGGAAGACATTTATGAGTAGCTAAGATTGTTATTTTTTCTTATATAAAATATTTTATATAAAACAATACAGAAGGATAGGAATAGAAAACTAAAAGTACTCTCTCCTTCCATGCTCATTTCTGCCTCATAGGTAACCATAGTTTTGCAAAAATACACTTATATATGTTGAATAGTGAAGATTTTAAATACCATCTTTAGACCTGTCCAAATCTTTGTGATCAGGTAGAGGCAACTTAAATAACCAAGGGGAAATTACAGAGGTTGAAATATTTGTAGCATGTTAAGTTATTGCAGTATATGTTGCAAAGTGAGATAAACTCACACAGCATTCGTTACACTACAAGGGAGATTCTTATGCTTAAAAACATTTATAGAACACATCCATTCAAAACCGGCATCCAGGATGGGGGGGCAAGCAATAAACAAAACAAAAAAACCGGCAACCATTTGTCATATATATTCTGTATATATTTATAAAGCTCACTTGATACTAGAAACAATTTCATATACCATCTTCCTCACAAATAGCATTAAAGCAGGATATGCTGTGAGGAGGGAAGAGTGAAGCATGTTTTCATTGTGATTCCCATCCCCCTATAATTCAATGCATGATGTTCTATGGAAATTAAAATGAATTTGGTATTGGTAGTAGTTGATTATTAGGTAAATTCATGTAATCAATAACAATGTTTGCCTTAATTGAAATAGGAATAGGATTTTATAGTGATATAAAAACAACAAAGTCCTTTAAAATTTTAAGGGGCCCATTTATTTTTTTAAAAGGACTACATTTATTAATCATTTAGATAAGACAGTAAGTTTTTTTTGCTTTTAAATATTTTTTTCTATTTTTTTCTGTGGAGTTCTGTTGTGTAGGTTCCCAGTCTAAATACCTTGTGGTGGGTTGTGTACAAACCATGAATAAAGAGAGGGTCTAAGTCTCTGCACAAGGTCCCTGTCCTTCCCATGAGTTAGACATGGAGGCATCAAGACAATCCTTGGGTAATGAAGAGGTTCTAATATACAACTTACATCCCTGGAATGATACTGCATTCATGTGTTAAAGTTCCAAAATAACAGTCAAACCCATGAACCACTAAAATAGTAATTTTATTATTTACTATTTATTTATTTTATTTTATTTATTTTATCATTTACTAATTATTACTGTTAGCAATAGTGACTTTTAATAAATTAAAAGTTTATTGTGCACACATCAGAAAAACAGTTTGCACATCTGGAGCACTTCCAAAACATGGAATGAGGCTCCATGGGTATACTGTTATAAAGCACCTTATATAATCAGAAGACAATAACTGTTTATTCTTCATAGTGATTGGTTATAATATTAGAATTTTCTTAAATGATGGGGAATTGGTCAGTGGTTACCTCATATCAATCTTGGGAAACAGTTCAAGTTTTGCTTGTGATTTTTTTAGAGGTATAAGTAGGGAATGACCCAAGTCAAGGTAATCTTGCAGAATAAGCTAAATTAAGCTATCTTTGTATGCCTAAACTACTATTGTCTGCTCAGAGAATTCTCAAGGCTGTTCCCCAGTTGTTTTTGATTTTAACAAATCCTCCCTTCTGGTTTTTCTCTCAGTAGGCTGACAGTATCACCAACCAGGATAGCATTCTTCTCAGTTACCACTGTTGATGTAGTCAGGCTGAAAAACCACACATTTGGTGTTTTCATCTAGTTAAGATGTCATGCCAGAGGGCCACGTAGTGTCCATCTTTATCATTTAGGGGGCTATTGTTTATGTCACCCAGTTGCCTTATCCTGATGGATACCATTTGGCACGTAGGTGGCTGCTGACAGGCGTTGAGTATGTAACACCCGAGAGGGGCTAATAGGACTCTAAGGAGAACAGTAGTCAAAGATTAAAAATTTTCCCAGAGTAGAGATTCCCAGGAGCCAAGATTTAACCAGTTAAGTAACTCAAGTGTGTGTCCAAAGGTTATTTACAGAGGCATAACGTGATGGACTAGCAATTCTGTATCTTCATGATTACTTAGGACAGAATGACCGTGGAGGTGTTTGATTTCGGGATGTGGTGCTGTAGGTGAGCTTCCACCTCAATTAGGCCTCTACGTGATGTGAGCAATCGGGTAATTTAATGAGAGGCATTTCTATGAAAACAAAAGAAAAAGGTTAACAGTTATAGCAATTATAATAAATTCAGTTTCTGAGTTTGGAGAGCAGCCAGCTGAGAAGATTTCTAGATATTGGGTTCCAAGAATCTTCAGATGGCGTGAGGGCAAGCAGTGGCAATCCGACATATTTTCCTGGTTGGCAGCTTGAATGTCTCTAGTGATCTTTCTGAGTGGCCGCATATTCACGGGCATGAAGATTGTCCACGCGTGAACCATTGTGGTGATTTCTCTGAAGCTTATACCAAGCTGTCTAGCTTTAGCTTGCATGACTTTGGGAAAAGGGCAGTTTTAGTTTCCTAGCGATTCCAAGTCCTAAGAGTGGGGGAAAATTGGAAATGTTAGCTTGGAGCTAAATCTAGCCACATATTGGAGGAAACTAGAATTCAGGATCCATTCCAGTTTCTATGGACCGAAAACAAAAGCTCAGAAGCAATTACCGTAAAAAAGAATGAAATCTTGGCATTTGCAACAACGTGGATAGAGCTGGACAGTATAATGCTAAGGGAAATAAGTCAGAGAAAGACAAATACCACATGATTTCCCTCATAGGTGGAATTTAAGAAACAAAACAAATGAGAAAAGAAAAAGGGGAGAGAGGCAAAGCTCTCTTATGAGAGGAGAAATCTTAGATTGGACTTTCAAGAACCTCTCGAGGCCAGGAAGCCAAGCCAAGGATTTCTCCAATTATCCTATTACACAGAGAACAGAATCTTAATGAACTTATGCAAACACAAAAATTGTCATGAAAAATAAGAATACTTGATAAGAGAGTTGATGAATTCTGGGGGAATCGTGTAGGGAGAATAAGATAAATGTTTCACCCTTTGTTGCAAAGATATACTTTACCAAATTGCCGTAAGCTATAAAAAGGAGAAAAGGGGGTCCTGTGAATCTGGAAAACAAAATGTTAAAGAACTAGCTTTGTTTTAAATGAACTCATGAAAATTATAATCATCAGTTCATTCAGTCTTATGTAATTATTTTTTTGTTTCATCTTGGGTTAGCAGCTTTTTGAATCAGTTTTCCACTAAAATTTCAGAAATGTTTGCCTAGTTCACTGTTATGATCTTAAAGTTAGCAGGATCCTGCACTTTAGACTACTTGTCAGGATCTTTTCCATGAATCTCTTTAAAGGTGAAGCACTTTTTTTTTATATGTTATTTTATTTTTTCAGTGTTACAAGATTGACTGTTGATGCCCCACACCCAGTGTTCCATGCAATACGTGCCCTTCTCAATACCCACCACCAGGCTCACCCACCCCCCACCCTCTCCCCTCTAAAACCTCTGAGTTTGTTGCTCAGAGTCCACAGTCTCTCATGGTTCATCACCCCTCCGATTTCCCCCCATTCAAAGGTGAAGCACTTTTGTCTGTAGTTCACTGTCAGCGTTTTCAGAGAAGACTCACAGGTAAAACAATAACTGTCTTCGCGTGGCGGAAGACTTTAAGATAGCCATAGTTACCTGTGAGAGTTCACATATATATATACCATAAAAATTACGCAGTTGACTTAGTTATCCTTTCAACCAAAATAACAAAAGATCTCAAAGGCAAACATGCATAGTTAACATCATGATAAAAAAATCTTACCTCTTTTAACAGAGAAGACTCAGTTATTTTTCTAAGTAAACACTTGATAAAAACAACCTGAAGCACTGGAAATATTTTTATAATCCAAAGAATCAGTTTCCTAAGGACATTACTTTTGAGGTAAAGAAATTTTGTGTATAATTTCTTATTAGAGCAGATCCATAATCTTAAAAAAAAAAAAGTCCTTTTAACCAAGAGAGAACCAAATGCTAATCTGCTTCAGCAGATCTTTAATATTAAAATATTAAAATTCATTTTTTAACTTAATCCATTCAAATCTTTGACCACATAAAAGTCATTTCTCGAGATTCCTTTTCCACAAACCTATAGCTTTCTCTATTCAGCTTTTGCCCTATCTTCTTCCTTTCTTAATCTGGAACAGTCATTTTACTATAGGACAAAATTACTTTCTTTTTCTTTTACCAAAAAGCATCCTCAAGTCATTAATACCTTTTTTATTCCAAATAACACACTCTATTTCCCTTACCTATCTTCCATGTACAGTCGTCTTCTTTCACCCACATTATTTCTAATAGTTTTATTTTTACATATTGTTTATAAATTTTAACTACTAGTAATCTTTGCTTTTCCAGTAAAAAATGGAAATCAGGCAAGTGTGAACTGTCTTTCATATATTACCATCCTGCAGTAGATAAGCAATTCATAAGTATAATTTCTGGAAATACATTCTTCCCCGTAGTAAATTTTTCATTGCGGCTCAAGACATGGTTATTTTAAAAGACCCAAATACCTCTCTGTAAAAAAAAAAAAAAAAAAAAAAGGCCAAAAGTAAATAAACCTAAACCTATGCTTTGTATTTAATGTTTCTCTTACTTGGAAATGACTTAGATCTTCAATGAATATCCAGTATTTTGTTTAACTTAGTATAAGCTTTTTTTTACATTTCTTTAAATTAACTGGCTTTTAACAATTATGCTCAGATTAGACGTCAAACAGCCATCATCTCAAGTTACTGTTGACAATTATTTTTATTCAAAATCAATTAGTTTTTGATGTAGTATTATTTGATTCATTAGTTGTGTATAACACCCAGTCCTCATCACATCACGTGCCCTCCTTAATGCCCCTTACCCAGTTAGCCAATCCCTCCACCCAAATGGGTGACAAATTCCTTCTTGTTGACAAATTTTAAGACATGCCTGCTTTTATTAAACCAATGAACTTAAACTGGCTTCTATTTATCAAAGATTATCCCAGATTATTTGGACTTGAAAAACATGTGGGTTAGTTTCTATATTTCTGAAAGTATACTTGATTGTTTATAAATGCTTAATTTTCTTTAAGTCAATTAAATGGAGCTCTAGATTACAGATCAATTTTGGCAATGCTACCAGAGGTAGAGAAATATCGCATATCTATAACATACAGACATAGACGCAATAAACATATAGACAAATACCAACAGAGATCTTACAGATCTTGTTTTAAAAATTTTAGCCATGTCTGAAAACTCAAAAGAAGAGTTAAATCCAAATTGTGTTTCTGGCAGGTGAACTAAGTTAAGGTTACCTGCTCAGATGGCCAAACATTTTTGTTAAGAATTTTTTATTTGCATGCTGTAAGGTTCCTTTTTAGAGGTGTTTTTGAAGTCCTTTTGTCTTTTAGAAGCCTCTGCATACTAATAAGAATGTATTCCCCTGTCTGAGAGGTTTAGAATCCTCTCTTATAAGAATGTCCCTTAAGGTGGACTTATCTAAGTTAAAATTTCCCCAAAGTGTCCATTACAATTCCAAAAGTTCATCCATTTTCCATCGGATTCTGGTCTATACTCTAGGTGGAACCCATCTGTGCCTTTAGATTCCCTCAGACCTCTTACCTACGAGGGGCCCTGTTTCCCAACAGGTGCTCCGAAACACAGGAAATCATGTGTTTTCTTCGCTTTTGAACAGAACAGAGTGACTTACCAAGAAGCTTCAACAAACAAAAACCAAAAGGAGCATGCACAATACAGTTGGAGGGCTTGAAACACAAAGAGCGGAGCTCAGATCCAAGGGACACTTCCCCTCAAACTCCAGGGTTGGTGAGAAAGTTGTGAGCTCGGTGGGCTCTGTGGGGACTGACATCTGTTTTGTTAGTAGCCTCAGAGTCACTGGGGGGTCTTCTTTGGACCCCACTGCTGATGCCATTAAACGTCAATTCAGAAATCACAGAAGTAAACCACTGAACCATTGAAATAGGAATTAGTAAGAGTTTATTATGCACACACCTGTAAGTTTGCAACCAGGAGCCCTCAAACCAGAACCTGGAATGAGGCACAGGGGTATACGTTATAAAACAGCTTAGATAGTGAGAAAGCAGACTGTTCATTCTTAACAGTGATTGGTTATAGTGTTAGAATCTTCTTAAATGGTAGGTAATTGGCCAGTGGTTGCCTCTTGTCAACCTTGGGAAACAGTTCATAAGCAAGAAATGATCCAGCTCAAGTTAGTCTTCGAAAATACATAGAATACGCTTTGTATTTCTAAACCGGTTTTGTCTGCTAAGAGAACTTCCAGGCTGGTCTCCATTTGTTTTTGATTTTAACATGTGCATAGTCCTGTACATGTCTAAATTATTTTTAATGAGTTATCTACATAAGCAAATGAGGGGGATGTAGAAAATGAACATTTAAATTATACTGAAAACATGTGCTTTGTCAAACGTATTTATTAATGCATCATAAAAAGTTTCCAAGAACATACGTGAATTCATAAAACCTGTCAGGGGAGATGTATGCTCTTTAAAAAAAAAAAAAAAGCTTGTGAAATTATTGCTGATTGTGGTGTTTCCTGAGTAATGGAAAAATAACTGTACAAATATTAATGTGGCCCAACAAAACCCGATTTGAGCAGAGCAGGAAACCATTGCAACTCATCTTTTTCACTCTGGAGTAACAGGAAAATGCTAACCTGACAGTGATCTCAAAACACCATATTTCTGCCTAAGCATTGTTTAATTTTATTTATGCCCTGTAAAATTATTCAATTATAGTCTCCATTGCCTAAAAATTTTTCCCTCAGAATTTTATGGCCCAAAGGAAAAAAGATCTGGGGTTTATTTTATTACTTCTGATAGGAAAGTGCATATTTTAGCTCTAATACTTTTACCCCAAGAATACCTATGGTTCTGTGTAATAAAAATTTGGAAAAAGTTAGAAGATGGAGGATTTTTACATAAATTGCCAGGAGATCAAGATGGCGGGGCATAATTTGGGGGGGCTTTTTAAATCCTCACGGAGAAGCTAGTAGAGCTTCTCAAGTCCTATTAGACAATGATGTTATAATCTAGAGCCTGTTTTAAATACTTATTTAGCTCATCTAAACATACAGAACTTCGCATTTGCCCCCCCCTGAATATCTTTGAGAGCAAGTTTCTGCTGCCTTTGGTCCAGGAAAACGGTCCTGGTTCTCAGGGCAGGAAGGTGTTGATCCCTTGACTGGCGTAGCTGCGGCAAGCAGTCTGGTTACCTTGGTAGTCTTTCAGGAAGGGTCTTCTCCCTCCACCTCCTCAATTAAAACAGCTCCAAGTGTTCACGGTGTATTTTCTAACAAGCTTTAGTTTAAATAAAGGCTTCTGACCAAAAATATGTGATACTTTGGGCCAACTAATATCTAGATGCTACCATTTTCTTGCCTTCTTTCCCCTAGAAACCTTTCCTTGAAAGGAAGCACTAACATAGCTTTTTGATGAAACATGACAGAAAGACACTCTTCCATTTAGCTTATTTAATTTTAACGTTGCAGTAAAACCTTTTTAGAGGTAAATTGTAATATAAAATAAAAATTCAAAAGGTTAGAGGTATTTTTGTTCCTTTGAACATAAGTTAGCTCACACAGACTTCCTTAGTCCTTTCTCAATGGGTATGTATGGGTGGGGGATGGTGGGGATTTCTTCTAGCTTTCATTTATATGCATTTAAATATTTCAGGATCAAGCATAATGTGGCTAGGAAAAAAGCAAGGCCTCATTGTATTATACATAGAAATTAAGCTTTAATACACCATACGCTCTACAACTGTTAATAAGATTTATACTTTGAAAATGTTTGCCTTAAGGAGGGCACGTCTCATGATGAGCACCAGGTGTTGTATGGAAGTGTTGAATCACTAAATTCTACTCCTGAAACTAATATTACACAGTATGGTAACTAACTGGAATTTAAATAAAAACTAGGAGAGAATAATAAAAATGGCGGTCTTATTTTGTCAAGCAAATGGCATTTGATGTGGAGAAAATGACTTGTATGTCCCAGGCAGGGGACTCAGATGAGGAAATAGTGAGGTAGATTACAAAGAGAGTTCAGAGACAAATGGTGAAATCATTGACTTTCAAAATTAGAAAAACCTGGGGCACCTGGGTGGCTCAGTTGGTTAAGCGGCTGCCTTCGGCTCAGGTCATGATCCCGGGGTCCTGGGATCGAGTCCCACGTCGGGCTCCAAGCTCCATGGGGAGTCCGCTTCTCACTCGGACCTTCTCCCTTCTCATGCTCTCTCTCACTCTCTCTCTCTTTCCTAATAAATAAATAAATAAATAAATAAATCTTTAAAAAAAAATTAGAAAAACTGGCTAGGTCATTTATGTCAGCCTTTTCTCTGACGCACGGACTCCTTCTGCAGCCTCACTGAGAAGCCACCACAGTTTCGTCTCCTTCCTGTGTCAGTGAACGCATGACTTCCGACCATTTCATTATTTTACAGCTCTCACGGCTGAAACTTCTTCCTGATGACAGAACTGTAACTTCCACCATCATTCTTATTTTGCCTCTGGAATGCCAAAGAATCTTTTCTCTGTCAGTTTTTTTGACTGTTAAGAATCATTAAAAACAATACTCTGGTACACTTCTTGTGTGATTTATGGCAGTCACATTCCGTAAGCTCTGACAGTTTGTTCTTTGCCCAAAAGAGAGCTCTATCTGCTTAGTAGTAACATTCACAAATACCTATGTAGTTCTTGTTATGTGTCAGGTGCTCTAAGTGATTTATGTATGCCAATTGATCAGTCCTCACAACCTCCCTCTGAGGTAGGTACTCGTACTCTGATCTTTTTTTCAAATGAGGAAACAGGTTGAGTACTTGATCCAAGGCTGCATAGCCAGTGAACAATAGAGCCAGACCTTCAAGATACCAAATCCCAGTCTGAGTGACTCTTTTTGTTTTGTTTTTTGTTTTTGTGGACAGATCTTGCCACGGGGCTATTTGTACAAATAGCAGAGAACACCAGCCCCACGTGGACAGAAGCCTGGGGGTCACACCTTCACATCGGCTCCAGTGGAGGGGCATCTCTGGGACCCTGAGCGGCAGCAAGAGCTGGAACCAGAGTCGCAGCTGCACCCTGGGTCTTGGTTTAAGCCTTGGCCTCGCCCTTTGGTCAGCGGAACCGGAGACCCTTGGCAAAGCCGGAGTGAGCACGTTTCCTGAGCTTGAGGTGAGTGATGTAAGCAAGTCAATTGAGCTTGTGGCCACTGCCCTTTGGGATCTTGGGCTTGACCTCCTTAGGCTTGACAAGGGCATTGATAGCCTTGGCACATACACTCGTGGCCATGGCATCGTTGGCCTGCGTCGTCTTCACTCCCTTGTTGTGTTTCTTGGCTAAGCGTGTGTTCCTCAGTAACGTGAAGTCTACCCCCTCGAGAGCTTCCAGTCTCAGTGACCAGGGTTCCTTGATGCCGTGTCTGTGCTGTTTTCAGGACTGTGTGTGTGTGTGGTTCTTGGGCTTGGCCACGTCTGCACCAAAGCCCATGGCTCCCGGAGCCCCTCAGACCAGAAGAGAAAGAGGTTGACTTGTTTAGTAACCATTTCTAGTGTCTTTGCATTTGAAAAGGGAACTGGTGGGGGGCGGTGTCAAGAAAGTAAGATGCTAAATCTAGAAACCTTCTACATGCGTCACTAGAAATGGACCTGCAAGCTCTATTCCCCACTTGCAGGTTATTCAACAATGAATGCACTCCTTCAGTTTTGAACATGAGTCTTCCCGACTTTGTTCTTTGAAGTCCAATTTCTGTTTGACTTCTTAAACCCAGCTCCACAGTAACGGAGTCAGGATTCTGCCTTGCTGTGTTTTATGCATCTTATGTGTTAGTCTCTTCCTTTTTTCAAAATCAACAATTAAATACTTCCGTTATACAAAAATCACAGATCTCGGTAGTTTCATATTGGGAAGTGGTAATGCTTTGGAGCAGAGGATGTGTTCATCTTCCAGGTGTATCTGAGTCCGTTTTAATGGTTCCATCTTAGTTTTTCATACCTCTGTCTGCACTCTCATCCCTTGCTCGAAAGATTACATCACCATGGATCACCATTTATTAATGTTATAAATCCTCTGTGTACACTGGAGACAGCCTTGACGTTGGACCCTTAAATCCCAGGAGAGCTATATACTGGGATAGGTTCCAAAAGGTACAAATCTTCTTCATTGAAATAAGTAACTTGCGTGATTTTAAGAAAGATTCTACCTGCTAAAACTCAGAGCACAGGGACAGTGGGTTTACTGCTCCCGGTTGGGTGTGTATATGTGTGACAGGCTCCGTCACAGCCCTGCTCGTAGTGCTCTGGCATTCACACTTCCTGCGCTCAGAGACTCTCCCGCCCGTGGAAGTTTGCTTAGTTTAAGCACAAGGCTGGTTGGAAGGGCCAGGGAGTTGTTATTGGTTAACTCCCAAACCAGTGACAAACTAGAATTGGTGAATAGACCCCTTGTTCGCCCCTCAGATGGAACAAGGCTGAGGCGCGCTCTACGCTGTCTCCTAGAGGTCTCCAGTAGCACCGAGCTCCCGGACGCCCACAGCAGTGACCTCTCATTAACACAGCCCGTGTTAGCTGCTTTTGCCTTTTTCCTCACCTCTCCGCTCCTGCTGGTCATCACCTCCTAAATACGTGCTAAAACCATAGTCTGAGGGTCTTAGTTCTGGGGAGGCTGGACAGATTATCTTTTCACACAAGAAAGCTCCATATAGGCCAAGTTATCCAGAAATAGGCTCCTGCCCTTGGAGACAGTACTGTCTGTTTTTCTTGCTAGTACTTGGCAACTGTATTCATGACCATATGTATCATCTTTACAGATGTGTCCTCTCCCTTGCCATCAGCTGTCATTATCACCCCAATTTTTTTTTTTTAACTTCTATTTTATTTTTTAATCTTCTATTGTCTAACTCAAGTCACAGGAACACTCTGCTCAGCAGGCCTAGATTCTGGGCACACGGTAGTAAGTCAGATAGGTGTGAATCGTTGTTCTCCTCCTCAATTTCCTTATTATAATTAGCTCAGCTCCTGTATTAACCCTTCCCTCACCCTTGTGTCTGTTAAAATTAAGTTCTCTCAGTGAAGCCACGCAAATAGCTCCTCCAGAGGGGCCAGTGTCTGCCTTCGGCTCAGGTCATGATCCCAGGGTCCTGGGATTGAGCCCCTCATCGGGCTCCCTGCTCAGCAGGAAGCCTGCTTCTCCCTCTCCTGCTTCCCTTGCTTGTGTTCCCGCTCTCACTGTGTCTCTCTCTGTCAAGTAAATAAATCTTAAAAAAAAAAAAATAGCTCAAGAGTTTAGTCCCCTACCCTCCCAGACATCATCTGAGCTCTCAACTTTATCATTCCTCAAAAAGCTCACTTCCTACCCCCAGCCCTTCAGATCTCTATGTACCCTTTGTCTCCATTCCAGTCCACTGTCTACCCGATTGCCATCGTATTTTGCAACAGTGTAAATTTGATTGTGTTACGTTCCTATCTTAAAACCTTTGAGGGGTTCCATATTACCTTAACAACCATCCCTACTCCTTAGCATGAAACACCATACCTCTTTTTATCTGGCTCCTACCTGCCACTGTAGACGAACCACTGTTCACACTCAGCACGTGCTCTGCATTCTGGACACGAGCCATTCGCAGTTCCCTGAACACATGGTGAACTTTCAAAGGGCCTTCCAAGTATTCCTGAGTCTACAGTCTGTTCTCTTTCCCATACACCATGATGCTCCCCATGCACTATTGCCCAAATGCAGCTTTAAACAATTTCCCGGGAGCAGGGAGAAAAGGGAAGGGAGTATTTTTTCAAGCCCTTTACAAAATAATTGTAGACACTTCACTTGGGAATTTCTAAGTGCACTGGAAATCTGGGTGAGTAGGTAAAGCAGCTACACAAATAAAATGCACACCTCTTTGGTCACACCGGGGATTGCCTTGATGTTTACATGGCTGAGATTATTTCCGCGCCCCTCTCCGCTAGCCATCTATAATTAAACAGGCGCCAGTCAGCACACATTTTTCATCTCCAAAGAAAATGAAAAATCACCTCCATAAATTTCAAACTATAGGATATTAAAAGTTTGTTTATAATAGCTGATGCACAACAGTTTGTACTAACATCTGATCATAAAGTAACTTCTTCCTAAGCTGAATCTGTGTCCCAAGATTCAGAATTGACTAATGTAATAAAGACAGTTGCTAGTTTTTTCCTTGCTAAAAGCACAGCTAAGTAAACTCGAATAATTTACATGATTTTTAAGCTTAAGCGTAGGTTTTGATCGGCATTAGCGAATTCACTGTGTATTCGGATGGATGCCAATCAGCGTATGACGAACACTTTTAGACGTCTCACCGCGGGTCGCACCTTGACCTCAGGACATTCTCCCTCTCATTCCCTTGATTGAAGAATAACTCTTCTAAATATAATTTCCTTTCTAAAGGGCTCTATGTAATTTCATCAAATTCTCTTACAATTCCCTCTTTTTGCTTTCTACGCCCTTAAGTACCAAAATGTAGTCTTTCTCTAGGAATAACAGCAGCTCTTGAGGTATCAAATTCCTAGAAAGAACCAGTCTATTTTGCTGCTTCCCTGGTCACTTTTCAGGAATTGACTTTGGGCCTAGAGTTGGCCAGTTTTTTCCTCAAAAGGCCAGTTAGTAAATATTTTAATCATCATGGACCACACAGTCTCTGTTAGAACTGCCCCACTCTTCCATTATTATAGACAAGCAGACATAGACAATACACAAAGGAATGAGTATGTCTGTGTTCCAATAAAACTTTATTTACAAAAACAGGCAGCAAGCATATGTGGCCAATGGACCATAGCTTGCTGATCTTTGAGCCATCCCTTAAATCATCTCTGGCATCTTCTTAAGCCAGTAACAAAAGGATTCTTTGATTTGTTTTCATACAATTATGTTGAGCACAACACATTACAATAGCCCTCCTTCCCTGTGGACTCCCAATCTCAAAATCAAATAAAGTAAATATTCTAATAGTAGCTTTGCCTACAGCATGTGAAATGATTACAAGCAAGACCGTAAGGAGATTGAAGTATATACCATCCATTTCAGGTCAAAGGTAAAGTACATTTAGAGGCAGGGCAGAGATGAGGAAAGAGAACTCTGGCTATTCTCTGTCGAGACTGAGGAAAGGGTAAGTTCAGTCAAATTGGAAGAGTGGAAGGTGCACAAGGTTGGATTCCAAAGCTGGGTTCTTCCAGTTACCAACAGCCCTCAGAATTCTCTCATCCCCTAATTTTTTTTTTATCTGTAAAATGTAGATACCTATCCTGATGTCTTTGTCAAGGCTGTTGAAAGATGACATAATGTGAAAACCCTCTTTAAAAAGTAATTTTCAGCTATAGATTCTGACTTTAAAAACTCAAACTGCGATGGGGCGCCTGGGCGGCTCAGTCATTAAGCGTCTGCCTTCGGCTCCTGTCGTGATCCCAGCGTCCTTGAATGGAGCCCCGTGTCAGGCTACCTGCTCAGTGGAGACTCTGCTCCCTCTGCCACTCCCCACTCCTGCTCGCTCGCGCTCTCTCTCTCTCTCTCTCTCAAATAAGTAGATAACATCTAAAAAAATATGTGCGAAGTTTTGGAGGTACAGACGATACTTGATCATTTAATACCTATGCTGAGATTCGTTAGCTAGGAGTGAGGATAGGGTATAAAATTGTAACTTGGAGTACTGGGGGCAAGAGGGTAAATTAGATAGTAGTGATGCCCAAGGGTTTTCACCACTGAGCTTTATTGGTAAGCAGTTTCAGCTACACCAGATCGCACAGGTTTTGGCCAATGCTTTCATCTGACACAGAGAAGATCTGTGATACAATGAAAATGCAGATCATTGGTGATGAAGAGAGGGCTTGAACCAAGCTAGGTTGACTGAAATTCTGGTTAATTCAACCATTCGTACCTGCCTCGCAAAATCTACCTTGGCAAAGTCTGAAGCAAATATCTCCGCAAATTCCTCTGCTCTTTCTTTTTTTTAATCCTGAGTGCCTCTCGTTCATTACACAATCTCAATTAGCTCGGCATATCATTAAAGACACCATGTTGAAGAAGTTCTTGAAGTTATTCCTTTGCCTCACCTAATTTTTGGTTTATTCACACCTGCAACCAATTCTCAGCTTCCATGTTCCTCACTTAAAGAAATCTTTTTAAAAAGGGGGGAAAAAACTTGAATATTTGTTGGTTGATTTTTTTTTTTTTCTCTCAGGAATGATGTTTTTTGCTGTTTTGTTGTTGTTTTTAACCGGGGAATTCTGATTTAATATTAAATCCTCAGCTCAAACCAAGTTCTGATGTTATATCCTACATCTGTAAGTAGACAGTCTCTTTAGTACATGATGCTGAACTAAACTATAAACTAAAGTGACAAGAAAACTTCCATGGGGCGCTAGGATCATTCGTGTCTAGGAACAGCAGTAAGTAGTAATGAAAAACTACCAAGGTTCCTTTAACAAAACACTCTTGGTTTTAGATGTTTACGAGTTATAATTCTGTCTTGTCTATCCATGCACATGAGTTGCATGAGAAAGTGCTTGGCTGCATTTATTTTGAAAAATGATGAATAGGTAGTAAAGAGAAATGTCTTAGGAATGCCAGTCCTCACACCTTAGGTTAAAAGGCAACTCCATCTTAAATTCTATAAAATGGGATTAACACCTGAAGTAGCAAAATGACATGGCCATGAAACGCTACCAGGTATAAAACTGTAGTTCGAGGTCTTAAGAAAGAGACAGCGTGAATTGTACCATCTCAGTCAGAATGCTTGCATCTTCTCTCTTTGACATTTCACTGTATATCGACTGTTCCGTCTTAGTAAATTGGGGTTTCTTCTTAGTGCTCTGACTCAAAACCTTGTCCTGTCCTTCTTTGCTGTCGGGAGCTCAAGGTCCAGCAACCTAGAAGGCCATCTTCTGTTCATGTGTTCGTCGTCCTGTCACAGACACAGCATAACCTGGGTGGCATCTGCTCATCTATGTCACCTCTATGTTGATGACACCGCACTTCGGCAGCTTAAAAGCTTATTAAAATTATAATCTTTGCCAACCCCTCAGAAATTGTACGGCTTACCAGAGAGTACATTTAACAGGGACAAAAGACTCCTATTTTGCTCTTTCCCACGTGATGCCCTGGGGAGATTTTCTTGTAAGCTGAGTGAGAGAGCTGCCAGACACTGTCTTCTGGAAATGCCTGGAAGAGACGTGAGCTAAGAGGAAAAGAGCAAACCTTGAAAGGGAGATCTGCCAGCCTGCATCAAATCAACCACCCCCAAACTGGGTTTCTCACACCGACTCAGTGAGTTCAGTCTCCTGGCAAATCATACAGCATAATTAACTGTCCTTAATTCAGACGAACATTTTATGGGCCCACAGGGTATGGAGAGAAAATCGTTAGCTTGGCTGACTAATTTTCAGTTAATCAGCAACAGTTCATTCAACAGAGCACTAATAGGGCAGCCTTGATTAGAAGTATAGGGATATGATATTAATTGGCTTCTTCTAACCAGAATGAGGATGCTAAATGGCAAAGATCATCTGTACCTCTGGAAAGGAAACACTTGAAAAACACTTTTTGAAGGTAAATGATAAAACAAAGGATACTTTTCGATTTTTCAAGTCTGTCTACAAACTAGTTTATGTTTCTTCCGTCATTTCTTTGATTCTTCCCTTCAGTGGCAAAAACTTATTTTGCAAAATACTGTTTTGAGTAACATTCAAATGCTAAATCGAGGTGCTCTTCAAATCTTTTAGATTTTGACTTAGTATGGTTCAAGAGTATTGGATGTATGTAGAAATGAAAATGTGTGCGTGTATATGTATAGTTGTATTTCAGCAGAACACCGAATACAGGGATTGTCTTGGGCAAAATAACTTGTTAAAAAGACTAAGCGAAAGCAGTTTTCATGGCTTACTTATTAGATGTGTCTGAAAAAAATTGAAAACAAACTATATAGCATTTATTCAAAGCTTTGACTTAAGCTATAGGAGAAATTTCTTACTCAGTAAAAATGTAGTCTGAATTTTATTTACTGAGGTAAAATCTCAAAGTACCGCAAGAATGGAGGGTTTAGTTAATTTAACTTTCCTACTAATTAAAAATTTAAATCTACTCCCTCTTTAATTCTTATTGTTGAAGTGTCTTTGGGAATAAAATGAAATATTTTATTTCCTCACCTTAGTAAGTTGAACATAAGAAATACCATTGAATCATAAATCATTTAGGATTTTCAGTAGGGTCATTCAGAAGATGAATTCTCTTGCTGCAGTATAGTAGAGATAGCTCTCGAGGGCTGGTTTATATGAGTAAGAATTTTACTTAGACCTTAGGACCATTAGGCACACTCTTACTTCTTGTGCTCTCTCCCTCTCACATCTATCTTAACTAAACCTCTGAAATAAGATTATTTTATTCTCTTCCCCTCTCTGGTTTCTATTACTGGATTATAAAAAGTATTTTTATTTGAAAGTTTCTTTACAGTTCTTTTAAATTAATAAAAACAGTAGTTTTTGAATTCTTAAGGAAAATCTATCTTTGTCTCAATATGCTCAAAATAAATCAGACAGTCAAGGTTTGAATCCCTTATTCATTTGAAGGGGCAATAATTTAACCCAGAGCAATTAGCATGAAACTGGAAAAGTAATCATTTGTAAGGTTCTTTTCAGCTATAACAATCAGGGTCCAAAATCAAATGCTAAGCTCCCTCTTTCTACTTAATGGAATTCATAGTTTCTGTGGGATTGATGAGGTTCTTATTTCTGTATCCCCTGAAAGAATAAATAATCTAGTTAGTTTCAGTACCATGGCCTTGAGCTAATATCCTCCTGCCCCTGCCCAACTAAAAAGACACAAATTCTTAATATGAAGCAAAATAAATCTATAGTCATATAAGACTACTTAATGGCAGTATCAGAAACTGACAACTGAAGGTAATAAAATGAATAAACACAAATACTTCAACAAAAATTTAAAACATTTAAAATGTGCATCTAGAATCCTGTATGGACTGTAGATGTGTACTTTTTGATCAAGTTTTAAAATTTACTACAAATTATTTCCACAACACACTGAATATTTGAAGCCAAAGGGCTCTTAAGAAATTTCCCTACAAAATTACATAAAACAAAAAATTCCTTGACGTAAGTCACCTGTATTTAAGTTGACGATAAAAAAGTAATCACGAAAAAGACTCACATATTTGGAAATGAAAATAAGCATTCTTAAGTCATATCTGATTAAAACCAGGATGGAAAAAAATTGTAAATATGCACAACAAAGTAAGAGTAAAAGTACTTTCATAGTAACACTTGCGAAAGATAAGTAAAATTACTTAGGTAATTATAGCTTTACACATGCTAAATTTTTGAAAGCTTTCAAAAATAAGTGAATTTAAATATTTGTATTGAGGCAGAATTGGCACATATAACACTGTACTGGTTGTGAGTTTAAATGGAATGACCCGCTATTTGTATATAGTGTACAATGGTCATCATGATAAGTCCAATTAAGATCTGTCACCATGTATAGTTACCAAAAAAACCCTTTTTTTTTTTCTCGTGATGAGGACTTCTAAGATCTGCTCTCAACAGGTTTCAAATACATAGGATGGTAATATGAACTGTGGTCCTCATGTTGTACATTACATCTTCATGACTTCTTTACAACTGGAAGTTTGTACCTTTCGATTCCCTTTCCCCATTTTGCCCACCTCCCACCCCACCTCTGGCAACTGCCAATCTATTTTCTGTATCTATGAGGTTTTAAGGTGAGGGTTGTTGGGTTTTGGGTTTTCATTTTTTATTTCACCTAAGTAAGATCATACAGTATTTGTCTTTTTTACTTACTTCACTTAGCATAAAGCCCTCAATGTTCATCTAAATATTGTTGCAAATGGCAGGATTTACTAATTTTTTCGTGGCTGATAATATTCCATTATGTAATAAACCACAAATTCCTCATTGATTCATCCATAGACACTTAGGTTGTTTTCATGTCTTGGCTACAGTATATAATGCTGCTATGAATTTAGGGCTGCAAATATCTTTTTGAGTGAGCATTCTCATTTCCTTTGGATATATTCCCAGAAGTGGAATTGCTGGCTCATATGGTAGTTCTATTTTTCAGTTTTTTGAGGATCCTCCATACCGTTTTCCATAGGACTATAACCAATTTACATTCCCACAGGAGTGCACAAGGGTTCCCTTTCTCCATATCCTCACGAATATTTGTTACGTCTTTTTGATAATGCTCATTTCAGACGATTATGACCATATCTCATTGTGGTTCTGATTTGCATTTCCCTGATGACAAGTGATATTGAGCATCTTTTCATGTACCTTTTGGCCATTTGTATGTGTTTGGAAAAATGTCTATTCACATTGTTAGCCCATTTTTAATTGCATTTTTTTTTTTTTTTTGCTATTGAGTTGTATGAGTTTTCTATATATTTTTGAAATAAGTCCCTTATCAGACAGTTTTCAAATATCTTTCCCATTCCATAGGCTTTCTTTTCACTTTGTTGATTGTTTCTTTCATTCTGCAGAAGCTTTTTAGTTTGATGTAGTCTTACTGGTTTATTTTTTATTTTGGTGCTTGTGCTTTAGGTGTCATATCCACAGAAACATTGCCAAGACCCATGTCTTTTTTCCTATGTTTTCTTTTTGGACTTTTATGGTTTCAGGTCTTCGATTTAAGTTTTTAATCCATGTCAAGTTTATTTTTGTAAGTTGTGTAAAATAAGGATCTAGTTTCATTCTTTGACATGTGAATACTGAATTTTCCTAACACCATTATTGAAGAGACTGTCTTTTCTCCATTGAGTATTCTTGACTTCCTTGTCAAATATTAATTGACCAGTTATGCTTAGGTTTATTTCTCAGCTCTCGATTTTGTTCCATTGATCTATGTGTCTGTTTTTATGCCAATACCATACTATTTTGATTACTTCAGATTTGTGATATAGTTTGAAATCTGGGAACATGATGCCTCCAGCTTTGTTCTTCTTTCTCAAGATTGCTTTGGCTTTCTGGGGTCTTTTATAGTTCAATACAAATTTTAGGATTGTTCCATTTTTGTGAAAAGTACCTTTGGAATTTCGATCAGGATTGCACTGAATCTATAGATTGCTTTGGGTAGTATGGACATTTCAACAGTATTCTTTAAATCCATGATCATGAAATATCTTTTCATTTATTTGTCTCTTCAGCTTCTTTCATCAAAGTCTTACAGTTTTCAGTGTATAGGTCTTTTACCTCTTTGGTTAAATTTACTCCTAGCTATTTTAGCCTTTTGGTGCAATTATAAATGGGACGGTTTTCTCAATTTCTCTTTCAGATAGTTTGTGGTGAGTGCATAGAAATGAAACTGATTTCTAGGGGTGCCTGGGTGGCTCAGTCAGTTAAGCATCCAACTCTTGACTTCGTCTTAGGTCATAATCTCAAGGTTATAAGATCAAGCTCCAGGTCAGGCTCTATGCCCAGCATGGAGTGCTTAAGATTCTCTCTTTCCCTCTTCCTCTGCCCCTACCCCCACGTGTGTCTGTGTGCGTGCTCTCTCTCCCTCAAAAAAAAAGAAAAGAAATGTAACTGATTTCTTTATATTGATTTTGAATCTTGCAGCTTTACTAAAATTATTGATCTGTTACAAATGTTTTTGGTTTACTTTAGGATTTTCTTTATGTAAAATCACATCAGCAAATAGCACCAATTTTATTTCTTCCTTTCTGAATTGGATGCCTTTTATTTCTTTGTCTTGCCTAATTTCTCCAGCTAAGAATTCCAGTATTATATTGAATAGGAGTAGTGAAAATGGGCTTCCTGGTGTTAGAGGAGAAGCTTTCAGTGTTTCTCTATTAAGTACGATGTTAGCTGTGGGTTTGTTGTATATGGCTTTTATTATATTGAAGTATGTCCCTCCTATATCCAGTCTGTTTGGAGCTTTTATCATGTGAGGATGTTGTAATTTGTCCAATGCTTTTTTATGTTAATTGAGATGATCATGTGATTTTTATCTTTCATTTTATTGATATGATATATTACATTTATTGATTTGCATTATGGTGAACTATCCTTGCATCTCAGGGATAAATCATACTTGGTCATGGTGTCTAATTCTTTTAAAGTGTTTTCGAATTTGGTTTGCTAATATTTTATTGAGTTTTGCATCTGTATTCTTGAGGGATATTGGCATACAGTTTTTTTAACTTATTTTTTAACATATAATGTATTGTTTGTTTCAGGGGTACAGGTCTGTGATTCATCAGTCTTAAACAATTCACAGTGCTCACCACAACACATACCCTCCCTGAGTCTATCACCCAGCCACCCCATCTCTCCCACCCCGCCTCCCCTCCAGCAACCCTCAGTTTGTTTCCTAAATTAAGAGTGTCTTATGATTTGTCTCCCTCTCTGGCTTCATCTTGTTTCATTTTTTTCCCTCTCTTCCCCTATGATCCTCTTTTTTATTTCTTAAATTCCACATATCCATGAGACCATATGATAATTGACTTTCTCTGATTAGCTTATTTTACTTAGCATAATGCCCTCTAATTTCATCCACATCATTGCAAATGGCAAGATTTCATTTTTTGTGGCTGCATAATATTCCATTATATATATATATATGTGTGTGTGTGTGTGTATACACACACACACACACACCCCACATCTTCTTTATCCACTCTTCTGTCAATGGACATTTGGGCTCTTTCCATAGTTTGGCTACTGTGGACATTCCTGCTATAAACACTGGGGCACCAGGTGCCCCAGTGTTCAGGTCACTACATTTGTATCTTTAGGGTAAATACCCAATAGTGCAATTGCTGGGTCATAGGGTAGCTATATTTTCAACTTTTTGAGGAACCTCCACACTATTTTCCAGAGTGGCTGCACCAGCTTGCATTCCCACCAACAGTGTAGGAGGGTTCCCCTTTCTCAGCATCCTTGCCAACATCTATCATTTCCTGACTTGTTAATTTTAGCCATTCTGACTGGTGTGAGGTAGTATCTCATTGTGGTTTTGATTTGTATTTCCCTGATGCTGAGTGATGTTGAGTACTTTTTCACGTATCCGTTGGCCATTTGGATGTCTTTTTTTGGAGAAATGTCTATTTGTCTTCAGGTCATTTGCAAATACCTTCTCCCATTCTATTGGTTGTCTTTTGGTTTTGTTGACTGTTTCCTTTGCTGTGCAAAATCTTTTTATCTTGATGAAGTTCCAATAGTTCATTTTTGCCCTTACCCTCCCTTGCTTCCCTTCCCATGTCTTAAAAGAAGTTGCTGCAGCCAAGATTGAAGAGGTTGCTGCCTATATTTTCATCAAGGATTTTGATGGATTCCTGTCTCATATTATGTTCTTTCATCCATTTGAGTCTATTTTTGTGTATGGTGTAAGGAAATGATCCAGTCTCATTCTTCTGCATGTGGCTATCCAATATTCCCACCACCATTTGTTGAAGAAACTGGCTTTTTTCTATTGGATATTCTTTCTGCTTGGTCGAAGATTAGTTGACCATTGAGTTGAGGGCCCACTTTTGGGCTCTCTATTCTGTTTCCTTGATCTTTGTGTCTGTTTTTGTGCCAGTACCATACTATCTTGATGATTACAGCTTGAAGTCAGGCATTGTGATGCCCCCACCTTTGGTTTTCTTTTTCAACTTTCCTTTGGCTATTTGGGGTCTTTTCTGGTTCCATACAAATTTTAGGATTATTTGTCCCAGTCCTGTGAAAAAAGTTGATGGTATTCGGATAGGGATTGTGTTGAATGTGTAGATTGCTCTAAGTAGCATAGATTTTTTTAACAATATGTATTCTTCTAATCCATGAGCATGGAATGGTTTTCCATTTCTTTATGTCTTCCTCAATTTCTTTCATGAGTGTTCTATAGTTTTCTGAATATAGATCCTTTGCCTCTTTGGTTAGGTTTATTCCTAGGTATCTTATGATTTGGGGTACAATCATAAATGGAATTGACTCCCTAATTTCGCTCTTCTTTCTCATTGTTGGTATATAGAAATGCAACTGATTCCTGTGCATAGATTTTATATCCTGCCTCATTGTTGAATTCCTGTATGAGTTCTAGCAATTTTGGGGTGGAGTCTTTTGGGTTTTTCCACATAGGATATCATGTCATCTGCAGAGTGAGAGTTTCACTTCTTCTTTGCTGATTTGGATGTCTTTTATTTCTTTTTGTTGTCTGATTGTTGAGGCTAGGACTTCTAGGGTTGTGTTGAACAGCAGTGGTGATAGTGGCATCCCTGTCCTGTTCCTGACCTTAGGGGAAAAGCTCTCGGTTTCTCCCCATTGAGAATGGTATTCACTGTGGGTTTTTCATAGATGGCCTACAGTTTTCTTAAAATATTCTTCTCTGGCTTTGGTATTAAGATAGTATTGGCTTCAGAGTGTGAGTTTACAAGTGTTCCTTTCTCAGTATTTCAGAAGAATCTGAGGAAGATTGGTGTTCATTCTTTTTTAAAATTGTGGTTAAAATATATTTTTTTTGCCTACTCTGAAGTCCACACTCTGCTGCATACTTGAGGTCAGATGGATAAGATAGACTTATTGTAAAACAATTTCACAACAAGGGAATTTCTTTAGAAACAAGAGAAGGAAAGCTCAACAAAGAAGTTTGTCAGTTAAGACAGATATCAGAGTACATGTTAATCTTTCATGAGACATTTGCTTTATCCTGATTTAGTTACCTATTCAAAGCTTTTTTTTTTTTTTAGTTCACCAGGTTATAAATACAACTTTCCTAACATGATTATTTTCAGATCCATCTGAATAACAGAAGTTCTGTATTTTAGGTCACAAAGATTAGTTTTGTTTTTATTTCTCTAATTAAAGCTGATTCTCTTATTAAAGAGATGCTTCTTTCCATTTTAATATTTTTTCCCAAAAGGAACATTTTGACATGCCCCTGTTGTTGCTTTGAAGTACCATATTTTTTTCCCTTTAATTTGACTCTATGTTTTATCTGTAGGTATCAAACCACAGATATCTTCTGAACTATTTGAAATAACATGCATGAATTTTTTTTCATTTAAAGAACTTTTGCTTTTAGAGCTCTGATTATTAAGGGCACAAACCCATTATTTAGAGTCATTTGGATAATGAATACTAAGTAGAAAAAGTTATATCATTTTGACATTAGTCTTTCTTTGACATTTACTTACAACCTGGAATGGCAAAATCATTTTACCTTAGACTCTGAAAGACAATTAATTATATTAGCAAATCTGGGAAGATGAACATAGTCAGTTGTAACTATCAGGGTGATCTCTTTAGGTTTAATTACTTCGGTGGTTATTATTTCATCTCTCTTTCAATGGAACATAGTTAACTTGTAGTCTGTGCTTTAAAACTGTAACCTTTAGTATTTTTTTGAGGTGATCTAGGTCAAATCTTATTTTTAATGTCAGTACCTTCCAGTCAAAGACTATTAAGATCACACCTGTAGCTGAAACTTGATACATGAAACTAAGAGCAAGGAGGTCTTGGTGCATGTAACAGGCATCTCACAGGAGAAATAAAGATTTAGGACTAGTGAGTATGAAACTTTGTCATTGGGTCAGTGGTTGGAAGGACTTGGTATGGCCCCATCCAGTGCAATTGAAGTGATATCCTTTCTGGTGAATCTTGAAGTTTATATATTCCAAGTAGATGACCAGTGCATTATAGCAGAAAGTCTTACAATCATACTTATTAATGTTAATTTCTCTGTTGATTATATATCTTATGCTCAGAAGTACTACTGAATATAATTATTTTCATGTTCCACTGACACAGTTTGACCACTGGGAGCCCATTAGTGTTGGCTCTCTTTAATACTAACCTGGAACTTTTGAAAGCATCCTTGCTTTCATACAACAAAATAATCTAGACCCAACTTTATTTTTCTAGGTTTTCATTTATATATTACTAGTAAATATAACTGCTGCTGCACATGATGCTAAGTATTTATGCAGTTGGAATGCCACCAAATTCCAGAAAGGGCAATTTGTAATCAGTGAGTTTATCATCAGGGTTGTCTTCATTTGATTGTGGTTTTCAATTACTCCAATCCTTGCATTTTAATTATAAATACTGTCAATTTAGTTTCATCATTATTAATTTAGCTTGGGAATGGTTGTTTGTTCACCTTAGAGTGAGAAGGGGTACATATTTGTATCAACAACATTTTTGATGTATAATTTTCCAATAACTAGGTGGTAAGATGTGTATTTATTGAAGTTTAATTATGAATTAGTCACTCCCTCATTTTTTGAGCAGCTAGATTGCTAAACTTCACAAATGTACAGGGATTCAAAAATCATTTTCAAAAAGCTAGGTATTTTTCTGCAAAATTAATAATAAGTGACTTATCCGTCGTCAGCAACAGGTCTACTACAAATTGTTTATTTTGTTTCCCTGCGGTTCTTGGTGCTAATGGAATTGTTTTTCCTGCAGAAAGTGGGAACAAGTAATAAAGAAGGGCCATGGATGAAAAAGTTTAAAAGTTCTCTGAAAGTCTTTCTCAATTCAAAACTTGTAGCAGAAGTACCAAAGGATGTTGGGTGATTTTATTTTACAAAATATGCATAGCACTTGCCCATCATTAGTCCTGACAGGGCAGGCATTTGTATTATAAAAACTCTCTCCCTCTATTGCTCTTTTCCACCTCACTTTTCTTTCCCACCCACCCACCCTGGTGAATTACCACTGCTCTTGGTCTCTAGTCCCTAAAGGTTATGAATGGTTGCTCAGAATGATAGTCAGTGGGAGCAGATACTCATCAATATGGGATAACTTTACAAAGAAGAGAAAGCCCGTTAGTGATTTCTGCACCTTCAGGCCATAGGACATTTCAGAATCACACTTCTGTGACCACAGACCAACCTTAGGACTCTAAAGGTCTCTTTGGCTTTTTTGACTTACCTGTAGTATGAGCCACTGGATATAAAAACCAATCACAATGTCTAAGTGGTACATACACAATTAATATTTGATAAACTTTTGATCTTCAATTCTACTGAGCCCAGCTGGGTTCACTCACAAATCACATATATGTTATCAGGCAGGGCGGTTGCTGAACTCAGCTGGGCAAGCTCATGCGTCTGAAAGTCAACAAGTCAGCTGTATTTTGATGGATTAAGTATATAGTGTCTAGGGTAGCTCTGCTTCACACTGTAGGTCTGTAAATTGGCTCCAAGTGTTTCTCATCCTCTTCTTTGGACTCCTCCTGAACAAGCCAGGAGATAGCTTCTTTATGACAATGGCAGAGGCAAAAAGGGCTTTTAAGGCCTAGGATTAGGACTGGCACACCATCACTTCCCCCTCATTCTACTGGCCAAAGCAAGTCATACCACAAAATCCAAAATCAAAGGGTGAGGAAATAAAATTCAGTGCTTTAAGGGGAGGAGCTGCAAAGTCATATGTCAATGAGTATGATTATACGAAGCAGACAATGGAGAACTGGGACAATTAATGACATCTACCATATACTTCTTGAATATTCTGAGCAAAGCACATTGAATACACATAAGTCCCACAGTAATAATTAATGGGAACCCCAACTCAGCACCAACAACTCAATCCGAAAGGAAGGATACTGAAGTGATTTAAAGCACAGTATCGACTATCAGCCAGACTAGGACTCAAATATCTGCTTTAGCTCTTTCTAATCAGGTAACTTTGAGTAAGTCAAGTTCTCTGAGGATGAGTCTTCACAACTAAGCAGTGACAAGTAACACCTACTTCTATGGTTGTTGTAGGTTCAAATGACAGTGCTTGCAAGTGATTTAGCACATCATATGCACTTGGTAAGAGTTCAAACTACCATGTCTATGTTATTGTTTTTCCCCTCCCACTTTTACTCATTTTGCCCCTTCTCCAGCCAGATCTGATTGTTGTTAGCCCCTTCCTGCTTCTCCATCATGATGAGATTCCCTGTAGCTAAGACTTACAGACTCCCCTGCAGTCCCCATGGGGTGAAACCAGAGTAGGAGCTTCCACAAAATGACTCACGTGAGTCACTGTATCTGACCCCCACATCAAATGCTGGAAGTAAAGCTGGATATCACCCTTGGGCTCTCTTTTTCCTTTGGAGGAAACTGAGGCTCAAGGAAGACCTCTGCATGGTGCTACAGTGGTCTGGGCTGGCAGAAATGCAGTCAACATATAGCCACGTATTTTACCATTCTAACACAGTCTTGGTCCCTGTGGTGCAGGGGGGAGGTTTAGCTTCACCCCCATATTCTAGGATTCTCTCAGTGGTGTCTTGTCCATGAGTAGTTTCTCCCCCTTGTGTGGGGGGGAAAAAAGTCAGGAAAAACCTACGTTGCCATCTTGGTGATATCACTCCCTAAAGTATTTTTTCTTAAGAAAACACCTTTTAAAAGAGAATTAAAAATAATTTCCTAGGCTTGGCCCCTGAGTCTCAACAGTATCTCTAGAAGAAAACCAAATATAAAGCAGCCCCCTCAAAGCTACCAAAAAAAAAAAAAAGTCACTGGCTCTGTAAGTTCAGTATAACTCACATTTTGCTGTGAAGAAAATATTGATTTTCTGTATTCCCAACCATGGCCTTGCATTTCTGGTAACCATAGCAACTGCCTAAGTTGTGAGGCCTTGGTAAAGCCAATGTGGCAGATTCATATTAAATTAGCTCGAGGAAATGACAAGGGGGATGTAATCAGCATAGCTATTTATGTCCCTTGACCATCCAGTATTTAATAATCTGAGGCTTTCCTTGACATATTTCTCAGATCCAGAGGTTCTCAAATTTGGCTGCTTATTAGAATCTCCTCAGGATCTTTAGAAAATGCCAATGCCCAGGGCCAACCTAAAAAAATACTGACTTAATGTAGATGAAACCCAGGCATTAGTATTTTTAAAAATCCCCCCAGATGATTCCAATGGACAACGGGGTTGAGAATCACTGCTCTGACTAAATATACACCTCCTCATGTGTGATACTCTATAGACAACCTGCCCAAAGGTAATGGTAACAGTCCCCTCAATTGGCTAATCAGTGACTCCATCATATAATGTAAAAATGTTTGAAATAGATGCGAGAAAGAAAGTCACAGGGGTGTTGGGAAGAGTAGGTGTAGTAGGAAGCATGTCAGAGTAAAGATAGGTTGAATCAATGGCTTGGAAACACACCAGTGGAGGCAGCGTGCTATGCAGTTCAAGAATTATAAAAGGACTCAGACCCTTGGCTCCAGCCTTAACTCCAGCACAAATAACTACATGGGCTCGGTCCAATCACTGCTCTTCTCTGGACCGTATGTACCTCATCTACAAAATAAGAGGAGTTGATTCTTTGGTTTCTAATTCTGTTTCTATTCTAAAATCATGTGATTTCTAAAATACGGAAAGATTAAAATGTGCTGTGCCACGGCCTCTCCCCAAAACAGTTAAATCATAACTTCCGGGAGTGGAATGTGGATGCTAGTACTTTTAAGTGCTCCAGGGGATTCTTAGGTTTGGTCAGGATTGCTAACACTTAGACTCGAAGAACGTGCTATGATGTGGTTTTATGTGGCATGGGACACAAGGAGAGGATAAAGGCTAAAGTGTTTCAAGGAAAAAATGGGATAAAAATCAGTAACATTTTTATAGGTTAATTAAAAACTCATACTACCTTTTTCCATTTCTGTTTTATTTTTTTCCTTTTTACCATATTCTTTTTTTTTTTTTGGAGTAGGTATTTTATTTTATTTTTTTTTCCCAAATTTATTTTAATTTTTCAGTGTTACAGGATTGATTGTTCATGCACCACACCCAGTGCTCCATGCAGTACGTGCCCCTCTCGAAACCCACCACCAGGATCACCCCCCCCACCCCCTCCCCTCCAAAACCCTCAGTCTGTTGCTCAGAGTCCACAGTCTCTCCTGGTTCATCACCCTTTTTACCATATTCTTAGATCATGTTTCAGCATCTGTTTCCCTCTTCTCCCTTAAGCCTGCCTAAGACATTTCATTACCAATGAATATTTCATTTGAAGAATTGAGAAAGTGATCAAAAGCAGTATTACTTGGGAAATGGAACTTACAAGATCTACTGCTAAGAAGATGTCACTGAAACTGTAATGGAATATATTTTATTTTAATTTTTGCAGCTGTGAGGATGTGTGCTTTCAGTAAGCGTATATTAAAGGTAATTCATTGCAAATATGTCCGCATCTATAAAAAAGAGAACACAGGAAAACAGACTAAATTTAGCTAGAAGGTAAAGGCATCTGTTTTATTATATAAGGTCGTTGAGAGCATGGTAGCTTAGCCCAACAAAAAACTGGGTAAACGGCCAGTATCGGGGCAAAAAAAGAAATTTTTCCAGATGCACTACCCTTATTCTAGCATTTTCCTAATGTCTTCACTATTCTTACCATTTAAAAATGGTTGTAAGAATTTACTCCCTGTGGGCCCCTGGGTGGCGCAGTTGGTTGAGCAACTGCCTTCGGCTCAGGTCATGATCCCGGAGTCCCGGGATCGAGTCCCACATCGGGCTCCCAGCTCCATGGGGAGTCCGCTTCTCACTCTGACCTTCTCTCTCTCACTCTCTCTCGTTCCTAATAAATAAATAAATAAAATCTTTAAAAAAAAAAAAAGGAATTTACTCCCTGAAACTGCGCCTCCCAGAAGTCCTATATAGAGCTTTGGTGCCCAAAACAGTAGCTACTAGCCACACGTGCCTATATAAATTTAAATTGAACTATAATTAGAAATTTAGTTCTTCTGTTACACTAAGCATGTTTCAGATGCTTAAGGACTCTACATGGCTGTTGGTCACCACATTGGATAGTAAAGACCGTTCCCAGAAAGACCTATTGGATAGAGCTTCCCTCCAGTCTTAGCAATGCAAAAGTGAAACATAGTTGTTAGCCAGAAGTAATTCCATGTTCTTTTGGAGCTCTGGAGAACATGGAAATTAAATCTCAGTGTCTCAGTTTTCTCCTTTAGCAAATGGATATAAAAATAATGATCAACTCCAAAGGAAAAGTCAAAGGAGTATAATTCTAAATAAAGGAGTATAAATTCTCTAAGGAGTATAATTCTAAAGAAATCCCCCTACACATGGAAAACAACTGTGTTCTTAATTCTTAATCTGGGGAGAAACTAAGATGTCATATGCAGAAGGATTAGCATTGTTTCTCAAAATATACTCTGCCGCTTGTTTAGGACTCCCCTCCCTCCTCCTTATTGATGGTTAAAAATACAGATTTCTGGGCCTCATCCCAGAGTTACTGAATCAGACTACTTGGAGTGGAACCCGTGACTGGGCATTTTAACAATCCACTGATGACCCTCAAACATACTATTTTTAAAAATGCCTTCTTGGGAGGGCACCTGGGTGGCTCAGTTGGTTGGGCAACTGCCTTCAGCTCAGGTCATGATCCCGGAGTCCCGGGATCGAGTCCCACGTCGGGCTCCCGGCTCCATGGGGAGTCTGCTTCTCACGCTGACCTTCTCCCCTCTCATACTCTCTCTCACTCTCTCTCTTTCCTAATGAATGAATGAATAGAATCTTTAAAAAAAATGCCTTTTTGGGGAAAAAAATAACTTCTAACCCTCTTTAGTGTCTCCCACTTTGTGTGGACATATTGATTTGACTGATAGAATTAACTGCTCCTTTGGTCATCTGGTGATTTGCAAACCTGTTTGGGAAGTCAGCAGTCTCCACCAACAAGATTACACCCATGATCCTGCAGAGAAGGTTAGAGTGCAGTGGATTCCACACTAGCTTTTGCTGTGACTGGGCAGTACCCTCAAGTTTTAGTAATGTTACTTAGCATATCTCACGTAAATTGCTCATTTGGGGCTACCCAAATGATTACTTAGGAAATATTTTGCAGTTTCTGAAAGAAGCTGTTTCAATTGCAAGCAGCAGGAAAACACAGCCATTAAAAGAGAAAGAATGCCTATGTTTTTACAACAAAATAATTAGAAGCCATTACTGGCACTGTTTAGATTGCAGTACCCCATCTATCTTACTTTCAATTAGAAACAGTGTGCCAAATAGGAGACTCTGGCTAAACATGAGTACATGTTGACTGTACTGTTTTGATAAAGCGTGACCCCACTGATAACGCAGCCATTGCAGTTTTAAGTATACCTCTTGTTGGCCACTATAAGCTTTCATGGGGAAGAGCTGGGTAGAATTGGACAAATATACATCCATCTATCCAACATGGTACTAGAATCTCAGAGATGGAACTTTTTAGTTTAAGCCCCACTTCTACTCAGTGTCTGGAACTTTGCACAGCTTTCTCAGTGAGTGAGTGTCCATCCTCTCCATTTGAACGCTTGCAAAAATGAGAATTACTTCTTCCTAAAAAGCCATTCCCACTTTGGAACAGCCCTTATTTATATCAATTTCCTGTGTCTTTTATGATTTGGCTCTAGTTCCGCCTTCTCGGGCCACATGGAGTGAACGTAGTGCCTCTTTACATGTCAGCTTTTCCAGTAGTGGAAAATCACTTATGTTCCCCTATCCTCTCCATTGTGTTCAGAAATATTTTCTTCTGGATCGCCTATGTGGCACAGTTAAGCATCGGACTCTTAGTTTCGGCTTAAGTTTTGATCTCATGGATCATGGGATTAGGCCCTGGGTCCATTGGGCTCTGCATTCAGCAGGGAGTCTGCTTGGGGATTCTCTCCCTCGGCCCCTCCCCCCATTCATTCTCTCTCTCTCTCTCTCTCTCTCTCTCTCTCTCTGGCTCTCAAATCTTTTTTAAAAAGAATTACTTTCTTTTAATGTATTCCGCCTTTCAGCTTATGGTAACAAAAATAGAACAAATCATTATAAATTTCTTCTACTTCAAAACACTTGCCCATATTCTACTTCTTAATTTAGACCATTAAGGATTGACATTTCCTAGATGCTCGTTCAAAGAGACTTAAACTAACCTGCAACTAAGATTGTCTTGAGTAATGGAGATCTTTTTTTTTTTAAGATTTTATTTTTACTTAAAGGGGGAGAGAGAGAGAGAGCAGGAAAAGGGGGCAGGGGGCAGAGGGTGAGGGAGAAGTGGACTCCCCACTGACAGGGAGCCCAACGTGGGGCTCGATCCCAGGACCCTGGTATCATGACCTGAGTCAAAGGCAGATGCTTAACCCATTGAACCACCCAGGAGCCCCTTGAGTAGTAGAGATGTTCAGAAAATATATCCATTTCATTGAAAATTCAGTGGTTTATCTATCGAATCTCTTTGATAAACATTCAGACTTGATTCATTAATTCAGCGTATTTATTAAATGCCCAAGTGCTGCATGTAAGGGCACAATCATGAGCTAGAAACATAAGGTCTATAGAAACAAACCTTTAGAAATCTGTATAATACGAACCTTAAGCATTGCCCTTTCAGGAGTACTTATTTGAAAGTGGGGCCACAGGCAGTGGATAGGGGGTCAAAACAGCAGAAAGGGCATAATCCAGGTATCGGGGGCAAAATCTAATTTTGTCAATTCAGGTCTGCCTTATAAAAACATCAAGTGGGCTTCAACAAGTCACTTAGCCTGACTTGGCTGCATCTTTTGTGTTCTGCCTACTTCGTGAATTTACATACATTTCACTTTGGTTTCATCAATTGAGATGATGCTTGCCAAATGACTTTCTATTAAAGAGTGAAGTACAGTGTATGCAACAGAGACATAGTAATATTCTGTGGTCTCTTACTTTATAGTTTACTAAGTGATTCTAAAAGGTCCATCTTTAAATGTCCTTAAATATTTTTTTTAAAGATTTTTTTTTATTTATTTGACAGAGAGAGAGAGATCACAAGTAGGCAGAGAGGCAGGCAGAGAGAGAGGGAGAAGCAGGCTCCCTGCTGAGCAGAGAGCCCGATGTGGGGGTGGGGCTCGATCCCAGGACCCTGAGATCATGACCTGAGCCAAAGGCAGAGGCTTTAACCCACTGAGCCACTCAGGCGCCCCATAAGTATTTTCGAAGTTCTGTGAACTCTTACTCCATTTGTGAGGTAAAGACACTGTGACTAGCAAGGGATAGGCTTTCAATTAGAAGTTACATTGAATTTTATCATTACCTTTTATTTAACAGTTTCCAGGTTGTTTTGTTAATGTCTGAAGATTTTTTTTTCTTTCTTTGCTCAATGTCAGTCTACTTTGAAGGTGCTAAAGCTGGTTTGATAGATTGTGATATCTCTTCTTATTTAATAGCCTTAACTTGTTTTCATGATAGATAAACTTTTGCCCGTTTCCATGTTCTTTGCCAAATGGAGCAAGTAACTGATTTTAAGGCTTGATCCCAGGAATCTTGTTTCCAGTGTGACGCTTTGCCTTTTACCATTTTAACAGTAGCTGCTGAAACATGAACATCAGAAGGGAAATAAAAAGACCTCTTGAATTATCCTGAATTGATCCCCATCTGTGCCAGTTCTCTTTTCCCAGAAATATACTTTGTAATGTTTTGTTAGTTGAGTTTTAAGTGTCTCAAGAGGTGGTGGGTCTGGCACTTCCTTGGCAGCATATTTCACAGTCTAATAATCTTAATAGCCTTAATACCCTGGAATGTGTTTAATCCCATCTTCTTTTTTGTATAGGTTACATTTTTCCAAGGGCTTCTCATCACTCTAGCAAGAGGAGTTGTTCAATGGTCTCATCACTTTTTAATTGCTGAAACTTTTACCATTTAGTTTTAGTGTTTAAAATAAAATGTTCAGAATAAGCATTTTATCATTTTTCTCACAAGGGCTTGAAATGGTTATAACCAGGGTCACTTTCAGCATGTTTTGCTCAACTTAATACTATTGTTTTCTTCTTGTAGCCTTTCCCATCAAATTCAGCTAGTTCTTTATATTCTTATTTAGGTAGCAGCAATTGAAATAGTACCTACAATTTACTCATATTTATTTTATATCACAGTTTCGCAACCTCAGCACCATTGGTATTTTGGGTTAAGCACTTCTTTGTTGGGCACTGTAACATGTTGAGCAGCATCCTTGGCCTCTACCTGCTAGAGGCCAATAGCACTACTGAGTTATGACAACTGCAGCTGTCTCCAGATACTGTCAGATGTCCCCTGAGGCGCAAAATCGCCCCTGTCTAAGCACCACTGACTTACATGATCTCATTTAACCATTACAAAATCTTTGTAAAACAACATTGTAAAACAAACGGTATTAACTTAGTTTTAATAGCTGAGGAAAATGATGCTAAATGAGGATAATTTTTTTAAAGCCAAGAACTTATTTTATTTTAAAACAAACATTGAAGATACTCCCCCTTCCCCACCACCCTACAAAAAACTTTTGAATGTGGAATGTTCAGTAGCCTATCCATTTTAGTAGGTTACAAAACCAGCAAAAACTCCAGGTGTCTAATAATGAATGTTTGAGAATAGTTTTGTGTCTTGTTTTTTGTTTTTCTTTAGTAGCTGAGCACCTACTGGAAAAATTCCTTTAAAGGCTAATAAAACAAAATTCAATTTCTGCACAGAAAATACCGTTCACTTAGTAGCTTTTGCTGAATAGATGGGATTAATTCTAAATGAGGATAATTTATTGAAAGTCACACAGCTAGCAAATGGAGAAACCAAGATTTGAGCCCTCTTCTGACTTCAAACCTAATGGTTTTCCTACTTTCAGAATGAACTTGAATGATAACGTGTTCACAATATTAATTTTGCTTTAATACATTTCATCAAGTTGAGTGGCACTGTAGAGTCTTTTGTTGACACTTTGTTTTCTATTTTATCTTAATCTTTAAATCTCCTTCCTTAGAGGAAGACAACTCCCTCAACTTCTGTGTAAGGATCTTTTTTTGTATTGTTATTATTTAGTACTTTATCATGGTCTTCTTTGAAGCTAGGATGACTTATTTATCAAGATCTCATTGCGTTTCGATTTTCTAAAAGATTGGGGATTTCTCTCTGCTTTTCCTAGCCCACAAATTTCATTAGCCTTTCCTCTATTACATCAGTAAAATACTTGACATTGTAGGTGACATACTTCACTACATGTCTCTTCCTCAAATATCTTTCATTCTATTTGGATTTTTGCCAGTTTCTAATGCACTGATTCTATCTAATTCATGGAATCCTGAATTTCCAGAAAGATAAGAGCAGGTGCTGAGGAGAAGTAGAGGAAAAGATAATGAATAGGTCAGCAGTATGATAGGAGCAGTAGCAGCCATAGAAAAAGCCTGTAATCCTTCATCTCCTAAAGGCATATGTGCTTTAGCAGAAGCATCAAACATCACAAAATACAATTTGAACTCAATCTTAGTCAACATAAGTGAAGAATATGAAATACACAGTTTATATCTAGGCTTGAGATCCTTCTTTATACTTAGTAGCTGTAGTGAAGACCTGATCTAGATGCCAGGAATTCAGCAGCAGCCACATACTTTCCAAGAAAAAAAAAAAAAAGGCAAAATTTGATATTTGTTTCTTTCTTGTTTCCCTTTTCTTAATTGGTCTTTTAAAATCTAACCGTCCAGGCCACACAGAAAAAGCTAAGCAGACAAAAAAACAAGATTCACTCTCATATTTGCCTTTGGTGACTACAATCACTATGTCTTGAGGGTCAACACTCCAGATGTAACTGGATGAAAGTCAAAGGGTTTGAGACAATGTCAAATAAGCAAAAGAACAGAGCTACAAGTGTGGACCATAAGGTACTGAGGGACAGCTACTGAATAAGCTTCAGGAATGTAAGGTTTTCCTTAAGGATGACCAGAATCATACATTTCTAAGATGTTTGGCCAAACTGAGTGTAAAATCGGCAACTAGAATATGGAACAAAGCTTATTCAAATATTGGTGGTCTGAGTCTATGGCATAGGTTTCTTCAACACTTTTCTCTGATCCGCTGCAACTATTTAATAAGTGGGTTAATAATTAGATATTTTGTGACCTGTGAATTGATTGAATTTATTGTTTCCTTTATGTGGTTTGCATATGTAGGCACATTAAAGTAACTTGAACACTTGAATGGTATGGGCCAAAGGGCACATTTTCTTGTGGTGTTGGATAATCAGGACAAAATTTGAACAGTGAGAGAGGTAGCTTGACTTCACACCCTTAAATGTTTCTGTTCACAACTTCACTATTTTGTCAACAGAGCATGTGCACTTAAAAGACCAAGAGAAGTTGAGGGAAAAGACCTGTAAACATAGTTTAATGATATATCAAAACTCAATATGAAAAATGACATGACAATCATGTGGTTGAAACCGAAAAAAAGCGATAATTCCCCCAAATATTTAAATATGCATATATAAAGAACCAGCTTCTAGTTTTATCGATCTATTCTAATGTTCTTCTGATTTCTATTTTGTTGATTTCTGTTCTGATCTTTATTATTTATAAAATTGATAAGCCTCTAGCTAGACATATCCAAAAGAAAAGAGAAAGGACCCAAATTAATATAATCATGAATGAAAGGGGAAAGATAATGACCCATACCAAGGAAATACAGACAATTGTAAGAACATATTATGAGCAACTATATGCCAGCAAATTAGGCAATCTGGAAGAAATGGATGCATTCCTAGGAACTTATAAACTACCAAGACTGAAAAAGGAAGAGGTAGAAAATCTGAACAGACCAATAACCAGCAAAGGGATTGATGCAGTAATCAAAAACCTCCCAAAACACAAGAGCTCAGGGCCAGATGGCTTCCCAGAGGAATTCTACCAAACATTTAAAGAAGAAATAATTCCTATTATAATGAAGCTGTTTCAAAAAATAGAAATGGAAGGAAAACTTCCAAACTCTTTCTATTAGGCCAGCATTACCCTGATCCCCAAACCAAAGAACCCATTAAAAGGAGAATTACAGACCAATATCCCTGATGAGCATAGATGCCAAATGCCAAAATTCTCATCAAGATCCTAGCCAATAGATGATTCACAGACATGTACCCTGGGGCAAATAATGCATTATATGTTAATAAAAAATTTAAAAAAGAACCTAGCCAATAGGATCCAACAGTACATTAAAAGGATTATTCATCCTGACCAGGTGGGATTTATTCCTGGGATGCAAGGGTGGTTCAACATCCACAAATCAATCAACATGATAGAGCACATTAATAAAAGAGACAAGAATCATATGATCCTCTGAATTGATGCAGAAAAAGCATTTGACAAAATACAGCATCCTTTCTTGATTAAAATTTTTCAAAGTATAGGGATAGAGGGAACATACATCAACATAATAAAAGCCATTTATGAAGAACCCACAGTAAATATCATTCTCAATGGGGGAAAACTGAGAGCTTTTCCTGTAAGGTCATGGGAACATGGCAGAGATGCCCACTCTCACCACTGTTGTTCAACATCGTACTAGAAGTTCTAGCATCAGCAATCAGACAACAAAAAGAAATAAAAGGCATCTGAATCAGCAAAGAAGAAGTCAAACTCTCACTTCTCACAGATGACATGATGCTCTATGTGGAAAACTCAAAAGACTCCATCCCGAAATTGCTAGAACTCATATAGGAATTCAGCAAAGTGGCAGGATATAAAATCAATGTAGTGAAATCAGCTGCATTTCTATATACTAACAATGTGACTGAATAAAGAGAAATTAAAGAGTCAATCCCATGTACAATTGCACCCAAAACTGTAAGATACCTAGGAATAAACCTAACCAAAGAAATAAAGGATCTGTATTCTAGAAACTACAGAACACTTATGACAGAAATTGAGGAAGACACCAAGAAATGGAAAGACAGTCCATGCTCATGGATTGGAGGAATAAACATTGTTAAAATATCTATATTTCCCAGAGCAATCTACATATTCAGTGCAATCCCTATCAAAATACCATCAACATTTTTCACAGAGCTGCAATAAATAATCCTAAAATTTATATGGAACCAGAAAAGACCCTGAATAGCCAAAGGAATGTTAAAAAAGAAAACCAAGGCTGGGGCATCACAATACCTGACTTCAAGCTGCATTACAAAGCTGTGATCATCAAGACAGTATGGTAATGGCATAAAAACAGACGCATAGATCAATGGAGCAGAATAGAGACCCCAGAAATGGACCTTCAACTCTATGGTCAACTAATCTTTGACAAAGCATGAAAGAATATCCAATGGAAAAAAGACAGTCTCTTCAATAAATGGTGTTGGGAATATTGGACAGCCACAGGCAGAAAAATGAAACTTGACCATTCTCTTACTCCATATAAAAAGATAAACTCAAAACAGATGAAAGATCTAAGTGTGAGGCAGAAATCCATCAAAATCCTAGAGGACAACACAGGCAGCAACCTCTTCAGCCTCGACCACAGCAACTTTTTTTAAGATACATCTCTTAAGGCAAGGGAAACAAAAGAAAAATGAACTTTTGGGACTTCATCAAGATAAGAAGCTTCTGTGCGGCAAAGGAAACAGTTAACAAAAGCAAACAGCAACCTATGAATGGGAGAATATACTTGCAAACGACATATCAGATAAAGGACTGGTATCCAAGATCTATAAAGAACTTACCAAACTTCTTTAAAACAAATAATCCAATCAAGAAATGGGCCGAGGACATGAACAGACACTTCTCCAAAGAAAACATACAAATGGCCAACAGACAGGTGAAAAAATGTTCCATATCGCTAGCCATCAGGGAAATACAAATCAAAACCCAGTGTGATACCACCTTACACCAATTAAAATGACTAAAATTAACAAAACGGGGACAACAAATGTTGACGAGGATATGGAGAAAGGGGAAAGCTCTTACACTGTTGGTGGGAGTGCAATCTGGTACAGTCACTCTGGAAAACAGTGGTTCCTCAAAAAGTTGAAAATAGAGCTACCCTACAACCCAGCAATTGCACTACTGGATATTTACCCCAAAGATACAGATGTAGTAAAAATAAGGGGGCATGTGCACCCCATTGTTCATAGCAGCAATGTCCATTATAGCCAAACTGAAAGGAGCCAAGATGTCCTTCAACAGATGAATATATAAAGATGTAGTTCATACATACAATGCAATATTACTCAGCCATCACAAAGAATAAATATCTACCATTTACCCTGACATGGATGGAACTGGAGGGGATTATGCTAAGTGAAATAAGTCAATCAGAGAAAGACGATTATCCTATGGTTTCACTCATGTGGAATATAAGGAATAGTGCAGAGGATCATAGAGACAGGGAGGGAAAACTGGGAAGAAATCAGAGAGAGAGACAAAGCATGAGAGACTCTTAACTCCAGGAAATAAACTGAGGGTTGCAGAAGGGGAGGTGGGGGGGGGAGATGAGGTAACTGGGTGTTGGGCATTAAGGACGGCATGTGATGTAATGAGCACTGGGCATTATACACAAGTAATGAATCATTGAATATTACATCAAAAAATAATGATGTATTATATGTTGGCTAATTGAATTTAAATTAAAAAATGTGTGTATATATATTTTTTTGGGGGGGGGTGAATATACCAAAATTCTGGTTTTAAACTCAAATTTTCCATTTTCGACAGAGTATCCAGTGACCTAATCATGTTTCCAACTAATAGGTATCTAAATTAACTTCCCAGAAATCCCTGTGATTGTATCAAAATATGCCAAGTGAGATGAGATACTTGCAAGTGAGTTCTTTTTTTTTTTTTTTTTTGCAAGTGAGTTCTTTTAAATTGAGATCAGTTTCACAATTCTTGTGAACATTTATGAATATTGAGGCCTCAGAGACGTGGTCATTGTGTGCATTGTTTAGCTTTTGCCTAAACATTATGTTCTGTGTGGGGTCCTTTTTGGGTTAAGATTAAGGAATGTAAGGACAGAAATAAAATCCGAGGTGACTTACCTGGATTCATACAAAGTGGATTATCTCTACCTCTGTCTGAGCAATAGCACTTGTTTTAGGTTGGATTCTCCCAAAAGCAAAACCTGAGACAAAGATTTAAGTGTAAATAGTTTATTTGGGAGGTGGTTCCAGCAATTACTGAGAGGGAAGTAAGGAAATAGGATAGGCAAAAGAAAGAAGCCAGTATAGGCTGCATAACGAATGGGCTCCCACTGAGGGCAGCTGGGACACAATACCACTGGGAACTTCTGGGAGACAGTGAGAGACCTCAGAGTTGTCCCACCCAAACGCCAAGGAAGCTCATGGCATTCACCTACCAATTCTGTTATCATTTATGAATGGATGACTGTTTCATGCATTACTGGAGGCCAGAGTTTCCAGTGTGGGCTTGCCCTATGCACAGCTTCAGCGAGCTCCCATGGCCAGACACTGCCCTCTGGCAGAGACACAGGTACCTGCATGTAAGACGCCTTTGGTACATGAGTGGAACACTGACAGCATCTGCAGTGGCACTATTATTCCCCAAAGTAGTACGATGAAGCCTCTAAATGAAAAATTCAAATGGTGGGTCAGAGTTTTGGATCATAAATGTGAAATCCAAGTTCCAGTAACTGCCTTTTTGAAAAGGGAAGAAACCATTCTTTTTCCCAATATTCTCAAAACAGTTGCTGATACAAGAAAATCTATAGAACCCTTGTAAATAGATTTCTTCACCATTTTTTCCAGCTAAGCTTGTAGTATGCTAGCACAGATTAAACAGAAAGCATCACTGGTTCTGACTTGCTTTTGTCAGTTTGCTGATGGCCTGGGGTGCTTCATTTACACACGCACTTTATAACTGAAAGAGTGGTCCTCGGAGAGGAGTCTCGGCAATCATTTTAATTAGCAGAAACTTGAAGTCTTGTTCTTTCTTTCTTCCCCCCATAACCCTAATGAGCCAATAGATAAGCTTATAAGGTTTTGCCCCAAAGGTTTCCCAGCTGGCAGCTGATCAAAACGTGCAGAGGCAATAATACGAGACAACTATTTCATATTCGGGCTGATTTTTAAAATGTTTTTTGTAGTCCAGCTGAGGTAAAGGAAGGCCCATAGTTACTAGAATCACCTATAACTTGTCAGCACTGTTTGATCTTACCCTGAAACCACAAAGATCTTAGGGAGAAAACAATCATGTGTGTACAGGAAATAAACCTTAAAAAAATGTTCTTTGCTCTCCGAAGAGCTTTTCTCTTCAAAACTATTCTTAATAACTATCCTTTATCCCTTTTATCTCAGAGTTAAAGAAATACTTAAATATGCACATTTTTAAAAACTGAACAAAAACAGAACTGACAATGAGGTCATAAAGCCCAAGATAGTAAGATAAAACATTAATGTCTGTATACTTTTGCGATCATATTTTCATTGTAGATCAAGTGTTTTAGGTCTGCTTTCATTTTGAACAGATTATATTGATTCTGGTTTTTTGTTTTAAGATGATGGGTTTTCTCTCTTGCTTTCTCTCACTTTCTTTAGGCCGGTCTTAGGCCAACTCTTAGAATGGATTCAGGGGATTCCTGGATGGCTCAGTCAGTTAAGCAGCTGCCTTTGGCTCAGGTCATGATCCCAGGGTCCTGGGATCAAGACCCACATTGGGCTCCTTGCTCAGCGCAGAGCCTGCTTCTTCTACTTGCCCTTCCCTCTACTTGTGCACCCTCTCACTCTCTTTAGTGTTCTCTCTCTCTCTCTCTCTCTCTCTCTCTCTCTCACACACACACACACACACACACACACACAAATAAATAAATAAATAAAAATCTTAAAAGAATGGATTCAGAAGTTCCAAGAAAATTAAGCATTATATGTCAGTGTAGGTGAGTACATTCTCATTCTTCTCTAAACTTAGCTAAATACCTGTACCCTGTGTGGGGCACTACTGGAAGGAGATGGTAGGGGGAAAGTCTGATATGAAACATAAAGCTCTACCAACTGAGCCCTTTCAGGACAAGGCTTTCAAATGAGCTTTTTGTAATCATTCTTTTGTTTCCCAGAAGCAACTTGTCTCCTGCTGTATATTCAGTAACTAGTATCGTTTTAGAGATGCTCTTTTTACTTGCAAGTCAGATGGCACATTTAAAATCATCTCCTCTTGTAAAATGCCATGATAGTGTTATATAAATTCAAGGCATGTATAATACTATGCACAATTCTTATTGGATAAAAATAGATCTTAGCATTATAGTTGGTGTCTACACGATCCCATATTAATGCATGAAATATGAAATAGTCAGGTGTTTAGGGAAGTTGTTTCAGCTCCATTAAACTAAGCATCAGATAAATCATTTGGGTGCTTGAGTGCACTGTTCTTGCGTTTGGTCTGGTGACTTAGCTTCACGGCAGTAGAGCCTTGGAACCCCACTGAATCTCTCAAAATGTTGCATTTATTTCCGGGGAACAACACTCTCTTCAAGCTACTTTTCCAACATTTCCATAATGTTTGGCTTAGACCTTGACTATATTACATGTTTATGTTAATTGATCACTGAGATAATACCAGGCTCATGTAAAGGTGAAGAAATATTTAAAACAGATCTTTGTGGCTAATCTAAAATATTAAAACAATGCAAAGTCAGGCCACACTTGAGTTTTCTGGAAATATGAAGTCTGTTCTTTATGAAAATAATTTGAAAAATTTTTTGGACCTTCTAATGAAATGCATTGCCAGACATTAAATTTTATAAACTTGAGGTTGAACAGTTTTTCTTTTTTTTTGTCTACTCCACTTCTGTAAGTGTTTCAAGCCTGCATGGATTTCCTTGGCATCTTGGCACATGGCTTTTCCAGCATAGTCTGATGGTACTGCTGTGAAATGTGATTAGGGAATTTGAGAGAGAAGGAAGTTGGCTAAAGGTCATTACCAATTAGAGGGAAACTCAAGGCTACTGAGCTACTCAAATAGAGTAATGAATAATTATCCAAACTTTTCAAAAGATATTTAGAATGTAATTTCATTATGGATTTTAATTAAATTGAAAAATGGCAGAAGTATTAAGTCTGTCCAGACACCCGAATACACATACTTCTGTGGCAAGGCAATTGACTAAAATCAGGGGGGAGCTGGGACAGGGTTACAGTATAGCCATCTCCTGAGACCAGAGTTTGCCTTAACCTGATGGTGGAAGGGAGTTTAGATTCTTGTTTTTCTAATGGGCTGATATAAAATACTAATTTGCCCCAGTTTAAAATTATGTTACAAATATTCCCTGTGAGCATATAAGTGTATAATAACAATTTAATTGTTCTGTAAGGTAAAATGCAGCATAAACAACTATCCACAAAATTGGATCTTTTTCTCATGTATTACTTTAATTACAGTCATTTTAACAGCTTCACCAATGGCATCTCCTGTTTTTCTCAAAAGCAGTGTAATTATACATAAATAATTCAAGCAAGGATGTGACCATGTAGGTCCAGAAACATCTGACTGGTTTTAGAGAGCCCAGAATGAATAATACTGAATATTTATTATTAAACCTTATAACCAAAGTGAAAATATAGTAATATTAGGCATTAGCATTAAAAAGGAAAAGATATGCCATTCCCCGGTGAAGAAATTGCTTCCCTTGGACTAGAGCACAATGGGTGGGAAAATGAAAGAGTCAAAGAAGTACCATAAAATCCTCCATTAGAAATGGGAAATTCCAGGGCGCCTGGGTGGCTCAGGCAATGAAGCATCTGACTCTTGGTTTCAGCTCAGGTCATGATCTCAGGGTCGTGAGATTGAGCCCTGTGTCAGGCTCCACTCTCAGCAGGGAGTCTGCTTGGGATTCTCTTCCTTTGCCCCTCTGCCCCTCTCCTCTCTCTCTCTTTTAAATTCTTAAAAAGGTTTTTTTGTGTGGGTGTGTGTGTATTTTTTAAAAAAGAAATTAGAAATCAGAAGTTTATACAATGATTATGATTGACCCAAATCACAAACAAGAGTCTATGATGAGGATGGAAATTGTAGATCAGGTTTTCCCCATTTCTTAGTTATAGAATGCCTTGCAAAATTAGGCTGTGTTATGTCTCAGAAATGCACTGAAGTGTCCAAACACATCTGAGCTGGAACTTCTAAAGAAGATAAAGCAGTCAAATGCATCCATAGAAAATAGAAAAACTAAATTACACATCCATTTTGTGAAAGGAACTCTTCAGCAGCTATGACTCATAAGATGAAAATTAGTTCTGTTTAACTGCAAGAAAACTAAATCCAAATTAAACTAATTTAGTGTTGTCATTTTTACACATTAAACAAATATTAAGGAAACAATCAGCAGAGTGAGAAAGCAGCCTACAGATTGGGAAAAATAACTTGCAAACTAAATAGCAGATAGGAGGTTAATATCTAAAATTTAGAAGGTGCTCCTACAACTCAGTAGCAAAACTAAAACAAATAACTCGATCTAAAAATGGGTGAAAGAACTGAATTTACATTTCACCAAAGAAGACATACTAATAGCCAGCAGGTATATGAAAAAATGCTCAATATCACTAATCATTAGGGAAATGCAAATAAAAACACAATGAGATATCATCACCCCACACCAGTTAGGATGGCCATTATAAAAAAAAGGTGTGGAGAAATTGGAAACCTTGCGCACTGTGGGTATGAGTGTAAAATGATGTAGCCTCTATGGAATAAACCATATGGAGGTTCCTCAAAAAGTTAAAAATAGAACTACCATAAGATTCAGCAATCCCCCTTCTGGCTATTTATTCAAAAGGAACCGAAATCAGGATCTTGAAGAAATATTTGAACTTCCATACTTACTGCAGCATTATTCACAGTAGCCAAGATGTGAAAGCAACCTAAATGTCCATCAACAGATGAATGGATAAAGAAAACGTATATACATACAATGGAATATTATTCAGCATTAAAAATTACAGAAATCCCAGAGTGCCTGGGTGGCTCAGTCAGTTGAATGTCTGACTTTGCCTCAGGTCATGATCTCAGGGTCCTGGGATCAAGCCCCACATCATCAGGCTCAGCTCTCAGCAAGGAGTCAGTTCTTCCCTCTCCCTTTGCCCCTCTCCCTGCTCATGTTCTCTCCCTTAAATTTTTTTAAAAGAATGAGATCACATCATATACAGCAATATTGATTAACCTTAAAGACAAATGCAAAGTGAAATGAAACAAGGATAAATACCATGTGATTCCATTTATATGAGGTATCTACACTAGTCAAGCTCATAGAACCAGAAAATAGAATGGTAGTTACCAGAAACTAGGCAAAGGGGAAATGGAAAGTTGTTCACTGGGTATTCAGTTTCATTTATGCAAGGTGAATAAATTCTACAGATGTGCTTTTATAACATTGTGCCTATACTTAACAGTACTTTGCTGTACACTTAAAAATTTGTTAAAAGGGGGGCACCTGGGTGGCTCAGTGGGTTAAAGCCTCTGCCTTTGGCTCAGGTCATGATCTCAGAGTCCTGGGATCGAGCCCCGCATCTGGCTCTCTGCTCAGCAGGGAGCCTGCTTCTCCCTCTCCCTCTGCCTGCCTCTCTGCCTACTTGTGATCTCTCTCTCTCTCTCTGTCAAATAAATAAATAAATAAAAAATTTGTTAAAAGGGTAAATCTTACATGTTTTTTTAACCACAATAAAAAAATAACATTTTTAAGTCTATTCATTTTATCCTATTTTAAGATGTTGTGTCACTATGACATTATCAATTTACTGGCGTATAAATATGGAAAAAATATGAATACCACTGTGATCAGGAAAAAAGCATGATAGAATATATGTGATCATTTAGTTTGCCTTCTTCATTTTATATGAAACTAAGTTATTTTTAAGGTTTTATTGAAGTATGGCATATATGCAAAATCAGAAATAAACTCCTAAATGAACTATCACAAAGTAAGCACACCCAAGTAACTACCACTCAGACCAAGAAAGCAAATTATCAGCCTCTGAAAGCCACCATCATGCCATGCCTCCTCTCAATCAGGACCCATTTATCCCCCAAATGGTAACTACCATCCTGAATTCCAAAAACATAGATTAGTTTTGCTTGTTCTTGACCTTAACAACAACCTTATTAACAAATTCTATAGCTGATTCACATTTGGTGATGGGTTTTTTTTTCCTAGACCTTCATCATTTCAAATAAAACTGCTCTAAACGTTTCTAAACATTTCTGGTACAAATGTGTATACATTTCTATTGGCTGTGTTGCCTAAGAGTGGAATTTCTGGGTCATGGGACAAGCATGTATTCGACTTTGGTAAATGCTGAGATTTTCCAAAGTCGATGAACCAATGAAATCTCCCACCAGTAGTGTACAAATATTGTCCTTGCTCCACGTTCTGGCCTACATTAGATATTTTCAGGGCTTTTACATTTTTAGTCATTCTGGTAGGTCCTTAGATACTTAGTTTGCCTTTTTTCCAAGTTAGTTTACCATACGGATATCATTTTATGAAGTGCTTATATGAGACTCTTGCCTGTTTTTCTGCTAGGTTTTTTTTTTTTTTTAATTTATTTAAACAATTCACTTAAATTTTAAAAAACCCAAACCCAACAGTTCACTCATTCCTTCCTCTTGCCTTCCTTTCCTACCTCTGGCACCCACCAGTCTCTTTTCTGTGTCTGTGAGCTTGTGTTTTTTTTTGTTGTTGTTTGTTTTTTGGGGTTTTTTTAGGTTTTTTTGTCTTCTTTTTAGATTCCACATGTAAGAGAGATCATAGAGCATTTGTGTTTCTCTTTCTGACATATTTCACTTAGAATAATGCCCTCAAGGTCCAATTCATGTAGTTGCAAATGGAAGATTTTATTCTTTTTTTTTTTTTTAAGAATTTTATTTATTGACTTGAGAGGGAGTGTGAGAGATTGCAGAGGGAGAGGGAACAGCAGACTCCCTGCTGAGTGGGGAGCCCCATCTGGGGCTCGATCGCAGGATCCTGAGATCATGACCCGAGCCAAAAGTAGACACCTCATTGACTGAGCCACCCAGGCACCCCAGATTTTATTCTGTTTTATGGCTGAAAAATACTGTGTATATAGATCACAATTTCCTTATCCATTCATCTATCAATGAACTTAGGTGTTTCCATACCTTGGCTATTGTAAATGATGTTGCAATAAACATGGGGATACATATGTCTTTTTGAGGTAGGGGCTTTGGTTTTCTTGGATAAATACCCAGAAATAGAATTGCTGGATTATATGGTAGTTCTTCAGGAATTTTATGGTTTCATGTCTTAGATTGAAGTCTGTCATCCATGTCTAACTAATTTCTGTGTATGGTATAAGATAGTGGTCCAGTTTCATTCATTTGCATGTAGCTGTCCAATTTTCCAACATTTGTTGAAGAGACTGTCCTTTCCCCTATTGAATATTCTAAGCTCCTTTGTCATAAATTATGATTTATGCATGGATTTATTTCTGGACTCTCTCTCACTTTCCATTAATCTAGTATCTATTTTATGCCAATACCACACTGTTTTGACTACTGCAGCTTTGTGATATAGTTTGTAATCAAGGAGTGTTATGCCTCCAACTTTTTTCTTCTCTCTCAAGATTTCTCTATTTGGGGCTTTTTGTGCTTCCATACAAATTTTAGGATTATTTGTTCTGTTTCTTTGAAAACTGTCATTGAAATTTTGATACAAATTGTATTTAATCTGTAGATTATCTTGGTTAATAACAATACTGACTCTTCCAGTCCATCAATACAGAATACCTTTCCATTTATTTGTGTCTTCTGCAGTTACTTTCACTAGTGTCTTGTAGTTTTCAATATAAAGGTCTTTAACCACCTTGGTTAAATTTATTCCTAGGTATTTTATTCATTTAATGCAATTGTAAATGGGATTGTTTTCTTAATTTCTCTGATACTTTGTTGTTAGTGTATAGAAATGCAACAGATTTTTGTGTATTGATTTTGTATCCTGCAACTTTGGTGAATCCATTTATTACTTCTGACAGTTTTTTTAGATGGAAGTATAATTAATGCCCAGTGTTCATTTCAGATGTACAGTATAATGATTCAACAATTCTGCACATTACTGAGTACTCATTATCATAACTATACTCTTAATTTCCTATATCTCTTCCACCCACCCCCCTACCCATCTCACCTCTGACAACTACCAGTTTGTTCTCTGTATTTAGGAGTTTGGAGTTTTTTGTGTGGTTTTTTTGGGGGGGAGGGGGTGGGGTATCTTTTTTTTCTTCATAGGTTCATTTGTTTCTTAAATTTCACATATGTGTGAAATCATATGATATTTGTCTTTGACTTATTTCACTGAACATTATACCCTCTAGGTCCATCCATGTTGCAAATGGCAAGAGCTTGTTCTTTTTGGGGGCCAAGTAATATTTCATTACACACACACTCCACATCTCTTTTTTTGTGTGATTTTTATTAACATATAATGTATTATTTGCCCCAGGGTACATGTCTGTGAATCATCAGGCTTACACTTTTCACAGCATTTACCATAGCACATACCCTCCCCAATTTCCATAACCCAGCCACTCTATCCCTACTCTCCCTACCATCCCCCCCCGCCAACCCTCAGTTTGTTTCATAAGTTTAGGAGTCTCTTATGGTTTGTCTTCCTCCTGATCCCATCTGGTTTCATCTCCCCCACCCCCCACGACCCCCTGCCCTGCCTCTCAAATTCTTCGTATCAGAGAGATCATATGATAATTGTCTTTCTCTGATTGACTTATTTCGCTTAGCATAATACCCTCTAGTTCTATCCATGTCATTGCAAGTGGCAAGATTTTGTTTCTCTTGATGGCTACATAGTATTCCATTGTGTGTGTGTGTGTGT
>CM052801.1:15659353-15673526 GCA_028533885.1 Nasua narica | reverse complement strand
ATACTGTTTTCCAGAGTGGCTGTACCAACTTGCATTCCCACCAACAGTGTAGGAGGGTTCCCCTTTCTCTGAATCCTTGCCAACATCTGTCATTTCCTGACTTGCTAATTTTAGCTATTCGAACTGGTTTGAGGTGGTATCTCACTGTGGTTTTGATTTGTATTTCTTTGAGGCCAGGTGATGTTGAGCACTTTTTCAAGTGTCTGTTGGCCATTTGTATGTCCTCTGCAGAAATGTCTGTTCATGTCTTCTGCCCATTTCTCGATTGGATTATTTGTTCTTTGGGTGTTGAGTTTGAGAAGTTCTTTATAGATTTTGGATACTAGCCCTTTATCTGATATGTCATTTGTGAATATCCTCTCCCATCTGTCAGTTGTCTTTTGGTTTTGTTGACTGTTTCCTTTGCTGTGCAAAAGCTTTTTATCTTGATGGAGTCCCAATAGTTCATTTTGCCCTTGCTTCCCTTGCCTTTGGTGTTGTTTGTAGGAAGAAGTTGCTGCAGCTGAACAGGTTGCTGCCTTTATTCTCCTGAAGGAGAGTCCATTTCTGGGCTCTGTATTCTGTTCTATTGGTCTATATGTCTGTTTTTGTGCCAGTACCATACTGTCTTGATGATGACAGCTTTGTAATAGAGCTTGAAGTCTGGAATTATGATGCCACCAACTTTGGTTTTCTTTTTCAACAATCATCTGGCTATTTACAGTCTTTGCTGGTTCCATATAAATTTTAGGATTATTTGTACCATTTCTTTGAAATAAATTAAAGGTATTTTGATAGGGACTGCATTAAATGTGTATATTGCTTTAGGTAGCATAGACATTTTCACAATATTCTTCCAATCCATGAGCATGGAACATTTTTCCATTTCTTTGTGTCTTCCTCAATTTCTTTCTTTTATTTTTGTTTTGTTTTGTTTTGTCCACTCTCACCACTTTTTTCCCCCCAAAATATGTTTATTTTTTCAGTGTTACAAGATTAATTGTTCATGCACCACACCTCAATTTCTTTCAGGAGCACTTTGTAATTTTCTGAGTACAGATTCTTTGCCTCTTTGGTTAGGTTTATTCCTAGGTATCTTATGGTTTAAGGTATAATTGTAAATGGGAATCGACTCCTTAATTTCTCTTTCTTCTGTCTTGCTATTGGTGTATAGAAACGCAACTGATCTCTGTGCATTGATTTTATATCCTGCCACTTTACTGAATTCCTGTAACTTCTAGCTGTCTTGGAGTGGAGTCTTCTGGGTTTTCCACATAAAATATCATATCATCTGCAAAGAGTAAGAGTTTGACTTCTTCTTTGCCAATTTGGATGACTTTTATTTCTTTTTGTTGTTGGATTGCTGAGACTAGGACTTCTAGTACTATGTTGAATAGCTGTGGAGATAGTGGACATCCCTGCTGTGTTCCTGACCTTAGAGGAAAAGCTCTGTTTTTCCCCATTGAGAATGATATTCGCTGTGGGTTTTTCATAGATGGCTTTGATGATATGGAGGAATATACCCTCTATGCCTACACTGTGAAGAGATTTGATCAAGAAAGGATGCTATACTTTGTAAAATGCTTTCTCAGCATCAATTGAGAGTATCATATGGTTCTTGTTCTTTTATTAATGTATTGTATCACATTGATTTGCAGATGCTGTACCAATCTTACAATGCAGGAATTAATCCCATTTGGTCATGGTCAATAATCCTTATAATGTACCGTTGGATCCTATTGGCTAGTATTTTGGTGAGAATTTTTGCATCCATGTTCATCAAGGATATTTGTCTATAATTCTTTTTGATGGGGTCTTTGGTTTTGGGATCAGGGTAATGCTGGCCTCATAAAATGGGTTTGGAAGTTTTCCTTCCATTTCTATTTTTTGGAACAATTTCAGGAGAATAGGTATTAATTCTTCTTTAAATGTTTGGTAGAATTTCCCTGGGAAGCCATCTGGCCCTGGGCTCTTGTTTGTTGGGAGATTTTTGATGACTGCTTCAATCTTCTTACTGGTTATGGATCTGTTCAGGTTTCTATTTCTTCATGGTTCAGTTTCGGTAGTTTATGTGTCTCTAGGAATGCATCCATTTCTTCCAGATTGTCTAATTTGCTGGCATATAGTTTCTTATAATATGTTCTTATAATTGTTTGTATTTCTTTAGTGTTGGCTATGATCTCTCCACTTTCATTCATGATTTTATTAATTTGGCTCCTTTCTCTTTTCTTTTTGATAAGTCTGGCCAGGCGGTTATCAATCTTATTAATTCTTTCAAAGAACCAATTCCTAGTTTCGTTGATTGGTTTTACTGTTCTTTTGGTTTCTATTTCATTGATTTCTGCTCTGATCTTTATTATTTCTCTTCTCCTGCTGGGTTTAGGGTTTCTTTGCTATTCTTTCTCCAGAGCCTTTAGGTGTAGGTTTAGGTTGTGTATTTGAGATCTCGTTTCTTAAGAAAAGCTTGTATTGCTATATACTTTCCTCTCAGGACTGCCTTTGCTCATCCCAAAGACTTTGAACAGTTGTGTTTTCATTTTCATTTGTTTCCATGAATTTTTAAAATTCTTCTTTAATTTCCTGGTTAACCCATTCATTCTTTAGTAGGATGCTCTTTAGACTCCATGTACTTGAGTTCTTTCCAACTTTCCTCCTCTGATTGAGTTCTAGTTTCATGTCATCGTGGTCTGAAAATATGCAGGGAATGATCCCAATCTTTTGGTACTGATTGAGACCTGATTTGTGACCCAGGATGTGATCTATTCTGTAGAGTGTTCCATGCGCACTAGAGAAGAAAGTGTATTCTGTTGCTTTGGGATGGAATGTTCTGAATATATCTGTGATGTCCATCTGGTCCAATGTGTCATGTAAAGCCTTTATTTCTTCGTTGATATTTTGCTTAGATGATCTGTCTATTTCAGTGAGGGGAGGGGTGTTAAAGTCCCCTACTACTATTGTATTATTGTTGATGCGTTACTTTGACTTTGTTATTAATTGGTTTATATAATTGGCTGCTCCCTTGTTAGGGGCATAGATGTTTATAATTGTTAGATCTTCTTGTTGGACAGTCCCTTTAAGTATGATACAGTGTCCTTCCTCATCTCTTATTATAATCTTTGACTTAAAATCTAATTATCTGATCTAAGGATTGCCACCCCAGCTTCATTTTGATGTCCTTTAGCATGCTAAATGGTTTTCCACCCCCTCACTTTAAATCTGGAGGTGTCTTTGGGTCTAAAATGAGTTTCTTATAGACACCATATCAATGGGTCTTATTTTTTTTTATCCATTCTGATACCCTGTGTCTTTTGATTGGGCATTTAACCCATTTACGTTCAGGGTAACTATTGACAGATATGAATTTAGTGCCATTGTATTGCCTGTATGGTGACTGTTACTGTGTATTGTCCCTGTTCCTTTCTGGTCTATGTTCCTTTTAAGGTTCTCTATTTGCTTAGAGGCCCCTTTCAATATTTTCTGTAGGACTGGTTTGTTGTTTGCAAATTCTTTTAGTTTTTGTTTCTCCTGGAAGCTTTTTATCTCTCCTTCTATTTTCAATGACAGCCTAGCTGGATATAGTATTCTTGGCAGCATATTTTTCTCATTGTGCTCTGAATATATCACGCCAGTCCGTCCTGGCCTGCCAGGTCTCTGTGGATAGGTCTGCTGCCAATCTAATATTTCTGCCTTTGAATGTTACAGACTTCTTGTCCCGAGCTGCTTTCAAGATTTTCTCTTTGTCACTAAGACTTGTAAGTTTTACTGTTAAATGATGGGGTGTGGACCTATTTTTATTGATTTTGAGGGAGGTTCTCTGTGCCTCCTGGATTTTGATACTTGTTCCCTTTGCCAAATTAGGGAAATTCTCTACTATAATTTGCTCCAATATACCTTCTGCCCTTCTCTCTCTTTCTTCTTCTTCTGGGATCCCAATTATTCTAATATTGTTTTGTCTTATGTTATCACTTATCTCTCAAATTCTCCCCTCGTGGTCCAGTAGTTGTCTCTCTTTTGCTCAGCTTCTTTATTCTCTGTCATTTGGTCTTCTATATCACTAATTCTCTCTTCTGCCTCATTTATCCTGGCAGTAAGAGCCTCCATTTTTTATTGCACCTCATTAATATCTTTTTTTAAATTTCAACTTGGTTAGATTTTATTTCTTTTATTTCTCCAGAAAGGGATTTTATTTTTCCAGAAAAGGATTCTCTAATATCTTCCATGCTTTTTTCGAGCCCAGCTAGCAGTTTGATAATCGTCATTTTGAACTCTAGTTCTGACATATTACTAATGTCCATATTGATTGGGTCCGTAGCCATTGGTACTGCCTCTTGTTCTTTTGTGTTTGTGTGTGTGTGTGTGTGTGTGTGTGTGTGTGTTTCCACCTTGTCATTTTATCCAATTAAGAATAGACGAATGAGAGAACAAAATACTAAAAGGGTTGCAGCAACCCCAGAAAAATACACACTAACCAAATCAGAAGAGACCCAAAACGGGTGGTTGAAGAAAAGGGGGCGGGCAGAAGAAGAAGAAGAAAACAAAGAAAAGGAAAAAAATATGTATATTAGACTGGTGACTAGAACAGAGCCCCACATTTGATTTGGGGTACATTTTGGTCTGTTAGAAGAAACTACCTCCAAAAATTTTAAAGAAAGAAAAATGTATAAATATACAAAAATAAGGGTAAACATGATGAATGGAATATGAGTGTAAAGATGAAAATTAAAAAAGATTCTAAAAAAGGAATTGATAAGTTGGTTGAAAAAGGAAGGAAAAAAAAGGAAAGACTGGTCAGGCTGGAGACTAGAACAAAGCCATGTGCTAGATTTAGGGTATATTTCGATCTGTTAGAAGAAACTGTATCCCAAAATTTTAAAGAGAAAAAAAACCTATACATATACAAAAAATAAGGTTAAATACAATGAGGGGATAAAATATGAATATGACAGTGAAAATTAGAAAAGATTTTTAGAAAGGTATTGATAGGATACTAGTTTAAAAACGTTAAAATAAGAAAGGAAAAATAGAATAAGAAAAAAATAAAATTTAAAAAATTTAACATCGAAAGACTAAAGGATCATAGGGAAAAAAGCTATGAATTCTATGTGTTGCTTTTTTCCTAACTCTGGAGTTCCGCAGTTCTCATTGATCGGTGAACTTGGTCTTGGCTGGATGTTCTTGCTGATCTTCTGGGGGAGAGGCCCATTGCCATGATTCTCAAATGTGTTTGCCCAAGGTGGAATTGCACCTTCTTTGCCAGGGGCCAGGCTAAGTAATGTGCTTGAGTTCGCTCTCAGGAGCTTTTGTTCCCTGAATGCTTTCCGTTCCACCCTGGAGGCTGGGAATGAAGAGGGCAGCTTCCCAATCACCGGCTCATAGGAGCCGAGAGCTCAGGGCCCCACTCCTCAGTGCACCCTCGGAGAAAAGCAGTCACTCCCGTCTGCCTGGTCTCCAGCCATACTCAGAGGTCAGCTGGCCTGTGACAGAGTGTTTCTATCTCTGGCACATGGCCCCATTTGGAATCTCCAAACCCAGCAGATTCCTACAGCGCACTCCCATGCTGCTCTTCCTGGTGGAGGAAGGAAGGGGTCTCTCCAGAGCTGCTCCTTGTGGGGTCCCTGCCCGAAGAGCAGGGGCCCCACTGTCCCTCAGATCACAGTCTAAGGTAATCCCAAGCTGAGAGCCTGCTTCTCAGCTCCGTCTCTGCTATTGGCTTCCTCACTCTGATACCTGGGAGCTCTGCCACCCTCAGACACCCCCGGTCTTTTTGTGTCCCCATGGGTCCTGAAACCACAGTGTCCCCGTGAGGGATCTGCCCTACGTCCCCCCCCCCCACGTCCCCGGCTTAGCCTCTGGAGCAATGTCCCGCAGCAGAGCAGACTTCTAAAAGTTCTGATTTTGTGCTCCACTGCTCTGTGGCTTGTGGGGAGCCTCCCCTCTCCCCACAGTCTCTCCTCCCATCACTTTATATTCACTTCTCTGCATGTCCTACCTTCCAGAAAGTGGTCGATTTTCTGTTCCTAGAATTGCTGTTCTTTTTCTCTTCTATCTCCTGTTGAGTTTGTAGGTGTTCAGAATGGTTTGGTAACTACCTAGCTGAACTTCTGGGACCTGACAATATCTCAGTCTCCTACTCCTCCACCATCTTGCTTTTCCTCCCTTTATTCATTCATGTATCGATCAACTCTTGGGTTGCATCCATATCTTGGCTATTATAAATAATGCTGCAGCAGACAAAGGGGTACATATATCTTTTCTGATTATTTTTTTAATTTCCTTTGGGTAGATCCCTAGTTTTGGAATTATTGAATCTTATGGTAATTCTATTTTTCATCATTTGAGGAACCTCCATATTCTTTTCAATAGTAGCTGCATTGGTTTGCATTCGCAGCAGCAGTATACAAGAGTTCCTTTTTCTCTACATCCTTGTCAACACTTGTTATTTCTTGTCTTTTTCAGTCCAGCCATTGACAGTTGTGAGATGATATCTCAGTGTGGTTTTGATTTGCATTTCCCTGATGATTAGTTGATTAGTGATATTGAGCATCTTTTCATGTGTCTGTTAGCCATCTGTATGTCTTTGAGAAAATGCCCATTCAGGTCCTCTGCCCCATTTTTTAATCCAATAATTTGGGGGTTTGGGGGTGGTAGAGTTGTATAAGGTCTTTATATATTTTGGGTATTAACTCCACTAGCAAATATCTTCTCCCATTCAGTAGGTTGCCTTTTCGTTTGGTTTACAGTTTCCTTCGCTGTGCCAAAGCTTTTTATTTTGGTATGGTCCCAATATTTTAATTTTGCTTTTGTTTCCTTGGCCTGAGGAAACGTGCCTAGAAAAGTGTTCCTGTGGCAGTTGTCAAATAAACTACTGCCTATATTTTCTTTTAGGAGTTTTATGGGTTTTGGTCTCACATTAAGGTTTTTCATCCATTTTGAGTTTATCTTTGCATATGGTAAATGAAAGTGGTCCAGTTTCATTCTTTTGCATGTAGCTGTCCAGTTTTCCCAGAACCATTTTTTGAAGAGACTATTTTTTTTGTGTGTATTTGAAGAGACTATTTCTCAGAACCATTTGTTGAAGAGAATATTTTTCCCCATTGTATATTCTTATCTCATTTAGCATAGATTGATCATATTAGCATAGATTTATTTCTGGGCTTCCTTTTCTGATCTATTGATCAGTGTGTCTGTTTTTGTGCCAATACCATACTGTTCTGATTACTACAGCTTCATAGTATATCTTGAAATCTGAGTTTATTATACCTACAGTTCTGTTCTTTTTTTTTTCAAGATTGCTTTGGCTATTTGGGGTCTTTTGGAGCTCCACACAAATTTTAGGATTTGTTCTAGTTCTCTAAAAAATGTTGTTGATATTTTGACAGTGATTGTATTAAATTTGTGGATTGCTTTGGATCATATGGACTTTTTAACGAGATTAGTTCCTCTAGTTCATCAACCTGGAGTATCTTTTTTTTGTTTGTTTGTTTTTCGGGTTTTTTTTCTTTTTTCTTTTTTGTTTTTCTTTTCTCCCCAAATATGTTTATTTTAATTTTTCAGTGTTACAAGATTGATTGTTCATGCACCACACCCAGTGCTCCATGCAATACGTGCCCTTCTCAATACCCACCACCAGGCTCGCCCACCCCCCCACCCCCTCCCCTCCAAAACCCTCAGTTTGTTGCTCAGAGTCCTTCTATTTGTGCCATCTTCATTTATTTTCATCAGTGTTTTATAGTTTTCGGAGTACAGGTTTTTTGCCTCCTTGGTTAAGTTTATTCCTAGATATTTTATTCATTTGGTGCAATTATAAATGTGATTGCTTTCTTAATTTCTCTTCCTGCTACTTCACTATTAATATATAGAAATACAACATATTTCTGTACATTGATTTTTGGATCCTGCAACTTTACTGAATTAATTTATCAGTTTTAGGTTTTGGGTTTGGGTTTCCTATACACAGTGTTATGTCATCTGCAAATATTGAAAGTCTTTTTTCTTCCTTACCAATTTGGATGCCTTTTCTTTATTTTGGGGGTTTGACTGCTGTGGCTAGGATTTCTACTGCTATGTTGAATAAAAGTGGTAAGAGTGCACATCCGTGTTTTGTTCTTGATCTTAGAGAAAAAGCTCTCAGTTTTTGACCAATATGGATGATAGCTGGGGGCTTTTTCATATATGGCCTTTATTATGTTAAGGTTTGTTCCCTCTAAACGTACTTTAGAGTTTTTATTATGAATGGATGTTACACTTGGTCAAATGCCTTTTCTGCTTTTTTTTGAGATGATCATATATATGTTTTCTATCTTTTCTCTTGTTAATATGATGTATCACATTGATTTTTGAATTCTGAACCACATCTGCATCCCAGGAATACATCCCACTTGATTGTGGTAAATGATAAGTGACTTTCTTAATGTATTGTTGGATTTGGTTTGCTAATATTTTGTTGAGGATTTTTATATCTATGCTCATCAGAGATACTAACCTGTATAGTTCTAACAGTTTTTTGGTGGAGGCTTTTGAGGTTTTCATATATAATAACATGTCATCTGTAAATAGTGACAATTTTCTTTCTTTCTAATTTGGGCGTCCTTTATTTTATTTTTTGCCTAAGTGATCTGGCTAGGACTTACTGTATTGAGTAAAAGTGATGAATATGGGCATTTTTGTCTTGTTACTGATCTTAGAGGAAGGGCTTTCAGCTTTTCACCATTGAGTATGATGTTAGCTGTGCGATTGTCACATATGGCCTTTATTATTTTGAAGTCTGTTCTCTATACCCACTTTAAGAGTTTTTATCATAAATAGACATTGAATTTTGTAAATGCTTTTTGTGTGTCTATTGAAATGATCATGTGATATTTATCCTTCATTTTGTGGTATGTCACATTGACTGATTTGCTGATGTTGGACCATTGTTGCATCCTTTTCTTTTTATTGATCTCCAGGTGTTAATTTTGTATTCTGGATACAAGCCTTTTGTTAGAAATACACATTATAAATTTCTTCTCAGTGGCTAGCCTTTTTCTCTTTCTGTTTTCTTTTTATGAATTGAACTCTGCTTTTGATGTGGTTCAATTTATTATTTCCTTTATGGTTAGTGATTTTTGTGTCTTTTTAATAAAACTTTTGCCTATTCCAATGTCATGAAAATGTTCTATATAGTCTTCTAGAAAATTTGTTTTACCTTCCAGATTTAGACCTACAACGCACCTAGAATTGATTTTTTGTTTTGGTAAGTAGGGACAAAGTTTTTCTTGGACATATGGCTATTTGGATATATGAGTATATAATTGTTACAGCATCATTTACTGAAAAGACAATCTTTCCCCATTGTTTTCGATGGCCAACTTTGTTTGATATCAAATATTCATGTATATGAATCAGTTTTAAATTCTGTCTTCTGTTCAAGTTATCTATATTCTGGCACTAATAGCAAACTTAATTAAGGTTGCTTTAAAATAGTGCTTACAACAACCATTGCAATACAATGAGCTTCACAGAAACAGCACCCGGGCAAGTGAGAACCAGATGGGCGCTGGGCGACTCAGAGCCTCGCTGGCAAAAATAATTAAATATGGGCAAAGGAGATCCTAAGAAGCTGAGAGGCTAAAGGTCATCATATGCATTCGTTGTGCAAACTTGCCAAGAGGAGCGTAAGAAGAAACACCCAGATGCTTCAGTCAACTTCTCTGAGCTTTCTTTTTTTTTTTTTTAAAGATTTATTTATTTATTTATTTGATACAGAGAGAGAGAGAGATCACAAGTAGGCAGAGGCAGGCGGAGAGAGAGGAGGAAGCAGGCTCCCCGCTGAGCAGAGAGCCTGATGCGGGGCTCGATCCCAGGACCCTGAGATCATGACCTGAGCTGAAGGCAGCGGCTCAACCAACTGAGCCACCCAGGTGCCCCTTCTCTGAGCTTTCTAAGAAGTGCTCAGAGATGTGGAAGACGACATCTGCTAAAGACAAAGGAAAATTTGAAGTCATGGCAAAGGCAGACAAGGCCCATTACAAAAGAGAAATGAAAACTTTTATTTCCTCTAAAGGGGAAACAAAAAAGTTCAAGGATCCCAGTGCACACTCAGTGCTCACTTCAGCAGCACATATACCAGTGCGCCTAAGAGGCCTCCTTCAGCCTTTTTCTTGTTTTGTTCTGAGTATCACCCAAAAATCAAAGGAGAACATCCCAGCCTATCCATTAGTGATGTTGCAAAAAAACTGGGGGAGATGTGGAATAAAATTGCCACAGATAACAAGCAGCTGCATGGAAAGAAGCTGCTAAGCTGAAGAAAAATAGGAAAAGGATATTGCTGCATACTGAGCTAAAGGAAAAACCTGATGCAGCAAAACAGGGAGTCGTCAGGGCTAAAAAAAAAACCAAGCAAAAGAAGCAAGAGGAGGAAGAAAAGGAAGATGAAAATGATGATGAGGAGAAGGAAGATGAAGAAGATGATGAATAAGTTGGTTCTAGTGCATTTTTTTTTCTCATCTGTAAAGCCTGTAACTCCCACCCTCTGGACCTGTACGCATCTCACTCCTTTTAAAGAAAAAATATTGAAATGTAAGGCTGTGTAAGATTTGTTTTTAAACTGTACGGTGTCTTTTTTTGCATAGTTAACTCACTACTGAATGTGTCTTTAGATAGCCCTGTCCTGGTGGTATTTTCAGTAACCACTGACCTTGCCTGGTACAGTATGGGGGTTGTAACTGGGCGTGGAAATTTAAAACAGGTTCTTGTTGGTGCCCAGCACAAATTAGTTACATATGAGGATGGTAGTTTTTCCATCTTCATTTGTCTCTGACTCAGCTTATACGAAATAGTTGTTCTGTAAACTCAATACCACTCTTAATAGCAAAAAAAAGGGGGGGGGGAGTGGGGCACCTGGTGGCTCAGTCACTTAAGCCTCGGACTCTTGGTCATGATCTCAGGGTCTTGCAGTGAGGGCCTACATGGGGCTCCCCATTCAGGGCAGAGTCGGCTTGGGTTTCTCTCTCCCTCTCCTCTTTCCCCCACATGTGTGCCCTCCTTCTCTCAAATAAATAAAATCTTTAAAATAAATAAATAAATAATGCTTGCTATTTTATAAAGCAAGTCCTCTGAATTTATTCTTTAAGAATATCTTGGCTGTTATTGGCTTTCGAATTTTTATGTGTCAGTTTCAATATAAAAGTACTCCAAGATGTTCCTTGGGATTGAGTTTAATTTTTTATCGACTTTGAGATTATTGGCATCTTTGTGGTATTTTCTTCCCATCTATAAATGGTATTATATCTTCAAGTTGTTTGTTCATTACTGTATTTGAGAGAAATTTTTGATAGTGTTTTAAAGTTTTCTATGAACTGGTCTTGCAATTCATTCACTTTATTCCTAGGTATTTGTTTCATCTGATTTTACTGGAAATTATATTATTCCCATTTTTATTTTAATTATCACATTAAAATACAGTTGAGTTTTATATGCTGACTTGTGTTCAGAATCCCTGCTATATTTATCACTTCTAATAATTTATTTAATCTTCAAATGTATTAATATAAACTCACTTATGATATTTGTACGGTTTTTGGTGACCACCTCTTTTTTTATCCCTACTTTTGGGGGATTCTTTTTTTTGGACTTCTATTTTTCTTATTGGAACTCACAATGGAAAGTATCAATTTTATTTTTTTTTCAAATATATAACTTGGGTCTGGTTAATTCCCTCTATGTTTTTCTTTTCTATTTTACTAATTTTTGTTCTATTTTTATTAATTATTTTCTTCTATTTCATTTATGTTTAATTTTCTGTTATTCTGATTGCTTGAAATGGATTTGATCATTGTTTAAATTTTTCCATTTATATATACGCCATTAAGGTCATAAATTTCATTTTTAATATTTTAAAGCCTGGCTTTAGCTCCATCTCAAATATACTGATATGTAATATTATAATGTAGTATTTCCATCTTGAGTTCTTCTTCATTCTCTGTCTTATTTAGGAGTACACTCCTGAATTTCTGGACATATCAGTATTGTCCAATAATTTTTTTATTAACTTTTATCTCAACCTCAACTTTGAGGTCTAATTGATACAGAATAAATTACACATATGTAGAATGTACAAAATGATAAGTTTATATATATATATGTGAAAAATCATTACTGCAACCATAACAATGATTACATCCATCTATCTTAGTTACCTGTAGCTGCTATAATAAGTTAACATAAACTCAGTGGTTTCAAACAGCATAAATTTATTCACTTACAGCTCTGGAAGCCTTAAATCCAAAATCAAGGCATCAGAAGGGCCACACTCCTTCCAAAGGCTCTAGGAGAGGATCCTTCTTTGCCTCTTGCAGCTTGTGGTGTCTCTTGGTACTCCTAGTTGTGCGGAAGCATATGGCCACTTTCCCTGTCTGTATCCAGTCATCCTCTCATTGCCCCTTTTTTTTTTTTAAGATTTTATTTATTTATTTGACAGAGAGATCACAAGTAGGCAGAGAGGCAGGCAGGGGTTGGGGGAAGCAGGCTCCCCGCTGAGCAGAGAGCCCGATGCGGGACTTGATCCCAGGACCCCGAGACCATGACCCGAGCTGAAGGCAGAGGCTTTAACCCACTGAGCCACCCAGGTGCCCCTCTCTCCCTGCACTTTTTAAGACACTAGTCATTGGATTTAGAGCCCACCCTAAACCCAGGTTTAAAACCTCATCTCAGATTCTTAATTGCATCTCTAAAGAACCTATTTTCAAATAAGTTCACATTCACAGGTACCAAGGGTTTGGACTTGCATATATCTTTTAGAGGGACACAATTCAACCCAGCACACCATCACATCCAAAAGCTTCCCTATACCTCTTTGGAATCCCTCCTTTCTATCTCTCCCTGAACGCCCCCCTCCCAGCCCTATCTCCAGCTATCACTGACCTGCTTTTTATCCCTGTATAATATATTGAATTTCCTATAATTTTTTCAAAAATGGACTCATACAGTATATACTTTGACTTCTTTAGTGCAACATGATTATCTTGGTATTCATTCACGTTGTAAGATATATCAACAATACCTTCTCATTGCTGAATAGTATTCCATTGCATGGATATACCACCATTTATTCACTTACCTATTGATAGACATTCGGGTTCTTTCTAGTTTTGGGAATTGCAAATAAAGCTGCTGTAAACATTCGTACAAAAGTCTTTGAACAAAAAAAAAAAGTCTTTGAACATATGCCTTCATTTCTCTTGGGTAAATACCTAGGAATGGACTGAGTGGATCACACAGTTGAGGTCTAATTGATATCATCATATCAACTACATGATGTGCTTATTCCATTCCTATGTTCAATGTTTTTAAACTGCTTGTTTTCTAAAGTGAGTATACCATTTTTCAATCATGACAGCACTGTGTGAGAATTCCAACTTAATTGCATTCTTGTCAGCACTGGGGATGGTCAGTCTGTTAAATCTTAGTTATACTAATAGATATGTAGTGCTAGCTCATTAATAGTTTTAATTAGCATTTACCCAGTGATAATATGAGCATATTCTCATATGCTGATTTGCCATTGGTATGCTTTCTGTAGTGAAGTGTCTGTTCAAATTTGCCTATTTTCTAATTGGGTTTTTTTTTTTCTTTCAAGTTTTGAGGGGTTTATTTTTATTTATTTTATTTTATTTATTTATTTGAGAGAGAAAGAGATCACGAGACAGATAGCAACAGAGATAAAGAGAGCACAAGCAGGGATGAGAGGGAGAAGCAGGCTCCCCACTGAGCAAGGAGCCTGACATGGGGCTAGATCCCAGGACCCTGTGATTATGACCTGAGCCAAAGTCAGACACTTAACTAGCTGAGCCACCCAGGTGCCCTGAGAGATTTTTATATAGTACATGTAAGTCCTTTCTTAGATATCTGCTATGTGAATATTTTATATTTTTTTGTGAATATTTTATCCCAATCGAGTGCTTGTCTTTTTCATTTTCTGTATACAGTGTCTCTCAAAATGCAGATGACAGTATTTTTTTTTTTTTGCAAAGTCCATTTTATCAATTTGTAGTTTTATGGATCATTCTTTTGGTATAGTATGTAAGAATCTTAGTCTAACCCAAGATCACAAAATTTTTCTTCTAGGTGTTCTATTGTTTCTTTTAAATAAGACTATTTTTAACATCAGTTTTAGGTTCATAGCAAAATTGAGAAGATTTAGAAATTTCCCATATTA
>CM052801.1:15647978-15659253 GCA_028533885.1 Nasua narica | reverse complement strand
GAAGAGTAAGGGTGAGTACAATACAGTAAGATACTGTAAGAGGAAGATCATGTTCACATAACTCTTATTATAGTATGGGCATAACTCAGAGATATTACAGATTAGGTTCCAGACCACAACAATAAAGCAAATATCACAATAAAAGGAGTCAAATGAATTTTTTGGTTTCCTGGTACATATAAAATTATGTTTACACTATACTGTATTCTAGTAAGTACAATGCCATTATGTCTAAAACAATGTGCATACCTTAATTTAAAACTACTTTATTCCAAAAAAAATATGCTGACCATCATCTGAGATTTCAGCAAGTTTCCATCTTTTTGCTGGTAGAGGGTGTTGCCTTGATGTTGATGGCTGCTGACTGATCAGGGTGCTGATTACTAAAGGTTGGCGTGGCTCTGGCAATTTCTTAAAATAATACAAGAATGAAGTATGCTGTACCAATCAGCTCTTCCTTTCATGAATGAGTTCTTTGTAGCCTATGATGCTCTTTGATAACATTTAAATCACGTAAGAATTTCTTTGAAAATTGGAGTCAGCCTCTCAAAGCTGCCACTGTTATATCAACTAAGTTTATGTAATATTCTAAATCCTTTGTTGTCATTTCAACAGTCTTGATATCATCTTTGCCAGATTCTGTCTCAAGAAACCACTTTCTTTGCTCATCCTTAAGAACTGAGTCCTCTTCTATTCAAGTTTTATCATGAGATTGCGGCAGTTCTGTCTCATGTTCAGGCTCCACTACTGATTCCAGTTCTCTTGCCATTTCCACCACATACCTGCAGTTAGTTCCTGTACTGATGTCTTCAACAGTTCAAAGTCATCCATAAGGGCTGGAATCAACTTCTTCAAAAGTCCTGTGAATCTTGATATTTTTACCTCTTCTCATGAATCACCAATGTTCTTAAAGACATCTAGAATGGTGAGTGTTTTCCAGGAGCTTTTCAGTTGGCTTTGCTCCCATCCGTCAGAGGAACCACTATCCGTGGAGTCTGTAGCCTTTTGAAATATATTTAATAAATAATAAGACTTGAAAGTCAAAATAACTCCTTGATCCATGGGTTGCAGAATGGATGTTGTGTTAGCAGACTTGAAAACAACATTAATCTTGGTGTACATCTTTATCAGAATTCTTGGGTGACCAGCTGTTCTGTTAATGAGGAGTCTTATTTTGAAAGCAATCTTTTCTTCAGAATAGTAGGTCTCAACAGTGGGTTTAAAATACTCAGTAAGCCATGTTGTAAACAGATGTGCTGTCATCCAGACTTTGTTGTTCCATTTATGGAACACAGAGTAGATTTAGCATAATTCTTAAGGTACCTAGGAATTTGGAATGGTCAATGAGCATTGCCTTCAATGTAGTCATCACCAGCTACATTAGCCCCTAACAGGAGAGTCAGCCTGTCCTAAGAAGCTTTAAAGCCAGACATTGATTTCCCCTGACTATCAAAGTCCTTTATGGTGTCTTCTTCCAATATACATCTGTTTCATTTTTATTAAAAAAAATCTGTTATTTAGTGTAACTACCTTCATTAACTATTTTAGCTATATCTTCTGGATAACCCTGAAGTAGCTTCTGTATCAGCACTCACTGCTTTGATTTACACTTTTATATTGTGAAGAAAACTTCTTTCCTTAAACCTAATGAACCAACCTCTGGTACCTTCAAACTTTTTTTCCTGTAGCTTCCTCAGCTCTCGCAGCTTCAACAGAACTAAGAAGAGTTAGGGCCTTGCTCTGGATTAGGCTTTGGTTTAAGGGAATGTTGTGGCCGTTTGAGCTTCTATCCATCAGGAACCAACAGCTTGTCCTCTATAATTAAGAGACTGTTTCTTCGTTTGTCTCTTTTTCCCCTTTGTTTATTTGTTTTGTTTTTTAAATTCCACATATGAGTGAAATTATATGATATTTGTCTTTCTCTGACTATTTCACTTAGCATTATACTCTCTAGCTCTATCCATGTTGCTGCAAATGGCAAGATTTCATGATTTTTATGGCTGAATAATATACCCGTGTGTGTGTGTGTGTGTGTGTGTGTGTGTGTGTGTTTATCCCTTCATCAGTGACTAAACATTCAAGCTACTTCCATACTTTGGCTATTGTAAACAATGCTGCAGGAAACATAGGGGTGCATGTATCCCTTTGAAATAGTGCTTTGGTATTCTTTGGGTAAATACCCAGTAGTGTGATTCCTGGATCATAGGGTACTTCTGTTTTTAATTGTTTGAGGAACTTCCATAATGTTTTCCACAGTGGCTGCACCAATTTGCATTCCCACCAAAAGTGCGAGAGGATTTTTTTCTCCACATCCTCACCAAAAGTTGTTTTCTTTGCTTTTGATTTTAGCCATTCTGACAGGTGTGAGGTGACATCTCATTGTGTTTTTATTTGCATTTCCCTGATGATGACTGATGTTGAGCATCTTTTAATGTGTCAGTTTGCCATTTGTATGTGTTCAATGGAGAAATGTCTATTTAGATCTTCTCCTACCCTTTAATTGGATTATTTGGGTTTTGGGTATTGAGTCGTATCTGTTCCTTATATAGTTAGGATACTGACCCTTCATCAGATACGTTATTTGCAAATATCTCCTCCCATTGAGTAGCTTGCCTTTCAGTTTTGTTGATTGTTTCCTTTTCTGTGTAGAGGCTTTTTATTTTTATGTAGTCCTGATAGTTTATTTTTGCTTTTGTTTTCCTTGCCTCAGGAGACCTGTCTTGAAAAAAGTTCCTATGGCCAATGTCAGAGAAGTTAACTGCCTGTATTCTCTTCTAGGATTTTTATGGTGTCAGGTCTCACATTTAGGTCTTTCATCCATTTTGAGTTTATTTTTGTATATGGTGTAAGAAAGTGATCCAGTTTCATTCTTTTGCATGTGGCTGTCCGGTTTTCCCAATAGCATTTGTTGAAGAGACTGTCTTTTTTCCTGTTGTATAATCATTCCTGCTTTGTCAAAGATTAATTGACCGTATAGTTATGTCTGTTTCTGGGTTTTCTCTTTCATTGATCTATGTGTGTATTTTCATGCCAGTACCATACTGTTTTAATTACTACTGCTTTGTAATATAACTTGAAATCTAGAATTGCGATACCTCCAATTTCATTTTTCTTTTTCAAGATTGCTGTGGCTATTTATGGTCATTTGTAGTTCCAAACAAATTTTAGGTTTGTTCTAGTTATGTGAGAAATACTGTTGGTATTTTGATAGGTATTACATTAGATGTGTAGATTGCTTTGGGTAGTATAGATATATTAGTAATATTTGTTTTTCCAATCCATGAGCATGGAATGTCTTTCCATTTCATTGCATCGTCTTGAAGTTCTTTCATCAGTGTTTTATAGTTTTTAGAGTACAGGTCTTTCACCTCTTGGGTTAAGTTTATTCCTAGATACCCCAAAAGGGTACAGTTGCAAATGGGACTATTTTCTTTTTTTTAAATATTTATTTGACAGAGAGATAGATCACAAGTAGAGAGGCAGGCAGCGAGGTGGGGGCGGGAAGCAGGCTCCCTGCTGAGCAGAGCCCAATGTGGGGCTTGATCCCAGGACCCTGAGATCATGGCCTGAGCCAAAGGCAGAGGCTTTAACCCACTGAGCCACCTAGGTGCCCAGCAAATGGGACTATATTCTTAATTTCACTTTCTGCTGCTTCATTATTAGTGTATAGGAATGCAACATATTTCTAAGATTTTTGTATCTTGTGCTTTTACTGAATTCATTCATCAGTTCTAGTAGTTTTTTGGTGGAGTCTTCAGAGTTTTCTTAGTACCATGTCATCTGCTTATACTGAGAGTTTTACTTCTTCCTTACCAATTTGAATGCCTTTTTATTTCTTTATGTTGTGATTGCTCTGGCTAGGACTTCCTGTAGTATGTTAAATAAAATTGCTGAAACTGGACATCCTTGTTTTGTTCCTGACCTTGGGGGGAGTGTCTCAGTTTTTAACCATCGAGTATGATGTTGGCCTTGTGTGGAAGAACACTTTTAATTTCATTCAAGAAATTTTCCTTTGCATTCGCAACGTGGCTGTTTGGCCTTAATGGCCTAGGTGTTGGCCTGTGTCAGCTTTTAGTATGCTGCCTCCCTAAGCTTAATTATTTCTAGCTTTGGATTTGAAGTGAGAAACATGCAACTTTTCCTTTTACTTGAACATTTAGAGAGGACATTGTAGGGTTATTAACTGGTCTAATTTTAATATTATTGTGTCTCTGGGACTAGAAAGACCTGAAGAGAGGGGAAAAGATGGGGAAACAGCCCATTGGTGGAGCAGCTCAGAAACACACATTTATTTTATTTTATTTTTTAAAGACCTTATTTATTTATTAGAGAGAGAGAAACTGAGAATGAGAAGGGAGAAGGTCAGAGGGAGAAGCAGACCTCCCGCAGAGCCGGGAGTCCGACATGGGACTCGAACCCGGGACCCCGGGACCACGACCCGAGCCGAAGGCAGTCGCCCAACCAACTGAGCCACCCAGGCGCCCCAGAAACACACATTTATTAATCAAGCTTGCCATCTTATCTGTGCACTATTTCCCCCCCAAATTATAGTCGTAATATCAAAGCTCAATGATCACAGAGAACCACAACAAATATGAAGTTTGAAATAATTGTGATAAGTACGAAAATGTGACACAGAAACACAAAGTGAGCAAATACTTGGGGGAAAAATGACACTGATAGACTTGTTCTATGCAGGACTCCCACAAACCTTAAATATGTAAAAACAAAACAAAACAAAAACACTTTTTGTGAAGTGCAATAAAGTAAAGCACAATAAAGCAAAGTAGGCCTGTATATTGTTTAAATCATTGCATTTTATTATTAGTTTTTTTTTGTCAGTCTCTTACTGTGCCTAATTTACAAATTAAATTTTATCATAGGTGTACATATAAGATAAAATATGTATGAGGTTTGACAATATCTATGGTCTCTGGCATCCACTGGTGATCTTGGAATGTATCCCCCATGGGTAAGGGGAGACTGTTAAAACCCCTGCCCCCACACATACATAGCTTCTCCCATTATCAACATTTCCTACCAGAGTGGTACACTTTTACAACTGAACCTATATTGATAAATCATAATCACCCAAAGCCCATAGTTTGCATTAGGGTTCACTTTTGGCATTGTACATTCAATGGGTTCAGATAAATGTATAATGACATGTATCTATTGTTACGGTCTCGTAGAGAGTATTTTCAGTTCCCTAAAAATCCTCTATGATTGACCTATTCACCACCACCCCTGCCCAACCCCTGATAACCATGGATTTTTTTTCACTGTCTCCATAATTTTGCCTTTTCCAGAATATCATCTAGTCAGAATCATATATTATGTAGTATTTTCAGATTGGCTTCTTTGACTTAGTAGTATGCACTGAAGTTTCTTCTTTGTCTTTTCATACCTTGATAATTCTTTTTCCTTTAGTACTGAATAATCTCCCATCATCTGGATGTTCACCAGATGTGTCCATTCACCTACTGAATGTGTCCATTCACCTACTAAAGGACATATTGGTTGCTTCCAAGATTTGGCAATTACAAATACAGCTGCTATAAACATCTTTGTGCAGTTTTGTGTGTGTGTGTGTGTGTGTGTGTGTGTGTGGACATAAGTTTTCAACTCCTTTTGGTAAATATCAAGGAACCCAAGTACTGATCCAATGGCAATAATATGTTTACTTTTCTAAGAAACTGCCAAACTGTCTTCCAAAGTGGCTATACTATTTTGCATTCCCATAAACAATGAACCTGAACTCCACATCCTCACCAGCACTTGAAGTTATTAGTGTTTTGGATTTTACCATTCTAATAGGTGTGTAGTGGTGTCTCATTTTAATGTGCATTTCCCTGATTACAGAAGATGTGAGGCATCTTTTCATAAGCTTATTTGCCACCAGTATATCTTCCTTCATGAGGTGACTGTTAAGTTCTTTATGTGTTCTTTTACACATTTTATAGTTTTAGGTTTTACATGTAGGTCTATGGTTTATTTCAAGTTGATATATATAGTATATGGTATGGGTGAAATTTCTTTATCTTTTGCCAATGCTCTTTGTTGAAAAAAGAATACCTTCTGCACTGAATTGCCTTTGCACCTTTGTCAGAATGTACTTGTTTATATATGTGCAGGTCTCATCCCAGACCCTCTTTTATTCCACTTACCTATTTTTCTGTCATTGTGCATATACCACACAGTCTGGCTAACTGTATCTTTACAATGACTCTGGAAATGAAATAGTTTTAGCCCTTCGACTTTGTTCTTTCTGAAAATTGTTCTGGCTATTCCAGATATTTTGGATTTCCATAGGAATTTTAGAATCATCTTGTAAATTTGTACAAAAGGGCGTGCTTGTATTTTGGTTGAGATTGTGTTGAAGTTAGAAGTCAGCTGAAGAGTGGGCCCCTGGGTGGCGCAGTTGGTTGGGCGACTGCCTTCGGCTCATGTCGTGGTCCCGAGGTCCCGGGATCGAGTCCCACGTCGGGCTCCCGGCTCCATGGGGAGTCCGCTTCTCACTCTGACCTTCTCTCTCTCACTCTCTCTCTTTCCTCATGGATGAATAAATCTTAAAAAAAAAAAAAAAAGTCAGCTGAAGAGAATTGACACTTAATACTAAGTCTTAGGACCCATAAGACTATATATGTTTCCATTTCTTTAGGTCTTCTTTAATTTCTTTCAACAGCCTTTTGTAGTTGTCAATATACAGGTCTTTCACATTATTTTGTATTTCATATTTTATGCTCTTTTAATTGGTAGTATTTATTATGATTCCTGATTTTTTATTATAGATACCTAGAGAAATCTTTGATTTTGTGTATTCATCTTGTATCCTGCAACCCTGCTAAACTCACTTTTAGCCTTTTTGGAAATTCTGTCTGAGTTTATCCGTTACTGACTTTATCTTCTGTGACTACAGACAATTTTTTATCTCTTCCTTTATTGTCTACAGGTCTTCCATCTTTGTTTGTTTGTTGGACAGAGAGAAAGAGAAAGAACAAGTAGGCAGAGTGTCAGGCAGAGGGAGAGAGGGAGAAGCATAGAGCCAAATGTGGAGCTCTATCCCAAGACTCTGAGATCATGACGTGAGCCAAAAGCAGACGCTTAACCAACTGAGCCACCCAGGTGCCCCACCTTCTATCTTTCTCTTGCCTAATGGCACTGGCTATAACATCTAGTACACTGTTGAGTAGACATGGTAAGAGCACACATCTTTCTCTTGTTACTGATATTGGGGTATCAGGTATCATGGTTTTGTCATCAAATATGTTACTGTAGGTTTTTGTAAATGCCTTTTATGAAGATGAGGAAGTTTCCTTCTTATTTGTGTTTTGCAGTGAGTTTTCTTTTTTTTTATCAGCAATATATGTTAGATTTATAAAATGCTTTTTCTGCACCTATTGAGACTTTTTAGTTTAGTTTTTTAGATTGTTTCATACAGAATAGTTTCCCTGCCTGAAAATTACCCAATGTTCCACTTACTTATTCCTTATTCCCTGCCCCCAAACTCCTTGCAACCATTGATCTTTTAACTCTCTATTTGTGCCTGTCTCAGGATGTCACATAGTTGGAATCAAACAATCTGTAGCCTCCACAGACAAGCTTCTTTCACTTACCAGTATCAATTAAGGCTCCTCCATGTGCTTTCATGGCTTGATAGATCATACCTTTTTAGTGTTGAATATTATTCCATTGTAGGGGTGTACCAGAGTTTGTTTATCCCATCATCTATTGAAGGGCATCTTGGTTATTTGCAAGTTTTAACAATTATGAATAAAACTGCTGTAAGATATTTGTGCAGGTTATCATGGACATAAATTATCAACTACTTTGGGTAATTACCAAGGATCATACAACAATACTACATTTAGCTGTGTAAAAATTGACAGACTGTCTTCCAAAGTGGCTATACCATGTTGCCTTCTTAAATCATAAGAGTTCCTTTTTCTTCATATTCTCTTTGGTATTTGGTGTTGCCCATGTTTTGGATTGTAGCCATTCTGGGAAGTGTATAATGGTATCTTGTTTTGATTTGTACTTTGTTTTGTTAACTGATGTTTTACTATGAAGTGTTTAGATATGGTTTTCTTACTAGGTATACAGTTTGACATATGTAGTGCTACTTTTAGTCTGTGACTTAATATCTTTTACTACTTTTTTTTTAAGATTTTACTTATTGATTTGAGAGCGAGAGAGAGAGAGATGGAGCACAAGCAGGGGGAGGCATAGAGGGAAAAGCAAACTCCCCACAAAGCAGAGAAGCCTGATATGGGGCTTGATCCCAGGATCCAGAGATCATGACTTGAGCTGAAGGCAGATGCTCAACCAACTGAGCCACCCAGGTGCCCCACTTTCACTACTTTTGAGAAATGGTCAGCCATTACCTCGTTAATAATTTCTGCCCATTTTCACTCTCCTTTCTTTTTGAGAGTCTAATTATAGGAGTTAGAGTTTTTCATTTTGTGCCAAAGTTTGTGTTTATTCCTACCTTTTTGATTCTCTATAAAGTCTGGATATTTTTATTCTGATTCCTACTCCATTTAGCTAATTCCATATACCTTTGTATCCAATCTATACTTAATCCATTGAGCTCTCAATTTTAATTATTTCTACTTTCATAATTTCCTTTCAATTTTTTTTTTAGTTTCCATTTCTCAACCAAAAATCTGCATCTTTTCTTTGAATTCCTTTAAAATATTAACTAGTGTTATTTTGAAATTCTTGTTTGGTAAAAACCTAAATGTATTGCAAATATTAAATATTTGGATACATGAAAGTGCCTATCATGGTACCTAGTTCATACTAAGTATGCAGTTACTGTTAGGTATTTATTATAGCCTGCTTCTTTTTAAGCTCCCATGAATGAAAGGCAGTTTTCTAGGTGCTACATGATGCTATCCATAGGAAATAGAGAAAATGGAGGTTCATTAAAAGTTGTCTGCCCACTTTATGTAACATAAGAACAAATCACTCATGAGGACTCAGAAAAAAATTCTGTAATTAGACTCTAAAAAGAAAGGAGAGTGAAAATGGGCATTGTATTTCTTTCATGTAGAGAGTTGTCTCTGTACACTTGTTTTTCTAAATCTGGCCACTTCTCTGTGAAGCTGTAGTCTGAGGCATTTGATTGTCAATTTAAATATTTACACATATGGGAAACTTGATACCAAATTAACTTAAAATTTAATATTACAATTGTTAATATTTCATTGAATATTTTATTTGCAAATGGAAATTGAGGATTTTGTGTGTTTATGTCCCTGTTAGTGTCTATAGTCAGATTTCATGTTCTTTTAATTCTTTTATTTTTTATCACTTTCAAAAGCATGGAGTATTTGAAGAAATATATAAAGTTATCTTGGAACCATTTTTTTTTTTAATTTTTTTCTCCAAATACATTTATTTTATTTTTTTGGTGTTAGAAAGATTAATTGTTCATGCACCACACCCAGTGCTCCATGCAATACGTGCCATTTTTAGATGTTAAAGTGCTCTGTTTGCTATTGTGATTTCTTGCTCTTTTTGAACAACAGTTGTGCACTAATATTCCATATTTTCCTTTTGTATTTTAGTGGTTTGTGATACATCTTAAGAAAATGGCAGTACTATTGTTGCTGCGTGATGATATTGAAAGAAACAACTTTAATATGAAAATGTGAAATTAAGTTAATTTGGTATCAAGTTAACCATATAGGAAATTCCTAAATGATATCTTCCTTATATGGACATACTTTTCATTTGTTCATAGCTGGTTATTTTTAAAGTAACTATTGAACATTTTATATAAAAGAAAAGATGAGATAAATTGAGATTCCAGATGACGTGATCTCCCTGCAGAGTGTTTACTTTTGCCTTGCAGGCAGGTGGGTTGTTTAAGAGCACTAAAAATCCCAGAGCAACTTAATTCAATCATGGAATATTCCCCAAAGCTAGGCTTTGGTATCTCTGAAAGCTGGAACGTGCCGTTAACACTTAATCTTAAAGGGCAGTCCTTTGAGTTCTTTTTTAATTTGAGGTATAATCGACATGTAACATCTTACTAGTTTCAGGTACACACCATAATGATTTGGTATACGTATATATTGGTAAATGATAACACGAAAAGTCCAGCTAACATCCATCACGATAGTTACCAATTTTGTTTTCTTATGATGACTACTTTTAAGATCTGTAGTATGTTATTAACTATAGTCACCCTGCAGTACGTTACATCACAATGTTTTATATCTGGAATTGTGTACCTTTTGATCTCCTTCACCCATTTCACCCACCCCTAACCCCCACCTCTGGTAACCACCAATCTGTTCTCTGTACCTATGAGCTTAGTCTTTGTTATTAAGAGTCCACATATAAGTGAGATCATACAGTATTTTTTTCTCTAAATTATTTCACTTAGCATAATGCCTTCAAGGTCCATCCATGTTGATAGCATTTTCATGTTCTTCAGATAAATACCCAGAACTGAAGTTGCTGAATTCTATGGTAGTTCTGTTTTTTTTTATTTTTATTTTCTGAGCAACCTCCGTATTTTTTTCCATAGTAGCTGCAGCAGTTTACATTCCCACCAAGAGTACACAAGGGTTCCCTTTTATCCATATCCACGCACTTGTTATTTCCTGTCATTTTGAGAATAGCCATTCTAATAGGTATGAGGTGAGAACTCATTGTGGTTTTGATTTGCATTTCCGTAATGACTAGTTATGTTGAGCATCTTTTCACATACCTGTTGGCCATTTGTATTTCTCCTTTGGCAAAATGCCTATTCAGATCCTCTACCCATTTTTTTTAATTGGGTTTTGTTTTTGTTCTTAAGATGTATGAATTCTTTATATATTTTGGATAATAGCAGCTTATGAGATAAATGATTGGCAAACACTTTCTCCCATTCAGAAGGTTGCCTTTAGTTATGTAGATGATTTCCTTTGCTTTGCAGAAACTTTTTCTTTATTTTTTAAATTTTTTATTAACATATAATGTATTATTTGCCCCAGGGTACATGTCTGTGAATCATCAGGCTTACACATTTCACAGCATTTGCCATAGCACATACCCTCCCAATGTCCATATCCGTACCCCCCCACCACCTCCCAGCAACCCTTAGTTTGTTTCATGAGTTTAGGAGTCTCTTATGGTTTATCTCCTTCCCCATCCCATCTTGTTTCATTTCTCTTCCCCACCCCCCCCATAACCGCCTGCTCTGCCTCTCAAATTCTTCATATCAGAGCGATCATGTGATAATTGTCTTTCTCTGACTGACTTATTTCACTTAGCTTAA
>CM052801.1:15573982-15647478 GCA_028533885.1 Nasua narica | reverse complement strand
CTACAGTAATTTGTTCCAATATACCTTCCACCCCTTTCTCTCTTTCTTCTTCTTCTGGAATCCCAATTATTCTAATATTGTTGCATCTTATGGTATCACTTATCTCTCGAATTCTTCCCTGGTCGTCCAATAGTTGTTTGTCTCTCTTTTTCTCAGCTTCTTTATTCTTTGTCATTTGGTCTTCTATGTCACTAATTCTTTCTTTTGCCTCATTGATTCTAGCATTAAGAGCCTACATTTTTGTTTGAACTGCATTAATCCTTTTTTGATTTCATCTTGGTTAGATTTTATTTCTTTCATTTCTCCCGAAAGGGATTTTATTTCTCCCGAAAGGGATTCTTTAATCTCTTCCATGCTTTTTTCCGAGCCCAGCTAGCACCTTGATAACTGTCATTTTGAACTCTATTTCCGACATATTACTGATGTCTGTATTAACTAGGTCTCTAGCTGTAGGTACTGTCTCTTGTTCTTTTTTTTTTTTGTGGTGACTTTTGCCGCCTTGTTATTTTATCAAGCTTAGATGAGTGAGAGAGAAAAGTACTCTGGAGTTCCACAGTTTTCACTGATTGATGAACTTGGGCTTGGCTGGATATTCTCACTGATCTTCTGGGGGAGGGGCCTTTTGAACTTGTTTCTCCGATGTCTTTGCCCGAGGCGGAATTGCCCCGCCTTTGCCCCGTGATGGGCCAAGCAATTCGCTCAGGTTCACTCTCGGGAGTCTTTGTTCCCTTAGTGCTTTCTGTACCACCCTGGACGCCAGGAATGCAAATGGCGGCTCCCAGTCTCCAGCAGGAGGAGCTGAGCGCTGGAGTCCCTGCTCCTTAGCGTGCCCTCAGAGGAAAGCAGTCAATCTCTCCGTCTCCCGGTCCCCGCCCAGGCTCTGAGATCAGCCACCAGTGGCGGCACGTTTCTATTTCCGGTGCACGGCCCCGTCTGGAGTCTCCAAACTCAGCAGATTCCTGCTGCGCGCTGCTGTGCCACTCCTCCCCGAGGAGGAAGGACGGGGTCTCTCCGGAATGCCTTATGTGGTCCCCGCTCAAAGGGCTGCGGCCACGGTCTAGGGTAAGCCCCAGCTGAAAGCACACTGTGCGACTCCTTCTCTGCCCCGAGTTCTGCCGCACTCAGACACCCCCGGTCTCTTTGTGACCTCACGGGACTTGAAACCACTCTGTTACCGCGAGGGCTAAACCTCCGGCTTAGCCTCTGGAGCGATGTCCCTCAGCGGAGCAGACTCTAAAAGTTCCGATTTTGTGCTCCGCGGCTGCAGGGAGCCGGCCCCTCCCCCAGCGGTCTCTCTTCCCGTCGCTTTGAATTCACTTTTCCAAATGTCCTACCTTTCGGAAACTGGTCGATTTTCTGCTCCTAGAATTGCTCTTCTTCTTCTCTTCTCTCTCCTGTTGAGTATGCTGGCTTTTAGAATGATTTAATAACTATCTAGATGAACTTCTGCGATCTGACTCTATCTTAGCCTCCTACTTCTCCGCCATCTTGCTCCTCCCACCACTGTACTCGAAACTTTTTCATTTGATGTAGTCTCACTTTTGATGTAGTCTCACAGTTTAGTTTTCTTTTGAACTAGCAACAAAAGCAAAAATAATTACCAAGACCAATGTGAAGGAGCTTACCACCTATTTTCCTTATTTTTTTTATTATGTTAGCCACCATACAGTACATCATTAGTTTTTGATATAGTGTTCCATGATTCATTATTTGTATATAACACCCAGTGCTCTGTGCAATCTGTGCCCTCCTTAATACCCATCACCAGGCTCACCCATCCTCCCCCCCAAACCCTCAGTTTGTTTCCCAGAGTCCATAGTCTCTCATGGTTTGTCTCCTCCTCCAATTTCTCCCCCTTCATATTTCCCTTCCTTCTCCTAATGTCCTCCATGCTATTTCTTATGTTCCACACATAAGTGAAACCATATGATAATTGTCTTTCTCTGCTTGATTTATTTCATGTAGCATCATCTCCTCCAGTTCCATCCATGTAGATGCAAAAGCTAGGTATTCATCTTTTCTGATGGTTGCATAATATTCCATTATATATATGGACCACATCTTGTTATCCATTTGTGTGTAGAAGGGCATCTCGGCTCCCTCCACAGTTTGGCTATTGTGGACATGGCTGCTATGAACATTGGGGTGCATATGACCCTTCATTTCACTACACCTGTATCTTTGGGGTTAATACCAAGTAGTGCAATTACTGGGTCATATGGTAGCTCTATTTTTCACTTTTTGAGGAACCTCCACACTGTTTTCCAAAGTGGCCATACCAACTTGCATTCCCACCAGCAGTGTAAGAGGGTTCCCCTTTCTCCACAACCTCTCCAACATTTGTTGTTTCTTGCCTTGTCAGTTTCTGCCATTCTAACTGGTGTAAGGTGGTATCTCAGTGTGGTCTTGATTTGAATTTTCCTGATGACTGATGATGTTGAACATTTTTTCATGTTTGTTAGCTATTTGTGTGTCTTCTTTGGAGAAGCATCTGTTCATGTCTTCTGCCCATTTTTTGACTTGATTATTTGTTTTTTGGATGTTGAGTTTGAGAAGTTCTTTGTAGATCTTGGATACCAGCCCTTTATCTGTAGTGGCATTTGCAAATATCTTCTCCCATTCTGTGGGTTGCCTCTTTGTTTTGTCGACTGTTTCCTTTGCTGTACAGAAGCTTCTTATCTTGATGAAGTCCCCAAAGTTCATTTTTGCTTTTGTTTCCCTTGCCTTTGGAGCCGTGTCTTAAAAGAAGTTGCTGTGGCCGATGTCGAAGAGGTTACTGCCTATGTTCTCCTCTAGAATTTTGATGGATTTCTGTCTCACATTGAGGTCTCATCCATTTTGAATTTTTCTTTGTATGTAGTATAAGAGAATGGTCAAGTTTCATTCTTCTGCGTGTGGCTGTCCAATTTTCCCAGCACCATTTATTGAAGAGACTGTCATTTTTCCATTGGTATTTTTTTCCTGCTTTGTCGAAGATTAGTTGACTATCAAGTTGAGGGTCCATATCTGGGCTCTCTATTCTGTTCCATGGATCTATGTGTCTGTTTTTGTGCCAGTACCATGCTTTCTTGGTGATCACAGCTTTTAATATAGCTTGAAATCAGGTAATGTGGTGTCCCCAGCTTTGTTTTTCTTTTTCAACATTTCCTCAGTGATTCAGAGTCTTTTCTAGTTTGATACAAATTTTAGGATTGTTTGTTCCAGCACTTTGAAAAATGCCATTAGTATTTTGATTGGGCTGGTGTTGAAAGTATAGATTGGGGGCACCTGGGTGGCTCAGTTGGTTAAGCGCCTGCTCAGGTCATGATCCCGGAGTCCTGGGATCTATTCCCACATCGGGCTCCCAGCTCCATGGGGAGTATGCTTCTCACTCTGACCTTCTCCCTTCTCATGCTCTCTCTCACTCTCTCTCTTTCCTAATAAATAAATAAAATCTAAAAAAAAAAAAGTATAGATTGCTCTGGGCAGCATAGACTTTTTAACAATGTGTATTCTTCTGATCCATGAGCATGGAATGGTTTTCCATCTTTTTGTGTCTTCAGTTTTCTTTAAAAGTTGTATGGTTTTGTTTTACATTCAAGTCGTTAATCCATTTTTGGGTGTCTTTTTGTGTGTGGGTCATGTAAGATAGTGGTTGAGTTTCACTCATTTTCATGTGGCTGTCCAATTTTCTTAGCACCGTTTATTGTAGAGTCTGTCCTTTGCCCATTGAATGTTCTTGGCTCCTTTATCCTAAACTAATTGATCATATATGCCCATATATGGGTTTACTTCTAAGTTTTTCTATTTTGTTTCATTGATTTCTGTGTCAGTACCACACTGTTTAGATTACTATAGCTTTGTGATATAGATTAAAATCAGGGAGTGCGATGCCTCCAGCTTTGTTCTTCTTAAGACTGCATTGCCTTATTTGGGGTCTTTTATGGTCCATAGTAATTTTAGGATTGTTTGTTCTATTAGTGTGACAAGTGCCATTGGAATTTTGATCAGGATTGCATTGAATCTGTGGCTTACTTTGGGTAGTATGTACATTAAACAATATTAATTCTTCCAATCCATGAGCATGGAATATCTTTCCATTTATTCATGCCGCCTTCAGTTTCTTCCATCAGTGTCTTACAGTTTTCAGCGTACAGGTCTTTAACGTCCTAAGCTAAATATTTTCCTGGGTATTGTATTCATTTATGCAATGATAAGTGGAATTGTTTTCTTAATTTCTCTTTCTGTTTGTGTTTAGTGTATACAACAAAACACAGTTGTGTATATTGATCTGTACCGAATTTGCTTATTAGTTCTAACAGTCCTTTAGTGGCATCTCTAGTGCCTTCTCTCTATAACTTTGTCATCTGCAAATAGTGACAGTTTACATTTTCCTTTCCAATTGGAATGCGTTTTATTTCTTTTTCTTGACTAATTACTCTGGCTAGGACTTGAAATTCTCTCTTTTTTATTTATTTATTTTTAAAGATTTTATTCATTTATTGGACAGAGAGAGAGAGAGATGAGTAGGCAGAGAGGCAGACAGAGCCTGCTTCCTCCTCTCTCTCTGCCTGCCTGTCAAATAAATAAATAAAATCTTTAAAAAAAAAAGTATGATATGGATTGGTATTAAGTCTTCTTTGAATGTTTGGTAGACTTCACCTATGAAGCCATCAGGTCCTGAACTTGAGTTTGTTGGAAGATTTCTGATTGCAGATTCAATTTTCTTATTTTTAATTGCTTTGTTTAGATTTTCCACTCCTTCATGATTCAGTCTTGGAAAGTTATATATTTCTATGAATATATGTATTTCTTCTAGGCCACTAATTTTTTGGCATAGAAGATCGTATGTGTGTGTGTATGCATATATATATATATATATGTATATATATATATATGTACATGTGTGTATATATAATACATAAAATGTATTTTACATAATACAAAAATAAATAAAATTTACTCTAACCTTAGTTATTTCCTTCCTTCTACTAACCTCGGGTATCCTTTGTTCTTATTTTTCCAGTTCCTTTTATTTGTCTTTTGATTGCTTCATTTCCCCATTTGCTGTTCAATCTCCATATATTTGTGAATACCGGTTTCCTCTTATAATTGATTTCTAATTTATACCATTGTAGTTAGAGAGGGTGCTTGATACTATTTCAATTCTCTTAAATTTATTAAGGCTTGCTTTGTGGCCTGACATGTTATACGTCCTTAGGAATGCTCCCTGTGCACTTGAGAAAACTGTCTTCTGGTGTTTCTGAAAGGAATGGTCTGTATAAATCTGTTAAGTCCATTTGGTCTAACGTGTCATTTAAGGGCAGTGTTTCCTTGTTGATTTTCTGTCTGGTTAATCTATCCATGGATGCAAGTAGGGACTTAAAGTTCCCTACTATTAATATATGGCTGTCTATTTCTTTTGGTCTGTTAATGTTCGCTTTCTAAATTTAGGCATCTTTGGAATTTTCACAGAAATCCCTAAACATATGTTAGGACTCCTCTCCCGTGGTCGTCTTGAACTTGAATTTTCATCCCAGGATGTCTCTGAGTCTATTGAAATCTCTGTCCTACTTATTAGCCTCTCAGCCACTGCTTTTGGAATTGTCAGACACCTTGAGATAGAAAGCTGTGCTAAATGCCAGGCTCACTTCTCTGGCTTTTCTTCTCTGTACCATCCTAATGCCACTAATCTAATCTTTGTACCTTGATAGCTCCCCTATGCCTTCAAATAGAGGTTTTTAGTACTTTGTTCAGATTTTCCAGGTTTTCTCATTGAGAAACTTGTTCCATTTCCAGAAGGTGAGGTTCTTCTCGTTCTGTGCATGATAGACATGGGCCTAAATGACACATACTGAGTGTTTCCTATATGCTGGGTGCTAAACAAAAGGATCATCCATGTTTTGTCTCTCAATCCTCATAATAACTCTGGATTCAATATTTTCCACTTTGCCTAAGAATATATCCCTAGCAATTGTGAGATGTGCAATTGTATACAGTTAGTTCTAACTTTGTCCCCAACTGTTATGCTAGTATCTGCAGTTATTCACGATCAATAGGACAAGTTTCTTTTTCTTCACATACCAGTAAATGCAACTGTAATCACAGTTATAAAAGTATTTATGAAAATATCAACATTTAAATTTAATTTTCTCTTGTCATGAAATAAATATCCTTCTTTGGACTTTTTATTTTCCCGGACCTTTTTTCCCCCAACCATTTAAAAATGCAAAAACCAATCTTAGTTCATGAGACAGAGAGAAAACAGACAATGGACGTTTGGGGATTTTGGACTACATTTGGGCCACAGGCTGTCATTTGCTAACTCCCACTGTAGATGTGTGTCTGTATGAACACGTCAGGGATATACAGATGAATATGAGCATGAGAACTTGAGCAGTTCTAGAAAAGCTAGAGGCCAAATAGACTTGACATTCATGTGTGGAAGATTTATTTTAGGCTTTCCACAATCGTAGGAAAAAATACAAAGAGCCAGTGTTCCACAGTGATTGGTGACAGTGGTCAGTAACAGGAAGGTATATTGTTATTTTCACACTATGATTTACCATGAAAGTAAATAATGCCCTGGGATTGGTATCATTAGACCACTGTATAAGCATTTAACATTTTCTTCCTGCTGTGCTCTTTATTTACCTGAAAGTTTTTCTGCACGCAGTGGTGACAGTAGTAATTTGGGGTTTCAGGGAGATGGCACTAAATGCATGCAACTTGTGCACAGAATATTTCAAATTAACTTTCCTCACTAGCTCATCTCCAAAACAGACTTCTTTTATGAACATGTTTTTCTGTGGCTTGGAGGTATTCATGGCAGTGATGATGATAATAAGTCTTGGCACTTCTATGGTGTTTTCTCCTTTCAAAGTGCTCTTCTCTAAAAAGACTCTAAAGCGTCCATTTCAAGTCCATCTTCTTTTCACGGCAGTAGGAGCCACAATTTTTTCACCAACTCCAGAGAATTACTGTAGCCTTTTCGAAAGCATACAGTTCATTTGCTACCAGAAAACCCCATGACCAGTATTTTTCCTTCAAAAACTACTTTTTGCCTTTTTAGTTCTATCTTTTCTGTTCTTCCCTTACTCAAATTGCAACTCATTATGTAAATGAAAGGTTACTCACCCGAACCTTTGTCTCTTGGTATAACTTGACTTACGTGAATAGTTACATTAACAAAACTACCCTGTATCCGCTTAATCTGGATTATTTTTCCATGCTGCCAAAACTTACATAGTTCCTATATGATAAGCACTAGAGGAATAAGAAGGAATTTTAGGTAAGAGCTTTCTCAGGGAGCTCAGTCCTGTGGGAGAGACAGACTTGGAGGACGGGTCCCATTTCTGTCCTTTACAGCTGACTCCTGGTGCTGATAGACACCTACAGGCACATAGGCTCCAGCCCCTGACAATAGTGCTTATTCCAAGAATTACCTGAGATGATGCCCCGCTTTCCTGAAGTGGCTTTCTCTTCTCCCAGGCACCAAATGCCTGCCGTAATCTGCTTCTTACCTGTTAGCTCTAACCCTCTTAATTTGATCTCTGGTGTACTAGACTCAACTTCCTACTGAATTCAGGTATGCATCCTCCTAGGTTTCAGCCCTGCTGAAGCTTCAGGGAAAAGAATTTCTCCCATAGTCCTTGTCCCCAAAAGACCATGATAGTGTGGCTGACCGTTTGTCCTGAAGGAGAAGTTTCTGGACATAACAGCACAAACAGGAATAATATAATTGAGTCGAGCAACTGCCACAAGAGCACAGAAGAATGAGCCAGTCTTCTCTGTGGGGATATTGGTAATTGTTTGTCCCCGTTTAATGGCTTCCTCAGTGAATTAATATCCTCATCCCGAAAAGAGACAATAAAAAGCAGTAATTACAGCTTTGGCCTCTGTTGCCAGATCCAAACACATAGGAACACATGACTTTTCCTGTAAGTAGAGTTCAAAATCTCACATGCTGTAGTTTGCTGTTCCAGTATTATTTTCATCAGTTGCTATACTAAATTTTTGAAATTTGCTTCCCTTAATCCTTGAGTAGATGCCTATTCTCATGCATCAAGCTCAGGAAGTTTCCCACATCTGAAAAGTTGTATTTTCTTCCATAGACATAGCCTACTTTTGATTAAGCTGAGTAGAATGGCCAAGCCAGTGAATAGAGCATCCAAAAGGATAATAACAGTGAGGTGTTCTCTTTGTGGGACTACATCAATTCAAGCAGGAAAATCGATGCACCTGGGGGGAGAGTACAATACTATTCCAGCATCATTAATGCTCAGGAGGCAACAGAAAATCACAGGGAGCAAAATTCACTCAACTTCGGCCATGCAGAGAAACAACAGGAGACGTGGCTAAGCTTCCACTCAGTCACTAAGAAGAGAATGTCCATTTGAGAGGCATTGCCAGGTTTACTTTTAGTGACTTTAGCTACTGAAAGAAAACCCATATATTTAAATTACTGTTGACTTTACAAAGTCTTTGCCAATTTTGTTTTTCAGCACACTTACTTTAGAAGGAAAGCTAGCTAGTGGTATTTTCCTTGCTTTCCTGGTAACAAAGCTTGAAAGATGGTGAGTTCAGGAAGGACAAAGTTGCATCATTGATGCCAAAAATAGACCTTGTTAAAGTGAAGAGTTCCACTTAGCTGCTTTGCTCACTGAGCTGTGCAATTTTGGTTACACGAATCTTTCGACTTTGAAGGTCTCCCTCTTCTTAAAACTACTAAAAGAAACTGCCCTGAAAGCAAATAATCCCTGGCTGGTCCCCACCCCCTAATGTTAAATGAGGGAGCTTGGAAGAATTATGGAGAACTCAGCCTCTCTCAGTACTGTGCAAAGTTCTCCAAGAAAGGGGAAGTCCTCCTTGTATATCTCCTTGTATCGGTCACCTGTGCTACAGTAAGGCTAAGTAACAAATTGACACAAAATGTGTCTTAAAACAGACCTGTTGATTGGCTGTAGTTCAGCTAAGGTAGGATGGACTCCGGCCTCAAGGTGTGTCTCTAGCTTGGACTAGGGCCTGTTCCCACATGTCTCCACATTCTCCCTGGACCAGTGGCTACCCAGGGTAGGCTGTTCTCATAGCAGTCCCTGGAATACAAGAAGGTAAACCCAACTGTGTGAAGCCCATGCTTCTATCAGAGCTGTTAACATTTCATTGGCCAAAACAAATCACATGGTCAAGTCCAAAGTCAATAAGTAAGGACTCAGCTCACCATGAAGCCAGGGCAAGCATGTGTGTATATAAGGAAGGAAATGAAGTATTATAAACTGTGTCCTACCTTAGCCCCTAAACAGAAGGGAGTTTCTCTGGTTGTGACTGGAAGATTGCTTTAGTCATAGGGAATGTTTCTCTTTTCTCAGTCAGGAAAAAACACCTATTTCCTTACCTGAGCAGCCTTATTCTGTCTATTAAGGCCAATGGGAATTGACTGCTTTCATGGATCTTTATGCAATTTAGTTAAGTTAAAAAGAAAAGAAACCCATTCTTCTGTGGCCTCTGAAAGGCCAAGAGCGATGTTGCCTGATATGGTAGCCATTAGCCATTGTGGCTACCAGAATTGTACTATGAAAATGAAATAAACTTTACAGTTCAACTCCTCATTCACACTAGCCCCATTTTAAAAACTCAGTAGTCCACTGTGGCTTGTGGCTCCCACACCGGGTGGTGCTGCTCTATTACCCCCTTATCACCTCAAAGCACAAATCACACTCCAAAATCATCTTATAGGATGCCTGGGTGGCTCAGTTGGTTAATCATCTGTTTTCAGCTCAAGTCATGATCTCGGGTCCTAGGATTGAGTCCCACATCAATCAGGTTCCCAGCTCAGAGAGGATTCTGCTTCTCCCTCTGCCCCCTCTCCCCCTGCTTTTGCTCTATTTCTCTCCCTCCCTCTCGCTCTCTCTCAAATAAAATCTTTTTAAAATTAAAAAAAATCATCTTACATATTGACACAACTGTTTACTTTCTCTGATAGACTGAATAATGACCCCCTAGAGATATAGTCAACATAATCTGCAGAACTTGTAAATATATCTTGACAGGAAAAAAAGGAAACTTTGCAGATTACATTCCGTTAAGGATCTTGAGTTGGGGACATTTTCCTAGATGATCCAGGTGGACCCAATATAATCACAAGATTCCCTGTAAGAGGGAGGCTGGAGAGTCAGTGTCAGACAAAAGGTGAAGTGATGATTGTCTCTCTGCTTCTAAGAGATTTGAAGATGTTATATTTCTGGCTTTGAAGATAAAAAGGTGTATAAGCCACAGCATATGGGCAACCTTTAATAGATTCTTCCCTGGAGCCTCCAGTAGGAACACAGGCCTGTGGACTCATTTTAGACTCCTGACTTTTGACCTCCATAGCTTAACAAGTTTCTGTTGCTTTAAGCCACTGAATGTGTGGTAACTTGTTACCCCAGCAATAGGAAATGAAAGTCCTTCCCCATTAGCATGTAAGATCTATGTGGGAGGGACCTTTTTCTGTCTCATTTACTACTGTATCTACAGCACCAAGCATAGTTCCTCCTCTCAAAGAGGTGGTGCTCCTAATTATTTGAGAAATAACGATTGTATGGATAAAAGGCTAACATAAGCTCCAAAAGGCACTTCTCCTACAAAATAACCTCTATGATCGTGTGCCACGTATCCCCAGTCTCCAACATTGGAGGTCATCATTTTTTCCATGTTATTTCCAGAAAATCACTACTAGGAGACACTGGATCAGAAGAAGAGAGCATATTGAATGTGACGCCATCAAAATAACTTATCAGTTAAATGAATAGCAAAACACATCCATGCAGAACAAAGAAGAGTGAAGAATTTGAAACATGAGCGAGGGAAGAAGAGGAAGATATGGCCAAATGCTTTGTAATAGGCATAGCAATAACAATGAGAAGGTGTCATGCACTTTGAAGCTGCAATTCACCTTCATACTGTTTTAGCTTATTTGAACTTCAACCACTCATATTAGAGGAGCAGGCAGATATCAGTCCCATCAGTTTACAGAAACTGAAGCTCAGCACAGAATGTCTAAAATCACAGCTCATATAATTCTTATCTACAGAATCAGATACACTCACATTTCAGAACTTAGAAACAGCCTTCTATTGAAGAACAGTCTGCACATAGTGGGGCATTGGAAAGCAAAGACACATACTGTTTTGAAGAAAATATAAAGTGTAGTATATATATTTAGCCAATAAAAATAAATGGTTATATTTTAAATGGTCATATAAGTCACTACATCCTAGTCTTGATTTTGCTTCTTTTCCTGAGAAGTCTACAATATTTACTATTTTGCCTTTTAAGTGAGTCTCCCGGTTCCTATTGTAGATAAAAAGTGAGCCACAGGTTCAGCTCTTTTTCCCTGAGCCCTAGCCGACCAATGAAGAGCGAAGGTCTCTATCAGTACATCCCTCTTTGATTTCCTGACTACTTCTTTGTGATTCAGCTCCTACTTCCTTCGTCCAAGCAAAGTTTTCATCTCTCTTTAGGTGGGGAACAAAAAGATAAAGAAGTGTTTGGATTTTTTTTTTTTTTTATGGCCGTATAATGAATCACCACAAACTTACTTTCAAAAACATTAGTCACTTTTATCACCATCATCTGGTAGTTAACGGGGTCTCTCCATCTGATGGTAGCTGTGGCTAAATCCATAGTAGAAGCATCCTCTGAGATGTCCAGAACCTAAACCGGAAGACTGAACCAGCTTAGGAACGGACTAGCTAGGCTACCTCTCTTCTCCGCACACTCTCTCCAGCACTGCGGTTCCAAGTCAGCCATGCTGCTTATGTGGTTGCTCGCGGTTCCAAAGGTATGAATCCAGAGAGCAGGCCAGTGTAACTGCATTACCTTTTGCCCTTTATAACCTAGCCTTGGTAGTCACTCAGCACTTCCTTTGGCTGCCATATCAAATTACCACAGACTTACTGTTTAAAGATCACACATTTATTATTTCACAGTATCGTAGGTCAGGTGTCCAGGTATGCACAGCTGGTTCCTCTGCTCTGGGGCCCACCAGCAGTGCAAGAGGGGCCCAATTTCTTTACATCGTCGCCAGCACATGTACTTTCTGGGTCTTTTATTATTACAGTTAACCTCATGAGTGTGAAGTAGTTTCCCATTGTAGTTTGGATTTGCATTTCCCTAACGACTAACGATGATGAGCATCTTTTCATGTGCCTATTTTCCATCTGCGTATTTCCTTTAGAGAAGAGTTCTTTGTATATTCTGGAGCCTAGACCTGTATCAGATAAACGATTTGCAAATATTTTCTTTCACTCTATGGGTTGTCTTTTTACTTTCCTTTTTTCCCCAGCTTTACTCAGATGTATGTGATACATAACCTTGTGTAAGGGATACAGTCTGATAATTTGATAGATACATACATTTTGTGAAATGATTACCACAATAAGGTTAACATGTCTATCATTGCACATCGCTACTCTTTGGTATGTATGGTGAGAATATTTAAGATATACTCTCTTAGCAACTTGCAAGTATACAATACAGTATTGTTATAGTCATCGTGATGGACATTATATCCTCAGAACTCATTCATCTTTTAACTGGATGTTTGTACTCTTTCCACCTTCATCCTTTTTCTTTATCCATTTATCTATTGATAGAGTGTTTCCGTAGCTTGGCTATTGTAAATAATACTGCAGTTAACAGAGGAATGCGGGTATCTGTTTAACTTTGTGATTTTATGTCCTTTGGATGTACACCCAGAAGTAGAATTGCTTGGCAATATGTTCTATTTTTCATTTATTGAGGAACCTCCATACTGTTTCTATAATGGCCTTACCAATTTACAATTCTACCCACTGTTCTCAAGAGTTCCTTTTTCTCCGTATCCTCGCCAGAATTTGCTGCTATTGGTCTTTTCGATAAGTTAGCCATTTTAAGAGATGTGAAGTGATAGCTCATTGTGGTTTTGATTTGCATTTCCCTGATGATTCGTAATGTTGAGCATCTTTTCATGTACTATTGGCCATTTGAGTATCTTCTTCAGAAAAATGTCTCCTCAGGTCATCTGCCCATATTTAGTGGGATTATTTGGTTTTTGCTATAAAGTTATAGGAGAGTTCTTTATATATTTTGGACATTAAGCCCTGATCAGATAGATGGTTTGTAGATTATTTTCTCCCATTTCATAAGTTGATTATTCATTTTGTTGTCAGGTTTGTTTTTGGTGTGCAAAAACCTTTTAGTTTGATATAGTCCCATTTGTTTATATTTTGTTTGTTTGTTGTTTGTGCTTTAGGTATCATATCCAAAAAATCTTTGTCAAGACCCATGTCAAGGAGATTTTTTTCCTATGCTTTCTTCAGGAGCTTCATGATTTCAGGCCTTACATGTAAGTAAGTCTTTACTCCATTTTGAGTTAATTTTTCTGCCTGGCTTATGATAGGGGTCCATTTTCATTCTTTTGCATGTGGATATCCAGTTTTCCCAATACCATTTATTGAAGAAGCTATCTTTTTCCTCGAGTATTTTTGGCTCCCTTGCCAACTATTAATTGACCATAAAGTATGGGCTTATTTCTGGGCTCTCAGTTTTGTTTCATTGATCTGTGTCTTTTCTTAAGGCCAGTACCATACTATATTGATTATTATTGGTTGGTAGTATAATCGAAATCAGTAAGTGATGTCTGTAGTTTGTTATTGTTGTTCCTTCTCAGGATTGCTTTGGCCATTCAGGTTCTTGTCTGGTTCCACACAAATTTTAGGAATTTCTCTATTTTTGTAAATGATGCCATTGAAATTTTGATAGGGGTTGCATTAAATCTATAAGTGGCTTTGAGTAGTATTGACATTTTAACAATATTAAGCTTCTGGGGCGCCTGGGTGGCTTAGTTGTTTAAATATCTGCCTTTGACTCAGGTCATGCTCCCGGGGTCCTGGAGTCGAGCCCCACATGGGCTCCCTGCTCCGCTGGGAGTCTGCTTCTCCCTCTCCCTCTGCCTCTCCCCCTGCTTGTGCTCTCTGCTCAGCGGGGAGCCTGCTTCCTCCTCTCTGCCTACTTGTGATCTCTCTCTGTCAAATAAATAAATCTTTTTTAAAAAAAAGATTTAAAGTTTCTGATCCATGAACACAGGATATCTTCCCATTTGTGTCTTCAGTTTCTTTTATCAGTGTCTTATAGTTTTCAGTGTATAGAGTTTTCATCTCCTGGTTTTGTTTTATTGGGTTTTTTTTTTTTCACTTTCTTGATGGTCTCCTTTGAAGCACAAAAGCTTTTAATTTTATTAAAGTCTAATTTCTCTATTTTTCCTTTGGTTGCTTGGGTTTTAAGGTCATATCTAAAAAACTATTGCCTGATCCAAGGTAATGAAGATTTATGTTTTTGTTGAAGATTTTAATAGTTTTACCTCTTACATTTAAGTCTTTGCAGTAAATTTGTGTATGGGGTGTGCATTAAGGATCCAACTTCCATTCTGTTTTGCCTGTTTATATTCAATTATTCCATCACCATTTGTTGAAAGACCACCTTTCCCCCACTGAATGGCCTTGGTGTCCTTGTCAAAAATCGGTTGACCATAGATGTATGAGTTTATTTCTGGGTTCTATTGATCTATGTCTATTCTCAGGCCAGATCTACTATCTATCTTTATTGTAGGTTTTGTAGTAAGATTAGAAATTGGGAATTTTGTGTTCTCCAACATTCTTCTCTTTCACAATTGCTCTTTAGCTTATCTAGGTTCCTTACATTTCCTTGTGAATTTCAAGAATAGCTTATTGATTTCTGCAAAAGAAAAATGGCAGTTGGAATTTTGATAGGTATTTAATCTGTAGGTCAGTATGGGGAGTATTGCCATCTGAACAATATGAAGTTTTCCATTTTGTGAAATTAATAAGCCATTTTAAGGCATTTTTTTAAAGGTTGCTGCTGAACTGTGTATTTAGGCCTCCAGAATATTGATTCTGATCATAAATTGGGGTACCTTTTTTCTGTAGTTAACTGCATTTGTTGTCTATTGCTATGAATATAGCAAGATTTTATAGTGCAGTAAAACTCTGAGGTATTGGTGGTGGGAATGCACCATAGAACAACTACTATGAAGGAGAAAATTTACCCGTTATCATGGGACATTTTTCCCCACTCAGGCCAGGACAGCAAACTTCTTTTCTCACTCCCTTTTCTCAACACTTTAACTGAGGAGGTAGTCCTTTGAGAGTCCTAACTTGATGTATGTGTGTGTATTTCATTTCCATCTGCCATACTATAAAAGCCTGCAGCCTTGTCTGTTATCCCCAAGAAGGCACTAAAAACCAATCTGCTAGGTTAATAAGACTAGCATCGCATCCCGTCTTTACCTAGGGCACCTTCAGCTTTGGTTCAAGTACTTAGACTTCGGTTTTCAATTTTCTCTTGGATTTTTCCCCCTATTTTGTTATAAGCTCAAATACCAAATACCAATTAAAAGGATAATGCCTCCCCCTTTCTAAATATTTTTAAGTGCTTTATGGCAGTATGATTTTTCTAGTTACCTAGTACAACAAAAAAATTTTAAAGTACCTAAAATATTCTTAAATATAAGCATATTTTAGATTGTAGACATAAGCAGAATAAATAAATCTGATTGATTTTATTTTTCTTATGCTATTTTTATTTCCTGTTTTTCCTGTGAAATTCTCTGAGATTAACTTTTGGGCGATGTGTTTAGGTGGAAAATGAGAAGGTTTTTAACCCAAAGCTCTGCTTTTAGTAATAAAAAATAGGATTAAAAACATATTAAAGGTTTCAATTAAAAACTACATGGAAGGTCTTCTGCTTAAAGTTCCTTTCCCAACTGGCTTTCAACAGAGATAGTGACCATGGGGGAAATGAAGGACCACTATCTAAAGAAGAGCAAAGTCTTTAAGACCAATGTCGTCCATTTTATGTAAAATTGGTCAGTCATGAATACTTAGCAATGTGGCGTTAGCTCCTTCCTGAGCACCTCAGCTTTTGATCATGCTCATAAAAATTCATAACCATGTTTAGAAGTGGTGAAAAACGAAGGAATTGAAGTAGAAAATATACTTCAAGGTTTTAAACTTTCATTCCAGGTAACATACAGTGTTATATTAGTTTCAGGTGTACAATAAAGTGATTCACCAATTCCGTGTATTACTCAGTGCTCATCATGATAGGTGTTCTCTTAATCCCCTTCACCTCTTTCCCCCACCCACCTCCCCTCTGAGAACCACGGATTTCTAACTGGTCAAATGGGGTAGGCAGACTTTAGGACTCTTTTTGTTTTTCTTTTAATTGCAGCTTAGAAAAATAAACCTTTTAAGCAGGGGATGTCCATCCAGAAGAGCCATGAAGACAGACATTGCTGGGCCTTCACCGGGAGTAGCAGATCTTCACCTTTGAGCCAGTTACCTGCAAAGGTAGGAGACAAAGCTGTAAAATTATGAAATTCAACAAGTCTCTGATCCAATATTCCACTTCTATTCTAAATTACCGGTTGTAGCTTTATGTGTTACATACCAATTCAGCAGGTTAACATTATGAGTTGCGGGAAGCAAGTGATAGGGATAGAAGTATGATTTCTTTTGTAATACTCAGGTACCCCCAACCCGGCATCTTACTATCACCAGTAAGACTTGTTGTCCAAAGACCTTTATACAGCTTTACCTAAAAAAAAAAAAAAAAAACACCATGCCCCATATATCCAATAGAAATAAATATATATCCAGTAGGAAAAGGGATATCTTAAATTGTGCCTCACCTGTAAACAAAAGATTATGCAGCCACTAAAATTATGTTCACGCAGAATGAAGAAATGTGCTTTTATAATTTTATGTAAAAATGCAGAAGACTTGTTCAGTTTTCCTAGGTATTTTCCATGGATGCAAGAGGTACACATGTCAAGAAAGTTCTATTTCTCTTGCTAATCTTTGTAGTGCAGGGGAGAGGGAAAATTGAGCCATGATACTCACTCCAAAGCCTACAGATGGGATCCTGAAAAACTGGCAGAAGCTGGCAAAAGGTAAGATTTCTTAGCATAGTCCAGTTTTCCCCACTCTCTCTCTAGGGCCCAGTCAAGAGAGGAAGGTAAAAATCACCTTGTTCCTTTCTTTTCAAAATTTAGATTAGCAAGTACCTGTGCATGTACTAGTTCTTGGGTACAAGGAGTCTAGCAAAAGCCATGTATGTGCTTGCATCCGGTGAACAGCCAAATGGACTGTGGGCCCCAGCAGCAGCATTGTCTCTGATCGCGCTAGGTCAAACAGTGGAGTTTGTCAAAAGGGGTCCCCGTTCATAGGGGGCCTTTCGTCATCTCAACCTTCAGTGTCTCAGCGCTGTAAATGTCACACTGCAGTAACTCCTGCCTTGAGTCCGAGATCAGCAGGGCTGTGGCCGGAGGCTTCTCAGACTCCCGGGGGAAACCAGAGATGCCCCTCGCACTCCACCATTCCTACCGCCTGGACAATGCCAGTCTTTGCTTTCCTAGGCCAACTCTGGGAGTGAATTTTTCAGTTCTTGTGCAGACTGTGTTTTGTACTTTCTGGGCCCTCCTCTTGCCTCCATGGTTAAGCCATAAAAGGGTTCACTGCTTGGAGTTACTTTTGAGATTATTAAGATCCTACTTATCTGTGGCCACATAGTGGATCCCCTGAATTAGCAAAGCCGCTGTATTCGAAAACATTTTAGAGACCCATCATCCCAAGCAATTATCTTTCTGGTACCCATGGAAACACCAAGTTGAAAAGATGCCAAGGACTCTAACACCGAGCCTTAGGAACTGCTGGAACAAGATGAGACTACCCAATTTAGAGGAGAGTTAGAAACAATAGTGGATATGGACAGCCTCCCTCCCGGGGCCCTTGACCGGCTGCTGAGCGGTGTTCTTCCTGCCCCGAATGAGGATGCAGTTAACAGACCTGCCCGATGGCCCCCTGGGGGAACCTCCCTTACAGAGGCAACAGATGATCAACACAGTTTCTCCCAGGCCCTCCTCCAGATGCTCAGGAACTCATAAAATCAAAGCGGAGGCTTTTCCCCCATAAGGTGAGTTGATCTGATGTTGGATCGTACACTCAGGAAAAAAGGAGAACATTCGAAGGCCTGTGGTCAGTCCTTTATACAGACTTTACAAAGGCATAATACCGTAAATCCTGAAGCCCCCTCTAAGGAACCTGCGCTCAAAAAGAAGGAAATATTTATACAGTAAGTACCCCGGACGTCTGATAAGAGGAGTTTAGGGGTATACTTACCTAAGAGAAAACTTATTTTTCCCCTTATTGATTTTCTTCCCCATCTTTGCTAGGACCTAAAGGCCACTTTTTTGAGATGCAAAGGAGGTATTTAAAAATTGGGCAAATTAAAAATCTTAAGTGTCTTCTCCATGTATATTACTAAAAAGCTTTAGCCTTTTGAGCAGGTAAGCTTCTAACAACTGCCAGAAACACAAGTCGCAGCCAAGCGCTATAAACGAGGCAGTTTTGTGTTACAGATATCCCTGCAGTAGCATCTGGTTTTACTAACCCGAAGAAAGCCTTGGGTAAAAGTGAAAATCCAGAAGGCCAAAAGCACGGTAGCATTCAGCATGTATTCTGTAGCAAGCTGTAGAGTACCTCAAGCAGCAAGAGTGGTCTACCACGCTCCTTGCCCAGGAACTACACTCACTTTCTTGCCCTCATAGCTGTGAACTGAGTCTGTGCTCGATCTCCATTCAGCTTGTGCCTGCGTTCTCAGAAACACCTGAGAGAGGTTATGGAGGTGGGGGGGTCTGGAGATACTTAAAAGGTTTTCCACATAAATTTATGGTAAGCTTCTTCACTTTACACCATTTCGACTTAGAAAAGTTGTCATAGGAACACTGTTTTCAGATAGCGCAAACCGGTATCGTACCCGACGCACAGCTGTGGCTGGTGTCTGGATGTTGTAGATGAGTGATATCTTTCCACCTCTAGATGGGATGGCTTAAGTTAGTGTGTGAAAGAGCTCGATGTAATTGGCTTAAGGAAAAACAGGCACTTACATGAACTAAGTATTTCGGAACTCTCAGAAATATAGTAACTAATCCAAATGTTTTTCAACATAACATGATCTGAGATAAATAAGATTTACCGAAAAGTTTGTTTGTTGTTTTAATTAAAATAGGAATGTCTTCAGAGTTATCAGCATTAAATATAATGCAGAAAGGCAACTTTTATGTGAGCCTTGGAGTCCTAAGTTTGTGTCTTACCTTAACATGATGGCTGGGTGTCTAGTGTTTGGTGAACTTTTCAGTAATAATTATGGTATGTTGAGTAAAAGCTTCTCAGATCTTTTTGGTAACTTCCACCCTCGGAGTTTTGCTGTGTTAAGTTAAATGATGGCAGTTTATTCTTGAATATCTAGATCATTTCCAAATATAATAAAATATTGAATATTAATTACTGACCATAGTCTTACCTACTCTTGGCCACTTATTGCAGAGGAATTAAAAATACTTGAGTTTTTTAGTAAAATTGTACTATAAAGAAGGCTTGTTTCTGGAAGTTACGAAATATATTCATAAATTTGCCAATCTAAAGAATGCTAATGTAAAAGTTCACAATTCTTAGTTTTCCCTAGAAATTAAGATTTCTAATGTTTAAGTAAAACTAGAAATAGTAACAGCTGTGTAAACTAGGATGTGGTTTTGGCTAAGAAAAGGTATGGAGATGCATTTTGTTAAGGAAAATGAAAGTAAAGCTGCTTATTTCCGAAGACAAAGAGGGGAACGAAGTATAAGCTCAGTGGATATAAAAGGCTAGCAAGAGAAAACTTCTTTATGAAGATGGCTAAAATTGGATTACTATAAGCTTTAATATCAATAGTGTACTTATGTAAAACTAAAACTTCATTTTCTTTCATCTGCTGAAGGGAAAAAGTCTCTTGGACTTCTGAGTTACTTAAAAGGTAAAGGAAAGAATTTTATAATATGCACAGAAACCGAAGATTCTGTATCTTTCTTTATTAGGTCTTTGACTTGTATTAGGAGAGCTAAAGTTTTGCTCACAACTATGTAACCTTCTGTCACTTTGCTTAAACAAATAATGACCTTGTCTAGCCCCATGTCCAAACTTATTATACTTTGGACAAAATTCCCCAAATCAAACACTAAGTGCAATCTTTTTGACCTGGAGGTACCTGCCAGAGGGCTGCTGGAACCTCTCCAAAGCTTTGCTCTCTCTCCTTATAAAAGAGAGACATTAATCATTCTAGTTAGCATCTTAAAATGTATGTTGCAGAAATAACCAAGTCTTCTCTTCAATAATGATCTCTCATCAGATCTTTAACCATGGCCATTCTAAAGTCTTTTGTCATTGATAGAGGGTTTTATTTTATTCTGATACTTTTGCAAAAGTGCTTCATCTTCAGAGATTAACGGAAAGGGCTCTGACAAGTCAAGTATTAATTATATGAGACTGAATCAACCGATGACAATGATTTAAATTTTTATGCATTTTTCTTTAAAATAGTGATGATTCAACAATGTTTTATTTTTCCAGACTTAAAATATTTTCTGTTAAGCTATTGATGACTTACAGCACAAGAAGTATACCTTTTTGTGAACAACGATGATGTACTTTTTTTCCCTATGTGATCCCTCCAGAATTCAGAAACTGCTAGTATTCTTATTTTCATGGCAAAAGCACTCTTTGTGTAAGTTCAGTAAGAATCTATTTTCCTTAGAACAGTACCAAATTGGAAACACTGGTTGTATTGCCAAAGCTTTGACCAGACAATTTTAAGGAACAAAATTTGACTTTATGGAGCTAATAAAGCCCCTTGGAAAAGCCACGTTGTACTGTACTTACAGGGTTCCCTGCAACCTAGCCAAGTAAGTAAAGGTCACTTCCCAGCAGTACAGGAAACTCAGGATATTTGGGGGACCTCAAGAAGAGTCTACCCAGCTCTGTAGGTAATGCAGGTGAAGTCTAAATACTTGAAGAGGCTTTTAAAAGTCCAATTTGAGGTGCCCTATGAAAAGAGACCCCCATGATGCATCACTCTTCTTGCACCTGTATAAATAAGCAGGCCAATTTAGTTTTGTTGCCTTTGAGATCTTTATTTACCTGTCAACTAGATTGGAGTCTGAATTCTAGTTTCCTCCAATATCCGACTACAACTCTCCAAAGTTTTCCATAACTTTGACTTGGAATCACTACTTCTCCAGGAAACCACAATTCATATTTAGAAAATCTTTATGCCTCTTGCTGTGTGGGCCACTCAGAAAGTTTACCTGAACATTTCAGGACTTCATCAGAGACATTCGAACTTCAAAAGATGCTGCAGCCCCCACCATCTAGACCTTCTTGGGGTGCCTGGGTGACTCAATTGGTTAAGCATCTCCCTTTGGCTCAGGCCATGATCCCAGGACCCTGGGATGGAGCCCCGGGTCTGGCTCCCTGCTCAGAGGGGAGCCTGCTTCTCTATCTTTCTGCCACTCCCCCACAAATAAAAAGAAATCTATCTTCTTTCTCAACAGGCTGCCTGCCATCAGGACTCAGCCTGGGTTTATCATCTTGCTGTAGTCATTAAACTCTGTAGTAAGGTAGGTTGCATAAAAGCTGTCACAAAGTGACAGTATTTGTTTTGTTTCCAGAGAAACGCCTTCCTCCAGACTGCTTAGGCCCTATAGCCTAACTTGGGGAGCCCAACTGTATCAATGCCCCCTAAAAAGAGTTACTGTTTAAATGAACTGACCTATTCTCATGATTAAGAGACGGGTCCAGTGGCAATCGATTTACTTCCTGGACTGTGAAAAAACTTGGGGAAGTTTTGAAGGGGAGCAGAATTTGTACCCTAGAATGTGCTGCTCTGGATTAGGATTATTTTTCAGAAATAGCAGACAAGGGGGGTGCCCAGGTCATGATTTCACAGTCCTAAGATTGAGCTACATGCTCAGCAGGGAGTCTGCTTGGGATTCTCTCTCTTCCTTTGCTTCTGCCCCTCTGAAAGAAAGAAATCTTAAAGAAAAGAAATAGCTACCCAGGGAAAAGCTCTGGAAACTAAATAGAACTTATCCTTTTGTAAGAGAAGGATGATTAAATCTCTAGAAACTTACTAACATAGAAGACATGGAGTTAAATTTTCATAACAATCTCAAACTGCAGACCACAAAAGAAAGTTTCTGCAACGATCTCCATTAGTTAAAAATATGCTTAGAAAAACTATGGAAGGAAATATAACAAAATATTAGTAACATTTGCCTTTCTATGAGAGGATTATGGATACTTTCTGGCACCCATTCTTTTTTTATTATATTGCCTTTATGTCATCAGAAAAAAAGGTAGCAAACTATTTTTGAAACCAAGGGCATCTATACCTTTCTTTCTCTTATGCACTATGGGAATATAAAACGTTTCCTGTTGATCTGGCCCTTGATTGTAACTCTTTTGACAGAAGGCCGAGTCACAAGATGAGGAGAGTTCACAGGGACTGACGGTGCTTCGGCTGCCCAGCAGGATAGCTGCTCTTCAACGTTAATTCATTCTTCCGGTAAATACCACCCCTGGACAGCACCCTGACATCCCACCAACTATACTAACTGGAAAGCTTAGGACCAAAATATATATGAAATTGTCTTATTAATGAAAAATGACTATTAATATGCTGCAAAAGGTAAGCCATGTTAAGCCAAAATCTTAAAGTATTGGTCACTGAGCATTCCTTAGTGTCACTGTCATTCCTAGAGCAGAATTATTCCAGGGTTGGAATAGCATCTCCGTAAAATCCTCGCACCTCACATTCCTGGGTGTGCCCATAAGGGATGTGTTTATACTCTCTATGGCCATGAGCCTCGAGTGGAAATCTGAAACTATATATGCCATTGGTAGTTATGGTGTCACAAAATCTAGTTGGGTGTGGAAATGCTTTCTAAAATATTTCAAGTAGGAATCTTATAGTTGAAAACCAAGTGAGAGTTGATTTTTTTAAGACGATATCTTTGTCACGTTGTTTGCCTCTTTCTCTATAGCAGAATTTTCTCTCACCCTTATGTTTTCAACAGGTTTCAGATTTTTACAGCAAGGTTCTGAAAGCATCTCAAGGCTCTCCTTAGCTGAATAAGCAAATTATGTTTTCACTTAAGATATTGAGACTCGACAGTGGGCATCAATATTTGGAGTAGAAAATGCGTTTGTATTGTTTTGCTCTACTTTTAGCCCAGGCAGGCATGAAGGGGAGAGTCAGGTGGCATGCCCTGAATAGAACAGTTTCATGATGCTTTGAGATTCTTAAACAAATCTATTTGGAACAGAAGCTTGAACCAACCAAGTCCCTAGAGAAGTCCTACAGAAAATGAATTTATTTTGCATCCAAACCTCAGACACAAATTCATAAGATTTAAAAGTGAGTATTGCCTTTGGTCCCTTGGGAAACCTCTGTCAGACATTAAAAACAATTTTCTCCATTGCCGAGCAGTGTAATATGCTTTTTCTCTTAAAATGATTTGAAATGGTAGAATGGTACATTGCCAATGATTGGATCACTTCATAATCTCAAACTCCTAGTGAAAAATGGTCTGTCTGTGATGGCTGGTCCTAAGGGGACTGTGTTTGCATTACACAGTGTCTTGCCATTTTACCACCTAGGGCTAGCACAGGACCTGGCATAAAAAAGGCCTTCAAAAATACTTGTGAAATAAACTCTAGGCGCCTTTTATTTTTTTTTTTTTTTAAGAAGACTAAACACATCAAACTGGAGATAATCAGTATTGCCTCGACAGAAAGCATTAATGAGAATCACAAAGAAACCCCCCCAAAAAAGTCATCACCTGCAATTAGAAAAGTACCACCAAGGGCATCAGTTGTGGGTAAACCATTTACCTTTCCCTAGTTTCTTCATTTGGAAAATGCAAATGTTCTAGGTCTAAAGTGTTGCAATTCTTTATGAGTTTCTTCCTTTCTACCTTTCACCCTTCTCTATGGACTACAACTTACTTGAGACAGCTGAACATTTTTCATGGTCTGTTTCCTCTCCTAGGATCAAAGCTACTATTCTGGGTTTTTAAAAGATGACTTCTATTTTATTTGTCTTCTCCATAGAGAAAATATAAAAGTCTTGACCCATTCTTGTTGGGTTATAATGCAAACCTCAGTTTGGCTGCATACTTTTTTCCCCACCTTTCTGCCCCGTCTTAGCCTGTTGTCCATAACCATAAAATGTACTTAAAATGCAATGGTGATGTTTAGAATAAATCCAAAGAAAATTTTAATTCTTCTCAGCCTTACACCGTGGTGGTTTAACAAATCAACCTTAATGTAGTCTTTAAGATAGTGATCTCTCAAGCTAAGCCTAGAGTAGAGTATTTCTCACCTTATTTGGGACTAATCTAGTACCTGACATCTAAACGTATATTGACTACATTTATTACCTTCCAGAGAAAATACTTATTAACAGTCATCTGCTCTGTCTCCTTATCTGTAAGGAGTTTTTCCCCTCACTTGCTTTCATTATTATCTCTGCCTCACACATTCATACAAATTTAGGTAGTACATGAAAGAACTCTGACTACAACCCTAAGAAATTCTATATAATTCCAGAGCTAATGGCTAGGTTTTTTCAGAAAGCAGAGACAGATGAGTAGAATCAAATACCAATTAACCAGAATGCTCCTGGATAGAATCTGCACAGTAATTTACTTTCTTAGTGAACAGTACCTAGGTTTTGTAGATATTTTTAAAGAGTTCGTGATATTTGATCCTCGCAGGTATTCGGGAAGGCAAGCCAGGCTTCTTCTTATCCCACTTTCACAAATGACAAAACTAAGGCCTAGAGAGACTCAGTTATTTGTCTAAAACTATACAACCAAGAACTGATAAAAAGTCAGATCTTTGAACTGAAAATTCCATCATCTTTTCAGTATATAATGACATCTGATAAGCCAAGAAGTAGCCTACACCACTTTTCTTAAAATCCTGTTAAAAATTGTTCTGAAACATATTCACACACTTAATTCAGGAGGCAAAATATACTAAACATATGTAAATATTTTTATGATGTAGATATTAAAAAGCCTGATTTGATCATGATAAAAAAAATAGGCCATCTGGTTATTGTTACACATGAGAATCATTTTAGTAAAGACTAATTGTAAGGAACCATGGAGTAGAGAAAGGGTGAAGAGTTTTCAGGGCATGTGTACCTCAAAACATCAAAACGTTTGTTTCAACAAACTTTGTCAACATTATAACTAGTATTTTAAATCACACCAGGGAAGCCTATGGCATAAATTATTTTTAAATGTGAATAGTATGATTATCCTTTTTAGACGGCTGAGGTTCTCTTGCATTGAGTTTTTCAGAAGAGCTTAATCACAACACATTCCATTCTCCTTTAAATCTGACATGAGTCTATTTTGTAATTTAGAATCATCTGCATTCAGAGAGATGGCACCAACATTGGCAAGACAGTTTTCTCTCACTGCCTAAAATTAGTTTGAAATTAGTGCTCAGACTGTTTTCATCTAGCCTAAACAGAATACCTATACACAAAGAAAATATATACACATTGCGATACTACACTATTTTGAAAACTTGTCTAAGTTTTGACAGTCACTTGACTAATTAGAGAACTTGGAGAAATCGGGGAAAATGAAAGCAGAATCAAAATTCTAACCTCAGATGAGTATTTGGACCACTCAAGTCTCCTTCATACCAGAGATAATAAGAGGCAATGAGTCACATCTAAGTATTACTATTCTCCTCACTAGTTACGTTGATGCCTTGCCAAATGACCTTCCATAACCACCCTTACCTGCTGAATAATCTCTATACCTGGGGCTGGAATTTGGGACCGAATTTGCTTCCAACAACTTTTTCTGTCTCTTTAATTTCTTCTCTAACACAGCCAGTGATGTGGAAAACCACCTCTCACGAGCTTGAGCAACAAATCCATGATTTGTACTATTGACCAGTTTTCATGGTTTTAATACTCCCATCACGATCACCTTTCAGGCTATCGAAGATTTAAAACTGGCTCACAATTCCTGAATATTTAACAATTGATTCTGCCCAGCCTGTAGGAGTCCATCCGCTCAAGAACACTGTTGACACTCCCCATATTCCAATCAGATGGTTTTACTGCAGCTCTATAAATATGCCTTTCCATTCTTTGTAACTGTGCCTCTATATGTAATGGAGTGAACTTTTTCATGTCAAATTCCTAGCCACTCTTTAATTTTCCACCTAAATGCTATTACTTCTAAATTCCTGTAACTTTCTCATCTACACATCTTGTTGAACTTAACACATTGACTTCAAAGTTATTTGTTGTACATGTCATAATTCCCTACTCAACAGAACACAAATCTATTTCTTCTTTTTAATATGCAGGCTCAGAGAGAATGGCATGATGTATTTAAAGGGCTGAAAGGAAAAAAAACCTACCGCCAAGAATACTCTACTTGCCAAGCTTATCACTCTGAATTGAAGGAGATATAGTTTCCTAGAGAAATAAAAGCTAATCACACGTAAAGTTCATATGAATGTTAAAAGACCAAAGTAGTAAAAGTATTTAATCTTAAAAATTAGTTAAGAGGACTCACAGAAAGATGTAAAGTAGGATAACATACACATAAAATATGGAGGGGGAAATATAAATGAAGTTTTTTCAGAATGTGTTCAAACTTAGTGACCATCAAATTAATATAGACTGCTGTAAACCTGATGTTTGTCATTTATAAACCATATATTTATATGGTTAACCTCATGGCAACCATAAACCAAAAACCTATAATACACAAAAGGGAAAGAAAGCCAAGCATAACACTACAGAAAGCCATTAATCACAAGGACGGAGAGCAAGAGAAGAAAGGAATAAAGACCTACAAAAAAATAACCAGAAAACAATTAACGAAATGGCAATAAGAACATACCTATAAATAATGACCTTAAATGTAAATGGTATAAATGCTCCAATCAAAAGACATAAGGTGATGGAATGGATTTAAAAAAAAAAAAGAAGGCCCATTTATATGCTGCCTACAAGAGACATCAGACCTAAAGGCACATACAGACTTAAAAATGTAAGGATGGAAAAATCCATTCCAAGCTAATGGAGGTGAAAAAAAAAAAAAAAAAAGCTAGTGTAGTAATAGTTGTATCAAACAAAATAGATTTTAAACCAAAGACTGTGGACTCTGAGAAACAACCTGACGGGTTTGGAAGGGAGGGCATGGGGGGGATGGGTGAGCCTAGTGGTGGGTATTGAGGAGGGCACGTATTGCGTGGAGCACTGGGTGTGGTGTAGCAACAATGAATCTTGGAACACTGAAAAAAGTCAAATAAATTAAAAAAAATTAACAAGAGACCAAGAAGGGCATTACATAATGACAAAGTGATCAATCCAATAAGAAGCTATAATAACTTTAAATATCTGTGTCCCCACCATTGGAGAACATAGAGTGCAAATATTAATAGATATAAAGGGAGAAAAATGACAGTAATACAGTAACAGTAGGAGACTTTCACACCCCGCTGACATCAATGGATAGATTGTCCTTAGACCGCATGGACTTAACAGATACATGTCGAACACTCCATCCAAAAACAGCAATACACATTCTATTTAAGTGCACATGGAACATTCTCCAGGATAGATCACGTGTTAGGGCACAAAACAAGTCTCAAAGACTTTAAGAATGACAAAATCATATCAAACATCTTTTTCAAGCACAATAATATGAAACTTGAAGTCAGTTACTAAAAGAAAAATTGGAAAAAGCACACATGGAAGCTAAACAACATGCTACTAAATAATCAATGGGACATTAAAGAAATCAAAGAGGAAATAAAAAAAATACATGGAAACAAACCAAAATGCACACATACACAATAGTCCAAAATCTTTGGGATGCAGTGAAAGCAGTTCTAAGAGGGAAATTTACAGCAATTCAGGCCTACCTCAAGAAACAAGAAAAATCTCTAACAATCTAACCCTACACCTAAAGAAACTAGAAAAAGAAGATCAAACAAAACCCAAAGTTAGCAGAAGGAAGTAAATAATAAAGATCAGAGCATAAATAAAGGAAATCGAGGCAGAAAAGATCCATGGAACTAAGAGCTGGTTCTTGAAAAAGATAAACAAAATTGATAAAATTTTAGCCAGACTCATCAAGAAAAAAAGAGACAGGACCCAAATAAATATAATCGGAAATGAAAGAAGAGAAGTAATACTTGATACCATAGAAATACAAAGGATTACTTACATGTGGAGTATAAAGAAAATCATGGAGGGCATTGTGAAAAGGAAGGGAAGGGCGAATGGGGGGAAATCGGAGGGGGTGATGAACCAGGAGAGACTGTGGACTCTGAGCAACAAACTGAGGGTTTTGGAGGGGAGGGAGTGGGGGGGGTGGGGGTGGGTGAGCCCGGTGGTGGGTATCGAGAAGGGCACGTATTGCATGGAGCACTGGGTGTGGTGCAGGAACAATCAATCTTATAACACTGAAAAATTAAAACAAACATATTTGGGGAGAAAAAAAAAAGAAATACAAAGGATTATAAGAGACTATGAAAAATTATATGCCAATAAATGAAACAACTTAGAAGACATGAGTAAGTTCTAGAAATATTTAGTCTTCCAAAACTGAATCAGAAAGACAAAGAAAATCTGAATAGACCAATTACTAGTAATGAAATTGAATCAATAACCAAAAACACTCATTACACAAATGTCCATAACCAGAGGGATTCAGAGGTGAATTCTACCAAACATTTAAAGAGGAGTTAGTACATATTCTCCTCAAACGATTAAAAGAAAATAGAAACAGGAGGGAAGCTTCCAAATACATTCTATGAGGTCACCCTTACCGTGATACCAAAACCAGATAAAGACACTACAAAGAAAATTAAAGACCAATAGCCTTGATGAACATAGATGCAAAAATCCTTCAATAAGATATTAGCAAACAGCATTCAACAATACATTAAAAGGATAATTCACTGTGATCAAGTGGGATTTCAGGTATGCAAACATTGCTCAATATCTGCATATTAACATAATACACATTAGCAAAATAAATTATAAAAATTGTATTTCAATAGATGCAGAAGAAGCATTTGACAAAACTCAACATCCATTCTTTATATATATAAAAACCTCTCAACAAAGTAGGTTTAGAGGGAACTTACTTAAACATAATAAAGATGGTATATGAAAAACCCACAGCTACCATCACACTCCATGGTGGAAAACTGAGAGCTTTCCCCCTAAGATCTGGAATAAGACGAGGATGTGTTCTGTCACCAATTTTACCCAACATGGTACTGGAAGTCCTAGCCATAGCAATTAGACCACCTCCCCCCCCCCCAAAAAAGAAGCAAAAGTCATCCAGTTTGGTAAGAATAAGTAAAACTTTCACTATTTGCAGAGGACATGATACTATACATAGAAACCCTAAAGATTACACCAAGAAACTATTAGAGGTAATAAATGAATTCAGAAAAGTCACAGGATACAAAATTAACATACAGAAATCTGTTGCATTTCTATATACTAATAATGAAGTAGCAGAAAGGGAATTAAGAAAACATCCCCAATAAAAGAATAAAATACCTAGGAATAAACTTAACCAAGGAGGTGAAAAACCTATACTTTAAAAACTATAAAACAGTGATAAAATAAATAGAATATGACATAAATGGAAAGACATTTCATGCCCATGGATTAGAAAATCCAGTATTGTTATAATAACCATACTACTCAAAGCAATCTACAGATTCAATGCAATCTCTAGTGAAATACTAGCAGCATTTTCCACAGACCTACAATAATCCCCCAAACTTGTATGGAACCACCCTAAGACCCTGAATAGCCAAAGTCATCTTGAAAAAGAAGAAGAAAGCTGGAGGTATTGCAATCCTGGATTTCAAATTATACTACAAAGCTATAATAATCTAAACAGTAGGGTACTAGCGCAAAACCAGACACCTAGCGCAATAGAATAGACTAGAGGGCCCAGAAACAAAGCCCTGCTCATATGGTCAATTAATCCACAACAAAGGAGGCAAGAATATACAACGGAGGAAAAGATGGTCTCTTCAACAAATGGTGTTGGGAACACTGGACCACTTTTTTATACCGTACACAAAAATTAACTCAAAATGGATTAAAGACCAGAAACCATAAAATCCCTAAAAGAAAACAATGGCAGTCATCTCTTTGACATCAGCTTTAGTAATCTTTTTCTAGGTGTATCCCCTCAAGCAAGTAAAACAAAAGCAAAATTAAACATTTAGAACTACATCAAAATAAAAAGCTTTTGCACAGCAAAGGAAATCACTGACAAAATGAAAAGACAACTTACTGAATAGGAGAAGATATTTGCAACTGACATATCTGATAAGGGGTTAATACCCAAAATATATAAAGAAGTCATTTAACTCAACACACACACAAAATAATCCAATTAAAACACGAACAGAGGACCTAAATAATACTTTGTTTCCAAAGACGACTTACAGACATACGAAAAGATGCTCAACATCTCTAGTCATCAGGGAAATGCCTATCAAAACCACAGCGAACTATACCTTGTACCTGTCAGAGTGGCTAGAATCAAAAAGCCAAGAAATAACAAGCATTGATGAGGATGTGAAGAAAAATGAACCCTTGTACACTCTTGGTGGGAATGTAAACTGGTGTAGTCACCATGAAAAACAGTATGGAGCTTTCTCAAAATATTAAAAATAGAAATACTGTATGATCCAGTAATTCCACTACTAGGTATTTATCCAAAGAAAATGAAAACACTAAATCAAAAAGATAAATGCACTCCTCTAATGACTACAGGATTATTTTCACTAGCCAAGATATAGAAGCAACCCAAGTCCATTGAGAGATGAATGGATAAGGAAGATGTGGTATATATGTACAGTGGAATATTACTCAACCTTAAGAAAGATGGAGATCTTGTTGTTTGTGACAACACAGATGGACCTAGATGGTATTATGCTAAGTGAAATAACCAAGACAGAAAAAGACAAATTCCATACAATTTCTCTTATATGTAGAATCTAAAAAAACAAAACAAAACAGAGCCATAAATACAGAGAACTTGCAGTTGCCAGATGGGAGGGGGTGGAGGATAAGCAAAATGGGTAAAGGGGAGTGGGGTGGTACAGTCTTCCAGTTATGGAATGAGTAAGTCACAGAATGCAAAGTACAAAACAGGCTACTTAGTCAATGATATTATAAGAGCATTGTGTGGTAACAGATGGTGGCCACACTTGTGGTGAGCACAGTATCATGGACAGATTTGTTGAATCACTCTGTTGTACACCTGAAACTAATGTAACGTTGTATGTCAACTACACTTCAATAAGAAAAATATATGCTGCCTCCATTCTAAATCTTGATGGGTAGAAGGAAATGCATGAAAGGAAAACTTTTCATCCCTAACCAAGAAACACGAAGAAAATACCCAGGCCCTTATCTAAAGGGAGTGAATCTGCAGTTGTAACTCACTTTGGAGAATGCTGAAAATACTAAAGAAAGCAAGTAACAACTGTCTCCCAGCAGATAGGTCAAAAAAGACTATGAACTTCTAGGGCATCGGGGTGCCTGGGTGGCTTAAGCCCCTGCCTTCGGCTCAGGTCATGATCTCAGGGTCCTGGGATCGAGCCCCGCATCGGAGCTCTCTGCTCAGCGGGAAGCCTGTTTCCCCTCTCTCTCTGCCTGCCTCTCTGCCTACTTGTGATCGCTCGCGCGCTCTCTCTCTCTCTCTCTCTCTCTCTCTAATAAATGAAATCTTTTAAAAAAATTTCCAGGGCATCTTCTTTGTCAACAGGTATAAGAGAAACTGAGCATGGAGGAAAATTATTTGGAGACAAAACTCCTACTTGAAACTCTGAGATTTTTCACATGAATAATTCCCAACAAGGGGATTGTTAATGTCCATATCAAAATGGCATCTAATCTCTCCTTCACTAGAACACATAACCTTGACAAATAGGAAGCATTTCATTGTAATGAAATTGCTTTCCCTAGAAGTAGGAAAAAGAGATTCAACCAAGTCCGCCTATCTTTTCAAAGGCATAGCCAGTGATAGACAAATTCAGATTTGACCTCATAATTGCCCTGAGCCCATGCACCAAGCCTGAGTCCAGTTCGCTCACTGGACTCGGGCCTGCCAGACTTTTGTTGGCTTCCTTCTCATTGTTGATTATGTCCTCCCATATCTGCCTAGTTTCCAAATAACACTGACAACAGAATATGGAGTGCAGCTTCTGTGTTGTAGTTACTTTGCTCAGTGAAATAGAGTAAGGTTAACTGGAGCCTGCTTTTCCTCATTTTATGAAAGATTTTTGGGATCCTCTGAACTATCCAGAAAACAGCCTGGTAGCCCCTTTTAAGCACCAAGTTCCCCAGCATTTCCAATGGTTGCCATGGCCAAAGGTGGAAAAAAGTTAGAAAATGTTATACCATTCCAGTGTTACAATTTCTAGCATATATACTCTTTCCCCTTAGAAGCACATCATCAGCATTTATATGGTCTAAAAACACAGGGATGAATTCCCATGCTAGCTTAAGAACATCACTTGAAAAGTTGCACTGCTAAACAGCAATGAGAATAAGCAACTTACAGTACTCCACGTAATGTGTGTGACTCTCAGTGAGTGAAAGAAGCCAGATCCCAAACAGTGCATACAATAGGAGTCCATTTATTTAAAGTTTAAACACAAGTAGTGTAACTATATAGTGTTACAAGTTTGCATAGTGGTTGCCCTTTTAGTGGGAGAGGTGAGTGACTTCAATAGGGAATAAAGAGAGCTTTTGAGAAGCTCATCCATCTGTTTCTTGATCTGGGTTCCGAATGCAGGTTGTTCACTTGGTGACAATTCACTGAGCTCTGTGTTTATTATTTGTGTACTTTTTTACATGAATGTTAACACTGCAATAAAAATTAACTGCCATCATAAAACTGAAGGCAGGAAATTTGAAAATTATTCACCAATACTAAAAATAATTTGCTATTATATTCAAAAATTAATATATTAATAACTCTTAGGTAAAAATAAAAATGTTTTTCAATGATTAAGTGGGAAGGGATTACATCAAAAGAAATACGAGGGAAAAAATTAGGCAATAATAAAGTGAGGACCAAAGTTTAGAGATAGAATCTGTTTTATGGCTGAGGAACATAAATCCCATGCCCAAATTTAGGAGGAAGAATGATTCCCAACTACACAGAATTGTGCTGGGTTCCAACCACTTCATTGTAGAGATGAGGAAACTGAGAAGGAGAGAAAAACCACGTGCTCAAGTGCACCTAGCTCCTTGGTGCTGTAACTCTATAACCCAGGCCTCCTCAGGCCTCCTCCCCTGGTGGAGATGAGAACAACAGTTGGGCTACACACTGCAGTGCGATGTTTCAACAAAATAACATATCTGCTGACATTTCAGTTTAGGGTGCAGGTGGACAGCTGCTGTGTGACATTGCAGATTCCAGTGCTCCGGCCTCGGGATATTTCGGGAGTGACTTCCGCAAGGTTGCAATGAGTCCTAAGAAGGCTTGGGAAGGCAACTTCAGCTCTTGCTGAGACCTCAGTGGAAGAATCTGCATCAACTAAACAGGAATAGCGACTCAGAGCATTTGGAAAGACCAGATCCCAAGAATGAGCTGGCCTCATTTTAAGTGGCCTGAGAAACCTCCAGATCATTGGCTAGAGTTGAGTGCAAAGAATAATTTCAATGATTAAATATCGGGGGCAGACTTTGTACATGTCTGTGAATACTGTGTGTCTCTGAATAGGCCAAAGCTCCTTCTCAAAAGGCCCCCTTGGTAGAATAATCTTTCAGGGAAAGGGAATGAAATAAACACAAGAAGCCATTTTCATTTCTTCTGTTCCCTAAGCAATGACGGACACTAGGCAATTCAAACAGATGAGGCTATATGGGAAGAAGTGTTAGCAATGAGACTAAGTCGTGTGGGCAGAGAGATTAAGTTAAAAGGCAGAGTCAACAGAGATGGAGTGACAAACGGGAACAAAGCAAAATTAGAACATCCAACTCAATGAAAAAACAAAATGCCTCCAGTCAATCAAGGGAAAGGTGCACTGCTTCTAAAATCTTATTTTTATTTTCACCAAGTAGCCGGGAACTGTTGACTCACTTGACCAAAAGTAAGAACCGAGAACAGCCATGAAATGGTAATGGCAGAGAAGAAAATTATGGCAATGACTATGAAATGACTCAGAGAAGCAAATGCCTCCATTAACATCTGTTTCTTGAGATTTTTTTTTTAAGAATTTCAGACCCGACCATCATCCATTTCACAGGTTCTAGCAGGCTTTACAACACAGGGAACAACAGAACAACCCCAGGCCTTTCAAAGAACAGTGTTTCCTGAGCCTGCCCCATGACAACCTACATTTGCTGTGAATGCCAGACTGAGCATGATGGCTGCCGGCCAGTTCCCTGCTAGGGAACTAATGGCTGCAACTAAGCACTCCTTTGAAAACTTCCCAGTGCTTAGGCCACTGGTTTGGGATCACTTCCTTTGAAGTCTTGTCACAATTCAAGGCCCATGGAGATTAAGGCAATAGCCATGAAGGTTGAAAATCATGCATTTCTAAGGATGTCACGGTACTTTGTGATAAATGCACAAAATGGTAGTGTGTTGTTGGTCTTTGGGCAGAATCTCTCAAGTTTGGAAAATCAGAGTGGGAGAAGGATGTTTAGCGGTCTCCCAACCTGGGTCCTTGGGGGAGTAGGCCAAGTGCTGGGGTAGGTAGCAGCCTGGAAGTATCAGTTTTCTATATAAATCATGGAAATTCCAGAGGTCCAAAAGTAGGTACAAGATTCATTACACAGGATCATAAGCCTTTGATAAGTTTCAGGGTGGGTGCTCTCTGAAAATGTCCCAGCCAAATCAATGCCCAGGTGCCTGATCCTTCTCCAGGTCTTCCTCCATGAGCACCCCATCTCAGTGCATCTCCGGAGGTGCTGGGGTACAGAGAATGTAGTTTCACTGCTAGGTTATCAGTGGAGCAGCCTCCCAAAGAATGGGAAGAAGCTAAGACAGCAAGTTATCATGACCCTATACATGCTATAACCTAAACAATTACATATACACTATGTATCTTCTGTCTGGCAAAACTCTACAGCAATGACATACATGTGTGTTTATCTATACACATGTACGTATGATATAGCTCATTTTGCTAGATTGTTGTGATCTCAGCGCTGCAAAATACTAACTAAAATACACAGTAAGGGGCTTCTTCCAAAAGTCACCTCTCGGACAGATATCCCTTCTATACAAAATTAAAAACAATATACACACCACCTGGAAGTCTTACCTCATTCTTCCCTTATCACTGTGGCCTTATTCTAAGACATTATCTCATCTGGCCAGTCTCCTGGCCTTCTGTCCATTCACTGTGGGGTTGCATCACTCTAGGAATGCTCTTTTTGTGTGCTTTTGGTTTTCACTCTGAGTCCTATCACAGGGCTGCCAGCCTCTTGTGTCTCTCCAAAGCCTTCCCCAATAGAATCAATATTGAGGTTAAATAGACAAGTGAAGGGGTAACTGAAGATGAGAGCCTGGTGTCAAGATATTTAATTGATAAGACCTGTATCAATATGGCCCAATGGAGCCAGGTACCAAAATTCAATCTGTATACATTTACATAGCTGGGCTACCTGGCAAGGATCTGTAAATACCAGTTCCATCGCTTACATGTCAGTAAGACTGCTCTGAGGAAACTGTACCCACTAAATTCTTAGAATCGTGCACTTAAATATTCCAATTCCAAAAAGACATAGTACATACTGTTTAAGACACTGAACATGAGGGAGTGGTTTTCTTCTCCCTTATCATTTATCATAATTTTCACATAAAAGCCTCTCTTTACACTGACTCACCCAGAGAAGTGCTTTCTTTCTAACCCAGTTCCCTCTTAATCATCAGACATTCTTGATTCTTCCTCCACAGTCATCTCCAACCCCAACCACAACTCAGTCCCTCAATTGTTGCGCTGTGAAATTTCATCAAGGCCTTTTGAAAAATCTAGGCGATAAGGTCCAGTTATATGGCCTGGTAAACCACAACCTCTGAAAGCCCTCAATTTTCTAATCTGTTAAGGATGAATGTAGAGTAAATTATCATCAAGGTGCCTTCAAGTTCTAAAAAGAATCCAAAGATGCTGGAAGAAAGGAGGGAGAAACAAATTAAGAGAGATAAGTAGCTTATCTGTTTTTGGAGCTATTAACACTTTACACTCTGAGCTTGTCTCTGTCATCAAAAGCCCAGAGCCTTCCTATTTCTCTAACAAAACAAACTATCAAGAAAGAATTTAATGTTGGTTTTTGGCCTACACTATAAATTTCTTGAAATCAGAGACAGTATTTGTGCTCTTAATGTCTAGATCCTAGCTCTAATCCTCCATTATTCTTAAACTAGTGAATGTGATGCCTTTTCCAGGCATCCTTTTAAATTAAAATCATATCTCTATAAATAGAATCAAAGATTTCATCTCCTAATAAAAAATTATAAGAGAAGTGGAGAATAGAGGATATTTTTCACAGAGCATCCTTCCAGTATCTCTGAAAATTGGTTCTTTATTTTGGGGGAAGGGGCTGTCTAACCATGAAGCAGGTGAGAGGGCTGGAAATAGATCTAGGGAAAAGAACCCAGAGAAGATGAGAGCTAGCCCGACTTTGTAACAGTGAGTATCCTGGCAGGGAAAAAGCGACTCAAATAGGGGTGAGGACTATTTAAGGGCATCTAACAATGGATAATCCAATACTCTGAGGATAGCACAGCAGGGATCCATTACCCCTCTAAAGCCTGAAAAAGCAAGGGCACTGGCTACTTAATAGGTTGCAGTCTTCTGCAAAGGAAGCCAACCCACAGTGACTGGGCAGGGAGGGACCTGGGGAAATAAACACCCTGATCTTAACCCCCCTCACCCCTGCCTACCTACCCTCTACTGGGGCTTCACATTGGCCAAAAGCAAGTAGAAGCCAAATAACAAGGGAACCCATAGAGGCAATCCAAAAAAGTTATCCTGCTGGGACAAAGCAGGTTGGAAAAAGAATAGCAAGTAGACGAGGATTGGCAAATGGAACGGATCCTGCCCACTACTCAAACAGCTTGCTGACAAGCGTGACAACTTCCACACAAGTAGTAGCAGGAAGAACTCAGGTCTGACTGAGCTTCTCAAAATCGTATGTTGATCTCTGGTCTCCACAGGTCTGCCCCTGTGAAAATAAATTCCCATGCTTGTGACACAACAATCAGTTTAACAGTTCTTTTGAAGCCACAGAGAAGCACCTCTATGGTGTACGAGCTTTGCCTGAGGTATGGGAGACTAACTACTTCGAGGCCTTGGTATACTCTCAGAGTAAGGAAGTCTCTCCACTCCAACACTGAGCTGTGTCGTTGTCTGACATAGTGCGCTTGCCCACAGCCTCGTCACATCTCAGCCCACCTGAAAAGTTCCCAGCTCTTTACAATGACCAAATCTGCTGGGTTCCAGGTCCATAGCTTCCCTCATGTGCAGACAAAAGAACTTGTCTTCTCAGATTGGATTCATCTTTTGAAGAGGAAGAATTTTGGTAGAGAACAATAACTTCCTGTAGTTTCTAGCAAGTGCCAGTTACTTGAAAGAAAGTGTTCCCCCCCCCCCCGCCAGAGGGCTTTGTGAGGAAACACAAATGAAAAAGATCTGTTGGAGCCACAAAAGTAGACTGACTCTCTCTCTCTCTCTCTCTCTCTCTCTCTCTCTCTCTCTCTCCCTCTTTTCTCCTTTTTATCTTATTGTACTTTGGACTTAAAACATGAATCAGACTGTAAAAATTAAAGTCTCATCTTAGCTTTAATGAAGTCCAATTTCAGTGCTAATGAAATACTTGACAGCAATGTGGGCTTGTTTACTCTTCACTGAAATGGTTGCTCCACCAGAATTTATGGGAAAATAACCCTTTCCAAGGAGCTAATGGAATAATTTTTTTAGGTCCCTTTGAAAAATAAACCAGAATAGTAACAGATTCTATATTAGTAAAAAGCCTAAATAGTGCCTTTTCCTGTATATAGTCCTTCTTGCTTAGGAACAAACTGTCAAAAGACTGTAGGTTTCAAAAGAAGGATGAGTTTAAGACAAGCCAGAATAATGTCAAGTTTCATGGAGTCCAGATGGTTCTGTCAGACTTGTCTTTGACTGGTTGGCTTGTGGTGGGTCTTTTTTTTTTTTTCCCTGAGCGCTAAGTAGACATGGGTGATAGAAGCATAGCAAGAAACACTACAAAGACATGTGAATCACTGTAGTAAATGTGGTTTAGAATGTGTGCCCACCCTGAGTTCCCCTTCTTTAACAATCCTCTTCCTCCCAAGAGGTAAGACTGAAGCCATGTAAGTGCTATGTTCTCACCACTCACTGACCCCAGCTGACTAGACCAAAAGTGGACTTTGACTCGGGAAAACCAATTCATAGTCTAGACTGGCAGGAAAAAAATGTCTTTCACCATTTGTCACTGGGACATAGAAAGGTCAGGACAACTAAGTGTAGGCAGTCATTTTGTAAGCTGATGTAAACTTGACTGAAGGCCACCATTTAGAGACAGCTATGACATGCCGGGGGTGGGGGGGAAACCAGCAGAAGTATCAGCATCCTGAAAAGTAAGAGAAATATGGAGCCAATAACAGAGATCAGCAGATATAAAAGACTATGGTGTTCCAAAGAGAAAAGTGAGCACAGATGGGAAGGGTCTGCCTTGACTCATGTTGACTTTCCAGGTCCTGTTGCTAGTCTCTGGTAAGGTGTCAATTCATGTCTTGCCCTTGGGAAGTAGGAATACCCTTGTATCCCTCCAGGGAACGTCCCCTTTTAGCTTAACCCACTTTGGCTTTTACCAACACAGTCATCTATGGACACAATTAACTCTGGAAAATCTGAATCCGGCCCCTCAGGACTTTCGCTCCCCCAGAAGCAATAGCAGGCAGGCACAGGGGTTCCGACAGAAGTGTTGAGCCTGCCTGTCTACTACTAAGAGGGAGTACATCAAAGGGGATCTTTCTGCGCGATCACAGGAAACAAGAGGATTGGCAGCCACTCAGCCCAAGATGGAGTTCCGCGAGGCAGCTCTTAATACCCGGGCATTGGCAGGCTTGGGAGGTGCCCCTGTCAGGGCACGGCTTCCTCCTTCAAGGGACCTGCTCCGTGAGCTTGGTCTTCGTCAACACTTCACACTGAGCGGAACGCCAGGAGGTCTGTTTACATTTTGCTGTCACCTGTAGCCTTGCCTGTTTTAATGTGTCAGCCTGATATTCATTTTAACCACACCAAGCTTATGACGTTGTGCCGACCCTCTCAGATCACGCTTGTCTAATTCAGCAAGGCTAAAAACAGTACATTTTTAAAGCAGTGCCTTATAAAATATGTAACATGTTCTGCAAAATGACACAGTGTACTTTCATTTTTCAAAGCCCCGACTTGTGGATTGCTTGCATAATGTCTCCAGGTAATGCCTAAGTTTGGGGTTCCGGGCCCTAGAGGCGTTTACGTATTCTCCGCCCGTCCGCTCTGCAGCAAGCCTGTGCATTCGGCAGGGCAGGCGGCAGTCAATTCACTATAAATGGAAGTGAGGCTCCCACGGCAAATGCAGCTACCCAAGGCTTTACAGCTACTAGGTGAATAAGCGAGGACCCAGATTCACAAGTACTAACTTGGAAGCCTGTATTCCTTCCGCCACAGAGAAAGTATAGAATTGGACAGAGCGTACACAGTGCAGTCTTTACTGTGGGAACCTATTCACCAGGGATTCCTACTAGTGTTCCCCATTAATAAAACCTGACAGTAAAGCTATGTCTGTCTTGTTCGTGGCTGCATTTCTAGCCCCCAGAATAGTACGGGGTATATGGAAGGTGCATGACTTGGGCTGGGTTTCCCCAAAGCAGATCCTGACATAACGATTCATGTGAAATTACTTTATTGGGAGCTGTTCCCAGGAAATCAGGAGGGGACTAGGGAAATGGGACTAGGAAGGTAAGGAGATCACGCAGAGATAGGACATCAGCTCCTAAGGATGGTAACCCTGGCTCATTCCTGCAAGGGAGCTCGGGAGATAGTCTAGGTCATACCTCAGAGTTATCCCCGTTAAGGGACATGATGACCAGAGCATTTATTCCTTCCTATTAGTACTTGAGGGAGGCCCACAAGGGGACATAAGTTCTCAGGCCTTTTGGGTTCTTTGGCAAGGTGGATTCTGCCAGCTTGAGGGCAACCATTTAGCAAGAAGACACAGATTCTGGGTTCTGGGGGTAAGAAACAGAGTCAAGTGCACAAAAATTGTAAAGGGGCCCAAGAGAATACGGACAGAGCACTGATAGCATGTGGTACAGTGCTCAATGAATATTTGGTCAATCAGGGAAATAAAGGTAAGAAGGCAGGGAGGGACAGAGGAGTATTGTGTCCCAAGTGCTCAGCAATATTCCCTAAGCTAAGCATCCTGGCAATGTTTGCAGATAGATGTTTTTCTCCATTTTCCTGATAACGGATCTGAAGCACAGAATGGTTAAGTAGTTTGCCTAAGGTCACACAGCTTCTAATAAGAGAGCCAGCATTCAAACTGGTCCATCTAGCTCCAAAGCCTGTGCACTTTCCACTAGTCCATACTGTCACTTCTATCACGTTCACATACCACCCGACCTCCATGGAAACTGTCTAACCTCCCTTTTAAGTCACCAAGAGTGAGCTCTTGTGGGTCATGATTTGGGTCACTTTGCAGCATGCGCTTTCTTTGGTCTCATGTATGTATTTTCTCTTATGTCCTCAGATCTTATCCATTTGAAATAGGACCAGGGGGAAAAAACAGAGTTCGACAAGTAGACAATCAGATAAAAAGTGTTGATCCATTCCCTATGCAAAACCGTTGAAAGATGCCAAGTTCTAAGGAAGAGTCCAGTCTCCTGAAATCTCCTCATTGTCAGCAGACTGTAGTTTCCTGAGAACGTCTGTGTTTTCCAGAGCATGTCTGCTCAGAATGTATATGCCAAAAGCTCCTAGGGATTTTCCATCACTTGTTTATATTGTGCCTGGATCTAGTCAAATGAGTTTATTATAAGTAAGATAGAGTGATGGGGTTTTTTTTTCCATGAAATGAGACTGAAAATTGGTTTTAAATATTATTTTCTGCTCTCGACTAACTATAAATGGCATTTAGACTGATTGCACTATTAGTAGGTAAAGGGTGCTGAGTTTTTAAGGGATTACAACCTGATTTAATTTAATTATGAAACAAAATTACCATCAGAGGGGTTTCGTGGGAGGTTATAAGCAGCAGCCATTTCCTTTTTTCTGTATAATGGTCAAGCCTATCCCATTACATACAACTCCTTCTTGAAGGAAAAGAGAACTGCAAATGCTCTTAGAGCCTTGTGCTCTCATCATGTCATTAAGGAGCCTCCACTTGCCTCCAGGGCCCTTCTATGATGTTTTGTCCCCCAGTCTCCATCATATCCATCCATTTTGTCTCAAACATCCAAACTACTCTCTTCATTTTTAATTCTGTAGCAGGATTAGTCTAAGGCTGACAGAGGTGGATTGGGCCAATTAAGGGCCTTCCCTAGGGCAAAACCGTGAAATCAGACTGCATTTCATCTCCACTTTTTTTTTTCCTGTGGCCCCTTAACCTTTCAGCGCCCTCCTCTTTCCGCACCGAGTTTCCCAGAGCGTTCACACCAGAAAGTGTCAACTGATGCTCGCTTATGTTTTGACACTCTCTCAAGGGTACCACCGTTTACAGGAGACCGAACAACAACAACAAGAACAAAGAATGATACTTAACCTAAAAATAGATAGAACAGTGTGTCAATCTCAGGAGGCTGTTTGTCAGGATGACGTTGCTCTACGTAGTCCACTCAGGCTGGGGTCTAGTCCGCTGATGGGCTATGCACAAAAAGGAAATGCCCATTCCTCAATCTCCTTTTGATGATAAATTTAACCACACTTATCACCTGATTTATATCCAGTGAAGGTGGTTCCTGCCCCCAAATGAAAAAAAGTATACAACCCTAGTACATATATCTCTTGTAATCTCCCCTGCAAACATCAAAATAGCAACTCTTTCTTAGCTAGCACACAGCTGACCCCAGAACCCTAAGTAAGTCCCCCACAGCCTAGCTTAGTTCAGAAAAATCATCCAGCCATCCTATACATTTATAAGCACTAATAAATAGCTGTTGTTCTAAGGCACTAGGTTTTGGAGCAGTTTGTTATGCAGCCATAACTGACTGATACAGGTCCTGTTCACCATCATAAATAAGCTAATATTAGGGAGGATTTATACACACAAAAAAGAACTCCCTTGGAAGAAAGACACTTGTTCCCATACTATAAATAACTAAGTGAACTACACACACACACACACACACACACACACACACACGTGTGTTCCTTTATTATTTATCAAACAGGAAAAAATTAAGTTTGGACCCTGCCTGTGATTTATGAAAGTTTAGCTTTTAAGTTACTATGTTTCATTATATGAAGATTACAAAACAGCCCACTTCAGCTCCCACCAGCTTTGCATTTTTCCATTATTAAAACATTCTTATCGCTTCTCGGCCTTTTGGCTAAGATCAAGTGTAAAACATTCTCTGGGCCATGACACCCTTGACTTATATGGCCCAGGGACACTTTTCAGCTATTATTATTATTATTACTATTATTATTATTACAACCTATCAATTATCCCATGAGATAAAAAGGTGAAAAGGGCAGATCTGGATTTACCTTGAAAAATGTATATCCTTTGAGTTAGGTCCAAGGCAAAGCCCTTCCCCTACAGCTGATGCTTGCAATTATTCGTAAGGCACACCCTTAACCACTCCGTGATAGTACAGAGAGTCCATCCCTGACTGGTAGACAATTTCCTAGAAAAGATCTGAGTGCGACTTAGACTACCTCTATGTTATAGAAAATTAGCACTCCTTTTAGCTGCAGAGGGGACTACACATTTTTCAAATAATAACATCAAAGCCCAGCATTTTTCAAGGAATACTGTGTGCATGTTATTTTTCTAATGGATCAGGCCCTGCCTCCCATCCTAGGGAGCCATAGTTTTTTAGTATACTTCTTGGAATAGCATCTCAAAGTTTTCAAAATGCTTTCAAATCATATTTTATCTTCATAAAAATCTTGAGACGGGGGAACTAAGAATTCAAAATCGTAATTGCCTTGCCCAGGGTCACACCAGAGAGTTAAATGCAAAGACCCACTTCACTACAAATTCCTACTGATTTGTCAAGGCCAGTTTTAAATGTGCCCTACTCTGTGAGGCATTCCAGATTCCAGAGGCAGAGAGAGAAGCTCCAAGCTCCATCCTCAGTGGTCCTACGGCTCTTTACGATATCACTCTGTGTTGCAGATATTGGTGATAATGCCCTATGCTAGAAGGCAGTTTTCCAAACCTCGGGAAAACCAAGTCTTATTCACCTTCACTCAGTGCTCAGTGTAAGATAAAGACCTCTTCAATACATGTTTAGTGGATGCCTTAGTACACAGATGACATTTCTTAGTACAAATCATATATATATACATATATATATATATATATATACATATATATATATATATATATCTCCATCCTCTGGCAGCAATATAGAGAAGCAGGAAAATCATGGTGCCTAGAAGGTAAACAGCAATCAGGTTGAATCCTGAGTTATCATTAACTGTCACCTTAGATAGGCCACTTTACCTCACTGACCTTCCACTTCCTTACCTACCAACGACTTCTTCTACAACCACATGGCTAAGGCTAGTTTCCTAAAGTATGGTGACACTGTAGTCAGAGAATATTTTTTAAAATGAGTGGGGGGAAGAGACCAACACAGTGGTAGAAAGAGACATGGAAGTTTCATTAAGTAACAACAACTACAAGAATTCAGAGACCCTGTAATTGTATTTTGAACTTTATTTACTCATTCAGAGTGTAAGTTTTAAACTCCTACAATGTATGAAACACTAGACTCTGGGCATGTAGTTGAATGAAAATACAATGTCTGTAGTCTACAATATAGCACGTCAATTGTCTTGGGGGGAACGTCCCATGTTTTACTATGAGGACTTCAATAAAGGTAACCATTTTTTTAGTTACAATACCTGTTCAGACTTGAGCTTTCCAACTTTAGTGGTGATGATGGTGCTTTGGCAAAACTTACAGTGTTCCCAACTCAGAGATACCAATAAACAATGTAGGGCACCCATTTACCCACCATTTCATCTCCTGCACACATATCACTTGCAAGCACATATCTAGACAGATTTGTTTTAGCTCTGGCCCAAGGCAGCTCAGATGGACCCTCCCATTCTCCCGCTCTCCATCTCAGAAGGGACAGATGCTGACCAAGCCCTGGGCAGAACGGGAACCTGGGCAAGTAATAAACCCACTCCTGCATGTCAAGCATGATATTAGAGAGTTTCAATATGACTGTCATTTTCTCTACTGGCAGGGAGTGATAAATGAAACATACATTTCTATTATCTGCCCACCCTTCAGAGTGATGGATTACTGAATGGGGCGAGATATTACTCCTGGGCACTGGAGAATTATAGATATCTCTTCATGAATGTTAATATCAAATAGTGGGGCCAAATTGCCACAGCAAAGGCAAGAAATATCTGGTAATTCGTTGTTTTATTTTGCACTCAAAAAAAAAAAAAAGCCAGTAATAACAAGGAATGTCTTTTGCCTTCGACCATTTTCCTTATTTTTTTTTCTTTGGAAAGTGAGTAATAACATCATCTTTCCTTCACTAAGGGCAGTATTGGCCGTAATTCGAGGCTTGAAAGCAAAGTGATAGGTTTTGAAAGGAGCTCCTAGAAGGCTCAACACCAACACTCCACTACAAACGAATATCGGTAATGTTTTGCCGACCATAAGGTTGGCCTCATCTGTAACAGTGGAAAATTTTAACAAGTAGAATATCACAAAGCATATAGTTACTAATACTAAATAGCGACTTTAGGTAAAATGGCCTGGGAGTAAAGTGTTTGCAGCAAACTCCCCTTTATTTCACTATTTGCAGCTCACACTTTTAAAAATGGCTTTCTTCCCTTTTCGGCTTAGTGATTCTGAGTTACCCTTTATCACCTGAAGGCTGTATAGTGCCTTGAAGTCCTCATTGCAAAGATGACTATACTTCAGATGGAGATAGAGAGGTAGGAAAAACATGTGAACAATCAGCCTTAATGGATCTGATCCAGGACCATTCCCTGGAAGTTGTTTTATTAACTAAATCCCTGATGTCAATCAAGTTTCCTGCCCATTGGCCTCTTTATCTTCCAGGTCTAAGCCAAAGCAATTCCCACCATTTGGTTCACTAAGTCAAGGTTTACCATGGGAGGAGGCAAGGACACTGCTTTGTGAAGAGAACTGTTAGCGTTACTTTAGATCTCCGGAAGGAAGGAAGGGAGACCTAAAAGCAATTTTTGAAGGGAGATATAGAGTGATTGTATGATAGGGACATGTGCTACATTTCATTGCCTTCTGCCCACCTAACCCCACCCCGGCAATATTTAAGGACATAGAAATGGCTGTGTGGATATTCAGTCATCAAGGCACTAAACACTGGCTGCTTTGTTAGTGGGCAAAATACTGCTATAAATGTCAGGCTCCACAGGGATTATTAAAACTATAGACCAAAAATGACAAAAACATATTATCTCAGGAAACAATTCTAAACCATTTCGGTCCAACTTGATTTATAAGAGAAGCGAAAATATTGTAAGAATATGAGGGGGTTGTTTTCTGACCCTAAAGGAGCACCATTAGCTACGAACTAAAATTCCCAAGATCTGTTGCACACAATTCCGTCTGAGAACAATCTGTCGTAGTCATTTAAAATCCCTGCTCAGGGGACGTCAGGGAGGCCCACAACAGCTGAACTGGAAGGATGCTCAGGAAGGGGAAAATAAAAACAAAGGAGCGCATTCCCAACCGTATTATTGACTTTAGCCTCCTTCTTCTGAAAGATCAAATTGTGCCTTTGTAAATGTTTCACTTTTCATATTTTACCTTTGAGGCTATACTTGTTCTTTGAAACAGTCAACGACTTTTTCAACTTTCCAGATACAAAGAGCCAAGCCGATGTGACACTTAGGGTGTCTTATGGCTGTCCTCATGAGAAGTCAGAGATGGAAAATAAAAAGTTCTATTATTGTCAACCGTATTAGCAGTGGAGAGATGAATGAATGTGTGTGCATGCGTGTGTGTGCGTATATTCATTTTCTGAATCCAATCTATACTGAGAGAGGAGCCACTACTTAAATAACCATTCATTGGCTGTCTTCAAAAACTGGAAGCTGCTGTTTCCATGATGAAAGATCTAATTTATAATAACAGTGCACCACATTAAAAATGAAAAAGTATCAGTCTGCTGCATCAACCTAAATTAAGCTTTAGTAAATGTTCAGACTTAGATAAATCATCTCTGTTAGAAGGGAAGAAAAATTCTTTAATATCTGATCAAGACCAAATCTGAGTTGCACTCATTTCCTTAAGGAGTTCATGATCTTTTGACATAATCTATTAGAACTTGAAAATGTATGATCTACACTGGATATTCAGTGATTGTATGACATCACATTTCTTGTACATACTCAGGCTCTCTACACCCTTACCACCTGGGTCCGCAGCTGCTTGCTCTGCCTCAGCCACTTCTGCGGCCCATCAACTCCCTCAGGCCTGTGTGGTCCCACCATCTGGGATCAATCACAGTGGCTTCAGAAATTCTGAAAGTTCTGCCGTAGCCTCTGCTATGCAACCTGGTGACCAGCCATTTGCTTAGTGTTTCTGGCTCTTCCTTCACTGAATTAGAACGGACCACCACTCCACAGAATGGGATGAAGCATCCTCTTAGATACCAAAGAATCAGAATGATACAGCCTAGAAGTATGGAGGACTTCACTCCCTAACCAATGGTAAAGAGGAGATAGGAGCGAGCCTAGGACATAAATTCTCTCTCCATCCTCCCTCTCATGAACTGTGCAGAGGTACAATTTATCCACACAGCTTATGCACAGACATTCAGAGACATTCCAAGGGGACACATCCACCAAGTTATCTGCTTTGTCTCTTTGTGGCTCATTGTGAAACACTGTCACACATCACCGTGCATTACTTCCCTTTCTCCCTGCCTTACTTCCTTTGTCCTTAATCTCACTGCCTTGTGTTCCCATGTTCCCAATGAAGTATCAGCACTTAATCCCTGTCACAGGCTCTAGAGAATCTGAACTAAGAGAGCTGATTAGAATCATCCCTACATTTTCAAAGGCATGTATTTCTCAGCAAAATAATGGGGAACAGTAGTAAGAAGAGCAAAAATAAACAAATGGAACTACATCAAACTAAAAAGCTTTTGCATAGCAAAAGAAACCATCAACAAAATGAAAAGGCAACCTACTGAATGGGAGGAGATATTTTCAAATGATATAACTGATAAAGGATGAATATCTAAAATATATAAAGAATTCACACATCAAAAAAATAATAATAATCCATTTTAAAAAGGGAGAGAGGACCTGAATAAATATTTCTTCAAAGTAGGCATACAGATCACCAAAAGATATATGAAAAGGTGTTCAACATCACTCATCATCAAGGAAATGCAAATCAAAACAACAATGAGAAATCACCTCATATTTGTAAGAAATGGCTATTATCAAGAAGACAAGTAATAACAAGTGTTGGCAAGGAAATGGAGGAAAAGAAACACTTGTGTACTAATGATGGGACTACAAATTGGTGCAGCCGCTATGGAAAACAATATGGAAGTTCCTCAAAAAATTAAAACCAGAAATACCATACAATCCAGCAATTCCACGTCTGGGTATTTATCCGCAGAAAATGAAAGCAGTTATTTGAAAATTTACATGCACCCTTATGTTCAATGCAGCATTATTTACAAGAGCCTAGATGTGGAAGCAACCTGTCCATCGATAGATGAATAAAGATGTAATATACATGTATGTGTGTATGTGTATATGGGGAAGAGGATTAAAAGGTATAAATTTCCAATTATAAAATAAGACACAGGGATGTGAAGTACAGCACAGGGACTATGGCTAATACTTAACAACTGTGTTTGGAGACAGATGGTACCTGGATTTATCATGGCAATCACTTCATGATGTATATAAATGTTGAATCACTTTGTTGTGCTTCTGAAATTAATGTAATATTGCATGTCAACTATGCATCAATGAAAAATTAAAATTAAAAATTTTAAATTAAAAAAATGGGGCACATTGCATTTTATACATCTTTATGATGTTTTGAGTCCCCAAAAGAATAACAGGCTAATTATTAACATGTATTTGAAATTTTTCTATTTATATGCAATGAGAAAACAATGTCACTCCATTTAAACCTTAAATGTCAATGAGGAAATCAATACTGACTTATTGTTATGCTAGGTTCAGAGGGAAGAGCATGATAAGGTCCTATGTTGTCAGATCACGTAAATCCCATGGCCACAATAAAATGTATACAAACTTTGAGTCACAAAGAATGGATGGTATTTCAGCTTTGCCACCTATTTAGTGGTGAGATAATCAAATTACTTCAACTGTGAGTTTTGTTCCCTCCTCGGTAATGTGGCACCGACCATGCATACTTCGTAATGTGCTAAAATAACCATCTCTGTGCTTAGAACACTGAGAGTGCTCAGTAATTGGTAGTTATGTACATTATTATTGTAGCTTTCCAATTAGGAACAAAAGAAAAAGTCGTGTTTCTCTCGAACTTTTGGAAGAGCTGTGACATACTTGAGTTCTGAAGAGGTATTTTGTTTACAAGTAGTAGAACTGCAACTCAAACAACAAAGGGAGATTGCTGACTCAGATAATGCAGAGAGAAAAACGAATCTGTCCTCCAGTGTCACAGCTCAAAGGCTCTTGTCTGAGCCCTCTTATTCTCCGTCTATCAGGCCCACTTCCCCTTGCTCATTAACTCCATTCTCTCCTATCGCAGATGTTTTTCTATGAGGCTCACCAGCATAACCAGGCTTATCCCATCTGAGCCTAGCAACTCCGGGGAAAAGAGAAGCCTTTTCCAGAAGTCTACATACCAATTCTATGGGAAGGACTCTGATGGCCCTGGCTGGTTTCACACACTCATCCTTTAAACCAGTCATAGTTCCTAGGTGATAACTTACTAGGATTGGCTGAGTCTGATCACTAGTGAGTCCTGGTGGACAAGAGGACAAAAAATGTATTAACTGAATAAAGAGGCTGAGAAAGTTTCCTAGACATACATGGGTACATGCCACTATGAAGGGATCAGCAAACTTTTTTCTGTAAAAGGCCAAAGAGTAAATAGTGTAGGTTTTGTAGGCCACATATGGTCTCAGTTGGATATTCTTTGTTCTTCGTTTGTTTTTATACCCCTTTAAAAGTGTAAAAAAAATAAATAAAGCATTCTTGCTTGCTGGCTATCCAAAGCTAGGCCACAAGCTAGTTTGCCAACCACTGCATTATAGAATAACACAAGAAAAATGAAGGACTATTCATCATGGAATTGGTGATACGTTGGATACAGGTATAAATATTTAGACTTTTAGAACTCCCCATTTCTGGGGAGATACACAGTAGAACAGAGGAGTAAGAGAATCATTTCAATCTAGCAGCCAAAAAATAATTTGTGAACATCTACCTTTGACATCTCAAAATTGACAGCACACTCATAATTTGGGCATTGTATTTTAAAGAGCCCCAAGTCACCTATATTTTGTATATTAATATATAATCAGGGGGAATATAAGGGGTATTCAAGAACTTTAAAAGAGGCAATAGAAAGAACAAAAGAACAAAGGTAGAACCTTTATACAAATGTCGATCCTTCTTCCCTATAAAGTATTCTGAATATCAAATAATGGGAGTAGAGGCAGATTTAAACCTTTTCTGCCCTAATAAATTCAATTCAAAATCAGTTTTAATATTAGACATCTTATGAATATTAATGTTTCTCAACATAAGTAACTAGAGAAAAGAGTATTCAGCATTCCCCTCCCCACTCCACCCACTTCCTCTGTCATTGCCCCTATGCCCTTTTAATGTCTTTTTTCTAACAGTGACTTAGAACATTAATAAACCTAAGGGTAGTGCTCAAGATTAAGTATGGCAAATTAAGTCACTATTTAGAAGAATCCACATCACCGAGTGTCATTTCTGAAGACTTACCTCTTAACATTTGACCAGTGGTTTTGAAATCAGTCTATGAACTTGCATGGGAAAAAATGTATTTATTTTCACCAGTCTTTAACTGAAATTTAGTGTTTCTATTTCCTTGAGTTTTAAACATAGTCAATAAACCACAGTATTAGAAACAAACTGGTATTAGAAGTACCCGTGACTTTGTCATAAAATCACATATTTTCATATCACATCTTACACATTTTACATTTTCATATTACATCTTAAGTATTACATTGAACATGTTACAGCTATCTCACATAGCTCATCACTATTTAGAAATTACAACAGCAGCTTGCTACTAGATCTAGTTATAGAATATGTTAATAAAAACAAATATAAAAACCTATGAAAACTGATGAATGAATGCAATGAAGTTATAGGACACAAAATACAGAAATCTGTTGCATTTTTATACACCAATGAAGTAGCAGAAAGAGAAATTAAGAAAATAGTCCCATTGACAATTGCACCAAGAAAAAAATAAAAAAGGAAAAGAAAATACCTAGGAACAAACTTAAGCAAGGAGGTAAAACACCTGGACTCTGAAAACCATATATCACTGGTGAAAGAAATGGAAGATGAAACAAACAAATGGAAAGATAGACCATGCTCATGGATTGGGAGAATACAGTTAAAATGTCCATACTCTACAAAGCAATCTACAGATTCGGTATAATCCCTATCAAAATACCAAGAGCATTTTTCACAGAATGAGAAAAAATCCTCAAATTTTATATGAAGCCACAAAAGACCTTGAATAGCCAAAATAATCTTGAATAAAAAGAACAAAGCTGGAGGCATCACAATTCCAGACTTCAAATTCTATTACAAAGCTAAAGTCATCAAAACAGCATAGTAGTGGCACAAAAATAGACACATAGATCAATGGAACAGAATAAAGAGCCCAGAAATAAATCCACACTTATATGGTTAATTAATCTACAATAAAAAAGGCAAGAATATGCAATGGGGAAAAGACACTCTCTTCAACAAATTTTGTTCGGAAAACTGGATACAGACAAAAGAGTAAGACTGGACCTCTTTCTTATACCATACAGAGAAATAAACTCAAAATAGATTGAAGACCTCAATGGGAAAGATGAAACCATAAAACTCCTAGAAATAAACTATTGGGACTACAACCAAAATAAAATGCTTCTGCACAGCAAAGGAAATCATCAACAAGTCAAAAAGGGAATGCAAGATTCCCTGAGTGGATATTTGCAAATGATATCTCCAATAAGGGGTTAACGTTGAATATATAAAGAACAACCTGATACCCCCCAAGATTAATCTGATTAGAAATGGGCAGAGGACCTGAATAGACATTTTTCCAAATAAGATGTATAAATGGCTGACACATGAAAAGATGCTTGACATCATTGCTTATCAGGGAAATGCAAATCAAAACCACAATGATCTATCATTACCTTCTACCTGTCAGAACGGCTAGAATCAGAAAGACAAGAAATAACAAGAATTGGTGAGGATGTGGAGAAAAAAACGCTTGCACACTGTTGGCAGGAATGTAAATTGGCGCAGCCACTGTGAAAAACAGTGTGGAGGTTCCTCAAAATATTAAAAATAGAAATACTGTATGGTGACTAACAGAACATAATAAAAAATATTTTAAAAAATAGAAGTACCATATAATCCAGTAATTCCACTCCTGGGTATTTATCCAAAGAAAATGAAAACACTGATTTGAAAATATATATGCACCCCTATGTTTATGGCAGCATTATTTGCAATAGCTGTGATAAAGAAGCAAACCAAGGTCCATCAATAAATGAATGGATAAAGAAGAGGTGTGTACACACACACACACACCAGAATATTACTCAGTCATAAAAAATTGAGATCTTGCATTTTTAACAACGTGGATGGACCTGGAGAATATAATACCAAATGAAATAAGTTGGACAAAGAAAGACAAATTCCATATGATTTCATGTATATGTGGAATCTGAAAAAAAAAACAAAACAAAATAACAAAGAAACAGATATAAACAACAACAAAAACCAGACACTTAAATACAGAGAACAAACTGGTGGTTGCCAGAAGGGAAAGGGGTAGAGGGAATTGGTGAAATAGATAAAGGAGATTAAGAGGTACAAAATTCCAGTTATAAAATAAATAAGTCATGGAAATGAGAAGTACAGCATAGGGAGTATAGTCAATAATATTGTGATAATGTTGTATGGTGACAGATGAGAATTACACTTATCATGGTGAGCACAAGTAATGATAGAACTGTTGAATCATGTTGTACACCTGAAAGTAATATAAACACTATTAATTAGACCTCAATAAAAAATATATTGCTGTGAAATTTTTTAATATTTTGACAACTCCAATGTTAAGTGATTTCCTTTGTGATCCTATGTATTTTCCTTGGCTATGCAGTGTACATGAAGTAACTGCTCACACTGTATTTTTAAAAAGTAAGCAAAGCACACACATACTAGTGTAAATGATGCTTGGTATAGTTTGTAATCTTGTGTATTTTATTTGGGGCGTTTAAAAATATTTTTCTTTTTTTTTTTAGGAGAAAGTATTCTTTTTTTAATTTTTTTAATTTTTTTATTAACATATAATGTATTATTTACCCCAGGGTACATGTCTGTGAATCATCAGGCTGACACATTTCACAGCATTTGCCATAGCACATGGCAAATGAAAATATTTTTCTGAGAAGTGTTCCATAGGCCTCCATATCCAACAAAAGACAGGAGGAAACAAAAATGTTTAAAAACCTCTGCTTTAGACAAAGTCAACTATTCCCTCCAACTTGAAGTATTTTCTTTTCTCAATTTTCTCAGCTTTATATTCCTGATTATCTCACTAGCCAATCTTCTTTGTTGATTTCTCCTCTTCTCTTTGACTTGTGCATTTGTGTTCTATGGCTCACTCCTGGGTCTCTTTCTCTTCCCAATCTGAACTCTACCTGGGTGATCTCATCCCATCCATGGCCTTATAGACCACTAAGCCGATGAGCCCATATCTTCATCAGCAGCCTGTTGTATACAATTCGGACATCTTCACTTGAAGATGTGATAGTAATCTCACGCCTAAGGTGGCCATAAGAAAATTTCTGATTGCCCTTCCAGAACCCAAACCTGTGCATCCCCAGTTTTTCCCATCTTAGTAATAGAACCATCTTCTAAACTAATTGCTCAAGTAAAACCTACCCTCGATTCCTGTTTCTTTCTTTCTTGCTCCACAACCAACCCATAGGCAAGTTTTATCAACTCAACCTTCTGAACACATCATAAATTTGTCTAATTTTCTCACTCATACCTGCTACATCCTAGTTCTAGCAACCTTAACACCTAAATTCATACAATGACCTCCTGACTCATCCCCCACCTCTATTATTGCCTTTGAACAATTAATCTTATCCACAGTAATAATAATTGTATTTTAAAAATGAAACATTTCAGGGGCACCTGGGTGGCTCAGTAGGTTAAAGCCTCTGCCTTCGGCTCAGGTCATGATCTTAGAGTCCTGGGATCGAGCCCCGCATCGGGCTCTCTGCTCAGCAGGGAGCCTGCTTCCCCCTCTCTCTCTGCCTGCCTCTCTGCATACTTGTGATCTCTCTCTCTCTGTGTCAAATAAATAAATAAAATCTTTAAAAATAAATAAGAAATGAAACATTTCAGAAGTGCAAACAGAAAAAAGATATATATACAGCACCCAATAACCTTTTTTGTTATAATGAATCAGATCATTGTCATTTCTCTGCTTAAAACCATCTGATTGTTACCCATTCTAGCTAAAAAAAAAAATTAACAACTCTTTACCATGGCCTACAAGGCCCTCTATGATCTAGTCCTTGGCCGTATCTATCATCTTGTCTCCATATTTCTCTTCTCCTGCCTTACAAGTCACTCACAGTGACCTCGCCACTGGTACTCAAACACATCAAGCTCACTCTCACCTCAGAAGCTTTGTATTAACCCTCCCTTTGCTTACAATTCTCTTCCATCAGATCTTTGCATGGCTGGTTCTTTCTTGTCCCATCTTAAAACTTCATTAAAAGACTTTTCCTGCTCACCCAACCTAAGGAATTCACCTAATCCCTCTCTATCATATTACCCTATTTTCTCTCTTTTTATAATAACTCAACACATTATTATTTTTTTAAAGGTTATTTATTTATTTGAGAGACAGAGAAAGTGAGAGAGAACATGAGAGGAGAGAAGGTTAGAGGAAGAAGCAGACTCCCCGTGGAGCTGGGAGCCCGATGTGGGACTCGATCCCTGAACTCAAGGATCATGACCTGAGCTGAAGGCAGTTGCTCAACCAACTGAGGCACCCAGGCGCCCTATTTTCTCTCTCTTTTTAAAAGATCTTATTTATTTGACACAGAAATAGAACACAAGCAGGGGGAAGTGGCAGGCAGAGAGAGAGAGAGAGAGAAGTAGGCTTCCTGCTGAACAGGGAGCCCCACATGGGGCTCAATCCCAGGACCCTGGGATCATGATCTTAGCCAAAGGCAGACGCTTAACCGACTGAGCCACCCAGGCACCCCTCACCCTATTTTCTCTTGATCATAATATTTTAAATAGACATTTTTGTTTATTCTTTGACTTCTTATTTCTGTCATCTCCCCCCGCCACACACAAACACACACACACGAGCACACTTTATAACACAAACTCTTTGAGATGTGGGATGTCAGATATGTCGTCAGATATGCATAACCTTTTTAACTCTGATACCTGGTAGGTGCTCAATAAATGTGAAGAAGGAAGGAGGGCGGGAGGAAGAGAGGGAAAAAGAAGAAGAAAGGGAGGAGAGGAAGGAGGAGGAAAGTAGGGAAGTAATTTAGCATTTTTAAGTACTCCCTTTAAAAATCTGTCACAAAAAGATTTCGAACAGCATCTGAAAAGACATTTCCAGAGGACGAAATTATTCACAGCACCTAGTAACTTTAAAAAAATGTCATGCTCATATCTTAAGGACAAGAGACAATTGTAAAAGATGAAGACTGAATACACATTGTTACAGCTCAAGAGGCCTAATTGCAAAGTATGCCTGCCTGCTCATCTTTCCATCACTCTAGTCTCCATCCATAACGCCAAGCTAACCACGAAAGAGTACAGTATAGTCATTCAACCAAAGAACAGTGCACCATCCTTCCACTCAGAGGGGCTGATCGTCTCCTAGAGAAAAATGAGCATTAACAAGAAAATGTTTAACTGGAGACAAAGCACAAAATTAATTCCTAGAGGTGCCAATTCTGACTTCCCTCTTCCAGGTTTTCAAAATGTTAAGTATTGATGGATCTGGTCACCAAACCTTAAAGAAAGATGTTTCAAGCTACACTAGGCTTTCTATTCTAATCATCCCCATGAAGAGGCTTGCTTTAGAAAGTAGGGGTGGATTCATAAGTGCTCGAGTTAAGATGTTCTACCCAGACTAGTCCTCGCGTGTGGGCTTGAGAAGCATCTTTTCAATACCTATTATGTGCTAGTCACTACTCTGCATCCTGGAAATTCCAGGATCCTGCCTCCACCAGTTACCCACAGAGAGCCCTAAGGAAAGAAACTTAGCACCTCTAAACTCAAATTTCTAGCTGTAAAATACAAACAATGATAAGATGGCCAAGCTCACGCAGGTTTTGGCAGACTTGATATCTTTGCAGCTGTAGGGCTCCTGGTACCTGGCTTCTTCAAAGCTACCAAGGAGAGTCTCCAGAGTCAGCCTACTAGTAAGACAGAGTTCTATATAATGTAACCTAATCATGGGAGTGACATCCCATCACATTTGCCATACTCCATTGATTAGAAGCAAGTCAGAGACCCCAAAATCAAGGAGTGAAAATCATACAAGAGAGTAATCACCAGGAGGCAGGGATCGTGGGGCCTTCCTCAAAGCCTCCATGTCCTGGCTGGGGATAGAGACAAGTAAAGAGGCACTTAAAACAGTATAATTAATGCTGCGATGGTCAAGTACAGAATGCTAGGTATATAAAAGACTATGTACATAGCTCTTTCTGAGTGGGTGGGTGAGTGGTGGTGGTGGCGGTGAGATTTCCTAGAGGAACGACCATAAGCTGAGACACAGAGGATGTGTACCAGTTTGCCATGTGTACACTGGGGCATGGTGAGCGTTCCAGGCAGAGAGCCTGATAGAATGGAAAAACATTCCCTAAGTAAGAAATAATGCATATGGCCAAACCATATTTCATTTTGTTTGTATTCTACAAATTGCTAACATCTTACCAAGAGAAAATTATCCATCATGGGCACAGGGCCATGCTCAGTAAGTTTAAATACTTTCTTAAAATGAGTATCTAAAGCAAAGACCTTTTCAAGTATGTTCCTCACTCTTAGAGGAAAGTGCTTACAATGTGTTTTAAAAAGATTTCTATTTTATGAGTTTTCATCATTATTTAAAATAGTGATATCCTAAGATTTTAATACATCCTTGGTCTTGCATGAGATCACAGTTCAGATCCAGTTCTTTGTCAGTCTCCGAAGTAATTATCTTCTGAAAAGAAAGGCCCCATGGGTGGGAGAGCACCAGCTGTTGAATGCTTAATACTACATGCCAAGTGAATGGCCAATTGCCCAAATAAAATAGGTATCTAAGCCAGGTGGAACTGTTTATTCTAATTTGCTTATTCAAATTAGAATGTAGCCAGTTCATTTGTGAAATGTACTTACAAAACAATAAACTATTATTCACTGCTAGATGGCATCCTCCTCTATGATGTTTATACTGAAACTCCACTTCAAAAAGACCCTGAACTTTGTCGTCTTCTGAATTCTAATGATGCTCAGATTTCTCAGCCACATCTAACACCATGTCCAGAAAAGTCCATAAAATGGGGCTAGAGAGCACAGCTTATTGTGACCGATTATAGTCAAAGCAAAATTCTTACTGAATTACTTTCAAAGAATAAGTTCTAGTGGTCACGTTCCTAGTATGCCTAAATGTGTCCATAAGGATGACTTCTGGTGTAAAACATAGAATTCCTCATATGAAGAGGCTAAAATGCTATGGAGCATTCAGTAGCTCGTCGAACTAAGAAGTTCATAGACAGTGTCAGTTTCAGGTACAGTTTGATCATGCCTCTGGCTTCACTTCTCTCCTAAATTATAGGCATTTTTCTCAGCTCTGCCTACCCTCTTTCAAAGGCTGATTTCAAAGAGTGACTTCAGGTAGCAATTTACAACCAAGAGGTGGCTTTCCTCAACCATTTAACAAAAACTCTGACCACTGAGCTAAAAAAGCCACATTCAAACCAATCCCTGTGGCCAGGGGAGTGTCATTTGCTAAATTATTTAGTTATATGATTTTGCAGGGAAATGTGTTTAGACACCTCCATCTCTGCGATGCTGGCATGAGGATCCAAGTAACTTAGCCAGCGTGTGGATGGGTCTTACAGAGTATCCAGTATTTGCATTTCAACAGAGGTGTCTTTACGTTGTTTTCATATTATAGATGGATTTATGAATATAGCAGTACCTGAAGATCTCCTGAGACACAGAGAGAATGTCAAGGATTCACTCTACGGGGTTTGAAAATGTAGGACGAAGGAAAATCTCAGGGCCATTCCCAAGTACCTCAAACCAAAAATGCAGCACATTCAACACACCCCAGAACTCCAGTGTTTCGTGCCTATAGATTGAACTCCAAATTTCCCTGAAATTTGACCTCTTATGGCAATTTCAGGACTTGAGAAATGACCCCACCTGAACCAGCAGCCTATACCTGACCAGTTTGTAGAATAAACTTGGAATTGTATTTAATCATGGCATTTCAAGATTCCTTTTCAAAATATCCTTTTTGCCCCTCAAATTTTCCAGGCCTTCACATCTTTCAAGATATCAAACACGATACTTTTAGGAGCCAACCAAGTTATACATAATGCATTTTTATGTTCCTAAATTAACAAAGTGACTTTAGATCTGTGAAGGGTGCTAAAAATTATATAAGCTATGTAAGTATTTTTATTTGTTCAAACATTTCCAGTTTCCTTCAGGGCTTAAAAGTTTCTGAGAACTTTCTATTTCTAAGTAGGCCTAGTTTGTTATGGATGAAACAAAGACAGTCCAAAAACATGTCCATTTTTCTGAGGGGCCTCAGAGCCTGGTTTTTTTTTTTTCCATCTTCTAGAACATCAATCATTTGGGTATAGCTAGCCCCAAAACATAGAGTACTTACACCTCGTGCTTATTTCTAATCAGCAGCGAGGTCAAGCAGACCACGGGACAAGAATTTGACTGCAACTAGTTTGTTTGCAAGGTGATCCCAAGAACTGCCAGTAGAGAAAAATGGAGGTAAGAAAAGAAAGAAACCAGTTCAGGATGTGTTGTCAGGCAGTAGGTGTCTACCATGGGCTCCTGAGGCTTCGTCTTGCTGGGCATTTCTGGGAGATGGAATATAGAATAAGCTTCAGTGTGTGTGTCATCTCATCTAAGGGGCAAGTACGTGGAGTATTTTTTCTTCAAATCCTTTCCATCATTGGCAGGGAGACTGTCCCCCAGGGGACTTAGCTCCTGAATATTTCTGTCCTTCCCATACAAAGGTCAAGAAAAAACCCAAAAGCAGAGAGTTAAAGATGTCTGAAGAAGGATGCTAATAGCATCCACTGGTCCAGTGACCTAGAGGAGACAAGGGCAGGGCACCAACATATTTGCAACAATGCCTATGGCCAAAGATTAATATATACTTATTGATACTAGTCCTAAGTATCACTGGCTGGTTGGGGCTCTTACCTTAAAAAAGTACGATATTCGATGAAATTCCAATTTCTTGGGGTTTACTGAAATCATCTCATTCTCATAACAAGTTATCATGGCAGAGAAAAAAAAAAAGCCCTGAATTTAGAAATGAGCACAGCTAGGTTCCAGCCTAGGCTCTGTGGCCTTACATACAGTGATTCTTGACTATGGACCTTTGTCTCTTCAATGAAAATCAACAGCTTAAGCTAACAGTAACAGAAAACACTTAGATGGCCTTATTACATGCCAGACACCTTTCTGAGTGCTTTGCAGATATTAACTCACATAACCCCCATGACAAGCAATGAGATGAAGACTATCATCTCCATCTTACAAAGAAGTAAACTGAGGCACAAGGTAGGTAAGTAATTTGAATGAAGTCACTTGAGTAATAAGTAGTAGAACGAGGAATGGAAACCAAGTTGCCTGGCTCTTAAATCAAGACCCTTACCTACCACCAGGCTTCCTCTTAATGCAATCACCTATAGGTCCCCTTCCTTAGTAAAGACCTATAATCTTTGACCTCTGATAAAATCAGGCAGGAGTAATGGTATATTCATCTGCTCTATGTTTTGACTTCTATTGTTTGACACAAACTCAACTTGTGTCATTGCTCTTGTGGAATAGTTTATAAGATACATTTAGAGGAGCTAGCAATAAGCAGAAAACATCATGTACCCAGTAGGTCCTAATACATCCCCTCTGGAAATGGCATTCGATGTCTGCACCAGGAAGAGATTTGATTTAAATCCTTGCCTTAAAAAAAAAAAATGAATTGTCTTATCTTTCTAACACCCTTGCAAATATCTTACCACCTATGGAAACTAAACCATCAAAAACTCATCTTTTGCCTGTTTTATTAATAGAGCATATCTTTTCAAAATTCAACCAACATTTGTTCAAGTAAGATGACAGTCATCATCAGTACCAAGCTGGAATTTTCAGTTTCCACTGGAAAGTACTAGTATCTATCAGCTCAAGGTAATCCTTAGGAGCCAATTTCTATCATCTCTTAAAATCTGCTCCCCAAATCTCTTAAAATATCACTTTCAAATGTCTGCAAATTTCCCTTTGGAGTCATAATATTATAATCAATAGTATTTAATTCATTTATAAAAACACATGCTAATTTCCTACTATGTATGGCTCACTATGCTAGGAATTGAGATCTGAGGATAATGATATATCTATTTGATGTCCCTGACCTTTAAAATGCTTCAAATGTACTAGGTGAGAGGGATCCATGGCAATAGTAAAGGAAAGAGAATGACATGTAGAGAGCTAGACTCTAAGTGCAAAGTTATTATGGAATTAGCCATGCTGAATGGTCTAAATAATTGTAATAGTTATGACAGAATGTCCTCATTCATTCATTCACCAAGTAATTATTAAGCACCTATTACGTGCCAAGAATTTTGCTGCAAAGATGCTAATTTTTGCAATAAGGAAGATAGATATGGATCCTGCCTTCATGGAGTTCACAGTTCAGTTGGGCGACTGGCAGACGGATAACTACCTTTATGCCTTTGGCATGTCCCTTGAGTGTCTCACCACTGTCACCTTCTAGGAGCCAAGTCTCACTCTTTCAACATCCATCCTGATTTTTTCTACTTCATGATCTTACTGGCTCTCCCCATCATGTCAAGGAGGGTTACAATGATGTGTTTTTAAAAGAAAAAGAAATGGTCGTCCTTTTTTTTACTGTAACATTCTCCAGCTAGAGCCAAATCCCCCTCAGGCACCAAAAATGGAGGCACATGGGAAAACAACGCAGCCATGCAGACAGTTCAGTAAGCATGGAATTCTCCACATATTGAAGGGGTGAGAGAAGGAGAGAGGTTTAAGAAGCAATCATGCCAAGAAACACCAGAAGAGTTTGTAGGAAGCTACCCAACCTGGCTTCCCTGGGTCACCGTCAGATCACATTCTCTTCTGAGGTTTTGAAGGCAAATTTGTCATTAGATATGGTTTTTCTGCTATATAAGAGAAAAAGAAAAGAAACTGAACAAAATTCCTCAGAAGAGAAGAAGGCAAGAGAGGAAAGAACGGACTGATGGTGCTGTAAGATGCAAGTGACAGCCACTGTAAAATGCAAGGATAATATGAAGTCAGATATGCCTCTGACATTCTGTAAGGCTTCCGAACATCCTGCCCACCCTTCTGAGCAGAATTCATTTGATTCTTTGCTAACTTTGCACTTAGTTTTCCCACTATGAACAGTAACTAGGAATGTGATTCTGGCTATGGTAACGTATGACTCATGCACATCCATTGGCACCTACTTTGGTCTCTTATCAGATGACCTGCCTGACCTTGACAGTCTTCTCTGCTCTGGGACAATCTGCAGGATGGCATTTAAGCATAACCAATCCTAATTCCTTTTATCCCCAAAGGCTCCCAAGACAGCAATCTTGGAATAATCCATGCCTTGCAATTCTCACATTCCTCTTATCTCTGAGACTACTTTTCATGATCACTTTGATGCTACTTGAAAATATTCTCACCATGACCCCCAATAAAACAGAAATCCCCAAATATATCTTGACCTCTTGTGTCAACTCTTGCAGTACTACCTCCTAATACCTTTCTAAATCCCTCTTGAACATGAGAATTCTTTTTAGTGTAGCCACCCATAACTCACTGATCTTAACTATAGTTATAATCATTTAAAAAAACTTTTTTTTTTAAACTTTTCATGTATTGCCTCTTGAAGCTCATTTTATAGCTAAGGGCTTCATTCCATTATGTCAGGTTTCCACTGTAAAATTTAACTGGACAATTGAGGTAAAAATATTAATAATCCAGAGAAGAGCTGAAAGAAAAATTAGAAACTGGAATGGTTTTACCACCAATACTTGCTACTCTCTCATCATCTATGTGCTTATCGCTTTGAGTTAGAAGGGAAAAGAAATTAAGACCAAGGAAAAGATCAGGGTAAGAGAAGAGGTAGGTAGGAGGATTCTCAGAATCAAATCTGGCTAAAAAATAACCCAACTTTCCTTCCCATCTTTCCCACCGTATCCCTATCAAGTACTGCCTCGCAGCCAACTCTAATGCGGAAGGTGCCTTGAAAAGACCCTTTGTGTCTTGAAAACAGCATGAACATTGGGAATGGATGAATTTGGACTCTAATCCAATCTCTATCATGTACTTGCTGTTTGACTTCGGGCAAGTTGCTTATCATCTCTGAAATGGTTTTCACATCTACAGAAAAGGATAATAAAGCCTTCCTCATAGGAGTGTTGTTAAAATTAAATGAGATAACCTAGAGAAAGCATTCGCCAATGCAACACACTTAATACATGGTAGCTCCTTTCCATTACCTTTGACCGAATGATCTGAGGAACGTGTTCAACAGCAAGGTAAAAGATTGAAAATTCCACTGAGCTGCCCAACTGCAAACCCAGCAGGACATCAGATGTCTCTTTGTATTTACCCAAGGTATTCCATTTGTTGGGATGGCTTTTCTCCTTGATTTAGTAAAGTACAAGTAGGCTGGCCTTAAAACAGTTGTCATCAGTATTTACTAATGGCTCACTGTCTGTGCAACACTATATTGATGCCACAGGGGAAGCCAAATCAATGAAACATGACGTTGGTCCACAGGGAGTTAGTAACTGAGGTGGACTAAACTTCATCCAGGCAGGCTAAGTGGTTTGAATACCTTCCAGATAACAACTTTCAAACCTGCAAGATCTTCACACTGATCTGGTTTGTATATTAAATATGTATTTCAGTAGGATGGGGTCCAGGAATCTGTGTTTGTGATATGCTTCTAGGTAATTCTGACATTCGCCCAAGCTTGAGAGCCTCACTTCTTTAAAAGATGCCTCTTTACCGTACAGATTAATTTATAAATCAAGTCGTGTCCACACTATGTTAAGAAGTCCAGGGAGATGTGCTTGTCTCAACACCAATAAATATGTCATTTCTCAATACCACTGTTTTCTGTTGGTCATACTATGTGTGAATTAACTTTTGGGATTTTTGTTCTTTGTGTTTTTAAGGTAACTCTGCAGGTCCTGAATGCAAGTAGCCTGACGGAAGTTATTATATATAAAATAAAAATAAAATGTACTAGAATCTTCTTGGATGTCAATGGCAAAACTAAATGTATAAATGAAAGTTTTTAGCTGTTTCCTATCAAATGATGCATCAATAAATGCATTAATGCAACCTGTGCATCAACTTTTAGACAGAGCTGTATCCAAAGTAACTTGCCCAAACCCTTCAAACCCCTTCAAGATGGGTGGATCCCATCTCATGTACACTGCATTCCAAAAGAAGGCATTACAATCAGACAGTGCACTTTATCTTGGTAATGTTGTATGGGTTATTTTAGACAGGAAAGCTCAAAGTATTCGTGAGAAGAAAGTAAGAAAAGAATATCGAGGGGACACATGCGTGGTTCGATCGTTAAGCGTCTGCCTTCAGCTCAGGTCATGATCCCAGGGTCCTGGGATCAAGCCCCACATCAGGTTCCCTGCTCGGCGGGAAGACTTCTTCTCCCTCTCCCACTCCCCCTGCTTGTATTCCCTCTCTTGCTATGTCTGTCTCTGTCAAAATAAATAAAATCTTTAAAAATAAATCTTTAAAAAAAAGAAGAAGAAGAATACCGAGTACATGAGTGGAAATCACAAATTCTGATTTTAGAAGACATGGTCTCAAAAAATTTTAAGTATTTTATTTTTTCTGGATTTGGACATCAAAAGAACCCCAAGCTTTACTTGCTCATTCCATGATGTCATTCAACCAATGCTTATTGATGATGTGTTATTTTCTAGGCATTCACTGTTGTAGATGCCCCACATGCCGCCATCCACCCTCTTCTTAGCTCTCACCATGCTCTTACACATCATGGGCTTTCTTCACGCACCACCTAACTTTCCACCCGAGGGTGTTCTTGGGCTAAGCTCGAGCACAGGGTAGGACCACATGCCAGGAGCTAATAACCCTCAAGCAATGAAGGATGGGAGTCGGTGGGTACGTATCTCAACTTCCTCACCACTGGGTGGGACAAGTCTGCCAAGGGTTTTGTAATGTTTCTCACAAGTCCCTAGTTAGATCGAGCCCCAGGTACTCATAACATTAACAGGATTATGAATATATTCTACAAAGTCTTCCTTCCCTTTCCCATCTTACTTCCCACTCCCTCTTAGAGTTTCTTGGAATCACCTTCCCAACAATCTACTTGCTTTCAAAGCCTCACCTTCAAGGTCTATTTCTCGATGAACTTGGACTAAAACCCCAGGTCATAAGAGAGCGAAAAAGACACACCCATATCCTTAAGAGATTCAAATACAATTTGAGAGACAGAGACAGACCCACAGAAACTGATAAGTGAGATATGGTAATCTAAAATATCTCCCAGTAGCACAGAAAGAATGACTCTCCACACAAGGAAGGCTTCACAGATGACGTAAACATCCTAGCTGTCACGAAGTATGAGTAGAAGGTTTATATCTAAATAAGAGAAAGGCATTTTAGACAAGGGGAAGAACACGTACAAGCATGGTACCCCTACCACCTTTTACATGCACACATACAAAATCCTTGAAATAGCTTGTGTACTTAAAGTCCGGAGTATACTGTAAAGAAATACAGAAAACAAAAGTATTAAGAAAAAAGAAAAAAAACAGTTGCTTGGTGGCTGGTATCCCAATGTTCCTTGCCTCCCCTTAACCACGCCTTTGTGTAATGCTCTACCACACCGAAGCTGGCCTAGCCTTATGAGTCCTTTGTCGTAAGACCCAGTGGAAGTGACCTGCGCAGTTCTGGGTCTCAGCTTTAAGGAGACTTGAGCACTTCTCTTCTACATTTTACACTTTACAGAGCCCTGAACTGCCATGTAACAGGTCTGGTCACCCGCCTTTGAGTCATCAGAGAGATTGGCCAGATGAAGAAGCTAGGACCCTGGAGCCCTAGGGTCCCTGAACACAGCTGTTCAAGCCAAGGTGCCAGATAGAGGAGTTCAGTCATCTTATGTCTACCAGTCCCATCTGCTCTCAGACTTCAGAGATCCCAAGAAAAACCAGGAGGAGAACCATCCAACCCACAGAATTGCTAGAGATAATTGAAAGTTTGCTTTAAGCAACAAATAAAAAAGTTGCTGGGGGGTAGCTTATTATGCAGCAATAGAGAAACAAAACAGTTGCCAAAATGTAAACAGTGCTGAAAGCCATAATGAGAGGTCTGCACTCAATTTGGACAAAAGAAATGAACAAGGCAACAACCCTGATTTGAGTTCAGTGAAACGTTTTGGACAGAGAAGATGAGGATTTGAAAGGAGAGCCAACATTGATCAAAGGTCCATTATGCTCCAGATACTTTGTAACTCTTACCTCATTTAATCACAAAACCCTGTGAGCTAGACAATGTTATTCCCATCTTACACAGAAAGAAGAATCATATAGCTTGCCAAGCTCACCCCAGGTCACAGTGTCAGAGCTGAGACTAAATGAAACTAATGATGTACTCTAAAGGACTAAATGAAGCCATCTTCATTCAGGTAAGAAGTAACCAATTTTACATGTAAAGGCATAAGATGAATAAGGTGACATTTTAGCATTTTGCATTTGGAGAGTGTTTTTGCAAAACTGATGATAATATGTATAAAGAAGATCGAGGAAAATAAGAAATTCCAAAACATCTCACATGGGAAGGACTCAAAGTATTTCTAACTCAGTCTTCCAGGCTTCGGGTCAGAGGCTGCCTTAATGCAAACCCTCCGAGATTCTACACTAGGGCTAGGAGAACTTACACACATCGAGGGCCACCAAAAGAAAGTATTTCTCTCCTTCAGTGTCCAAAGGGCAAGATTTTTAGTTTACCAGAATTAGAAGGGAAGAGTTCAGCAATATATTTATTTTTTCCGTGTTCCAAGATTCATTGTTCATGTACCACACCCAGTGCTCCATGCAATCCATGCCCTCCTCAATACCCACCACCAGGCTCGCCCAACCTCCCACTCCCTCCCCTCCAAAACCCTCAGTTTGTTTCTCAGAGTTCACAGTCTCTCATGGGTTAGGCAATATATTTTTAAGAAACACAGCTACACTATAAAAATAGTATGTGGGTACCATTTTTCAAGAACTAAAAAAAAATTTTTTTAAAGATATAAAAGTGAGGGGTGCCTGGGTGGCTCAGTGGGTTAAAGCCTCTGCCTTCGGCTCAGGTCATGATCTCAGGGTCCTGGGATCAAGCCCCGCATCGGGCTCTCTACTCAGCAGGGAGCCTGCTTCCCCCTCTCTCTCTGTCTCTGCCTACTTGTGATCTCTGTCAAATAAATAAATAAAATCTTTAAAAAAAAAAAAGATACAAAAGTGAAAGCTATATTCACCAGAAAAAAATGCTACCTACACATTCATCCATTCTGAAGCACCAAAGGTAGGATCGAGAATGTTCCTGTGAGAGCCATGGATACTCCAAAAGCCAAAAGACAAACAAAACAAAACAATACGAAACAAAAGCTCCCAGAGGAAACAGTAACTTTATTTTTCTTTATTTTTAGAGCAAAAGAAAGATTAAATGTTCTCTGCTTTAAACATTAATCTTGGAACACTGAAAAAAATAAACGTATTTGGGGAAAAAATAAAATCTATTGAAAATTCAAAACAAAAATTAACAAAAGGGAGCACAGAAATACTCTCCAACACATTTTTTATTTACATTTTTTAATTTACTTTTTTATTTACAAGAAAACTATATCTCTCTTGCATCTGTGCAATGAATTCAGAAAATAAAGAAACTAAGTGAACTTGGGCCCTGCTGGTGGCACAGCCATGGACTGTCCAATGTGCCAGACTGCCTGTTACAGAATCAAAAGAACGTCCTTCCTTAGAATAAAGCCCCTGAAAAGAGAGAAAATAAGGATTCCCAAGGGAACATTCCATCCCAGTCAGAGTGAACTGTCTGCTGCCCTAACACACCATGCTCTGTTAAGGTGGTGTGAGGAACTGAATTTTCCCAAGGCCACGACAGTATCTGTGTGACTTCCAAGGGTCAATCAGAAGAAACCTTAATTTTTTTTTTTTTTTTTTTTTTAAGCAGCAGCCATGTAGTTTCTCCCTTGTGCCTTTGGAATGCTCACTCTCTGGATATCCCTTTCTGGATGCCCTCTTTAGGAACCCAGCCACCATTCTGTGAGAAGCCCAAGCTACACAGGCAAGCCACATGGAGTTCCCTCTGGTCAACAGTCCCGCTGAGCCCTGGCATTGAGTCATCCCAGACACTACAGAAGAGGCCTCCAGATGATTCCAGGCCCCTACTCTCAAACCACTCCAGGCAACTGACTCTTCCCAGAGGACCCAGACATTACAGGACAAAATATTCCCACCCCACTACACTCTGTCCCATTTCCTGACCAAGAGAATCTGTGAGCATGAGAGAGAGAGAGAGAGAGAGAGAGAGAGCGAGAGAGAGAGCATTGCTTTGCACCACTATTATAGTGGTTTGTTACATGACAAAAGATAACCAAGATAATACATGTATTTGGCAAATACTATTCCCTCTTCACTGCCTAGCTGCCTCCTACTCATACTTCGATGTCTTATTTTACCCACCATTTTGTCCAGGCCGCATGTGACTAGTCCCACACCCACCCGTACAGAGGACATAACACACTGTATCTTAAGTGCCTGTTCATCAGTTGGCCTCTCCCACGACACTGGGGTTCTCTAAGGGTTGAATGGTATTTGTTCACTGCTGTTTTCGCAGAGTCCAGTGTAGAGTATGGTACCAAAGAGCTATGCGTGGATCAAAACATGGCATCAGCCCTCCACCCAGTGCACTAAGGGAGGGCACAGAGCAGTCATGCAATTAAACTGAATGGGCTGGCAAACACTAAATGTTCACAAGCCTGATCCTTCCTTCTGTACCTGACAAGATGTTAGGATATGCTTTTTAAAACTCAAAAAGGATAGAAATAATGGGCTACATACAGCACTACTATTGTAAACTAACTATGATTAACACGCTAATGGCATTAACGGGAGAAAGCAGACAACATGCACCCACAGATGGGTGATGTAAGCAAAGAGACAGAAAGTCTAAGAACAAACCAAAAGGAAAGGCTAGAAATCAAAAACACTCTAAGAGAAACTTTTTAAAAATGTCTTTAATGTGTTCATCATTAGATTGGACACAACCAAGGAAAGAATCAGTGGCCTTGAAGATTTGTTAATAGAAACTCCCAAAATTAAAATGCAGAAGGGAAAAAGAAAACTAGAAAAATGGGGCAGAATATCCTAGAGCTGAGGTACAATTACATTATACTATGGATATAATAACAGCATTCTCATCCATCATCTGTACTTGTCAAAAAGTTAATCACAGATGATTAATCTAATACTTACATGCAAATTCATCCATGTAAGAGGAGGCCTGTATCACCACACACACACACACACACACACACACACACACAAATATGAGATGTTGATAAAATCTCAGTATTTTGAGTAATAAAAATAGCATCTCTAGGGTATATTCTTCCGTGAGGAAAAAAACATCTTTTGTGGGGTGGCTTTGTAATTTTTTTAATTTAAATTCAATTAGCCAACATAGAGTACATCATTAGTTTCAGATGTAGCGTTCAGTGATTCAACAGTTGCATGTAACACCTAGTGCTAATTTTTAATTACAGGTTTTCTTTTGGCTATCCATACACTGGTGTTGTCTTAGGAGAATGAACATGAGGCGGATTTTCAATAGCTAATATGTTCATGAGAACTCAGGGAATCTTCTAGAACAGTACCATCCCATAGAATTATAAGCCACACATCTTCTTATAAATTTTCTGGAAACTTCATTAAAAATGTTTTTAAAACATTTTTAAACTAGATAAACTAAATCAGAAACTGTACTTTAATACAATCTATCTGAAACGTTATCACTGTAACATACAATCAATATCAAAACAATGTTAACGAGCTATTCTGCATTCTCTCTTCCATACTAAGCTTCAAAATCCCATGTTTCAACTGCTCAATAGTGACATGTAGCCAGAGCTACCCTAATGGGTAGCATATTTATAGGGCCTTAAAAATAAATTATGGTTCCCAGACCAAACATACCAGAATAACCTGGGAACTTTTGAAAATTCAGACTCTTGGGTCTCACCCAGACCCAATGAATCAGAATCTGCATTTTAACAGGATCCAGTCCCGGTGATTCATGAATATTAACACTTGAGAAGCACTGGTTTAAGAGGATGGGTCTTCTGGAGAAATTAGAGAAGTAGGGAGGAGCCAAAGAATAGTACAAATTTAATGTGCTCTAATAAGCTCCCGGGTGATATTGACGCTACTGGTCCTCTGGCCACATTTTGAATAGCAAAGTCCTAGAAGATTTAGTCCAGGAGTATCCACTGAGTACTTTCAATTTTCTCAGCATTATGTCAATTAAAAATGCACTAGACTCAATCTAGTCCTAGAACAGCCTACGTCTACTTGGAAAGACAAGACCATCGCAGATGAAAACACTAGAAAGCAATAAAGGGCAGTCTTACTAAAACAACAAAATACTGACTCAGACAGGCAATACTAGGAGCTATCAGGGGTATGAACAATTTGAGTCTGTGTGCAAGTTCTGAGACAACAAAGCTTCTCCGGTTACCAGAGAGGAGTTTCAGAGGGACTGTGAAAGCTCAACAGCTGCCTTTAAGGAAAAGGGAAAGCGGGGAAAGAGGGGTCTGGGCTCTGCTTACTCTGTGCAATGGTTCTTGGTCGTTCATTGTTTTCGTTACAGGATCCCTGAATGTTTTGATTATACACACCCTAAGACAATGTATCTTTAGAAATATATGTGTACATGCTATGCCAATCCATAAATCCTTATAAAGATTAAATTCCTTATCTTTTGGAATAAAAATTCACATACATGCTCCAGTGTCATCTTCCTGCTTTTAATAGATTCAGAAGCCACTGCTCTAAGCCAGCTTCCCCCACCCCCAGGGAAACATCTTGGTACCCGGCACAGTGTGATTCCAGAAACAGAGTGGGGTGGGGAGGGTGCCAGGAGACTGGGGGGTGATCCCAACTCAACCTTGCAGTGGCAGATCTCGCCGAGGGGCAGAGTTCGGCCCGTCGCCGGAGGATTAGCTGTGCGAGAGTGGGGCAGGCCTCGGAGGAGATCTGTGAGGTGCTCTTCCCCCTGGCAAACCCTTTCATTAGCCTTCAGATCTCAGCCTAAATGGTCCTCAAAGAGGCCTTCCCAGACCTTGCAGTCTCACTTCTGGTCTGAACCATTCAGCCCACTGTGTTCTCTGCCCACCTAATATTCTAAGCTGTAACTCTTAGCTTATTGGGGGGACAGCGCCTTTCACAGCCGTGTTCCCTCACCGCACTGTAAGCCCTTCATCACCGCGAGCAGTGAGCCCCTGCTCCAAAACGGAGCAGGGGCTCCGGATACTTTTGTAGATGGAGAGACAAAGGAAATTAAATACGGCTCCTGAGGTCCTTTTAGGTCGCATGTATGCTACAATTTTCGACTGTGTGATGAGATCACTCTTCTATCTCGAAGCAGAAGAGTCAGAAGTGACTGGACCTTACCCACTGGAGCTCAGATGGTGACTAATTTCCCACACCGCTGTATGGACTGGAGGGGTGAGAGGACACACAATGTGAAAATTATTCACATTTTTATCTCCATTTGAGCCCGTTCTTAATCATGACTCTTTTTATAAATGCTTTTCCAGTGTGTCAGGAAGATATATATTGTTTGGGCCTGGGATCCATACTGGGCTTAATGAGGAAATGTCAGCAACTGTCAAAATCAGAACTCTTGGCCGAGGTTGAGGAAATCCAATCAAGCAACATATGGTCAACAGCAGAGGGTTTGTTCTCTACTTTCTCTGGGTTCTTATTTTGTTATTTATAAAATTGATGCAGTTGGTCATAGGTTATTTGATTCTGTTTAATCAGTGCATATGAGCGCTCTATTTACTATGTTTGTCTAACAACACAACATGCCCTGACTTTAAATACTGATCATACTTGACATGCACAAGATGCCAATGGCCAAGAGCTCCAGTTCTTATCACACTCAGCATTGGATTATATTCTTTTCCAGCCACATCTTTTGACATCACATAGGCTTGCCTTTGACGTCATTATGAAACCACTTTTATTTAATATTAGAGTCAGGCAGGTGCTTAGCTCACTTCAGGGACCATGACTGAGCATGCACTAAGTGACTCCAAGTTTGCATCTTGCTGTCATGTGTGTTTTAATAAACGCATTTAGCATAGCCTTGTTCTGATGGGGAAGTTTCATAAATACGCAATCATCAATCCTTGCATAGCTGCCTCAGTTTTATTATTTTCTTCAATAGATTCCACGCACGTATCATTTTGTCATTTCTCAATTGAGGGAGGGCTCAGAAGTTGCCAGAAGCAGCCAAAATTCCCATTTATAGAATTCCTTCCCACTGTATTGAGATTTTTCACCTTTCATAATCTTTCTAGAATATGTTTCTGAGGGATTTCTCAGAAGACAGATACATCGCTTTCTGTGACTGATGACAGTCTGACTTCACAAGTGGCCTTTTTGAGAGGTTACTAAGACTTGACACATTAACATCTCATAAATCTAGTATGTTCCACTTCTAAAACATGCATTTCCTTTCCAGCCGCCAGAGCAGAAAAAATGCTTGGGCTCCTTTGCCACCATGTCTAAGAAAGGTAAAGGGGAGCCACTTTTGCACAGATAAAAACCTGCTCGAGGTCTCAGATATTTTATGTACATAGCCGGTTTCTCTCTTGCAGCCTCCAAGAAAACACATATGACCTTTGATAGTTCAGAAAAATCTTGTACGCCTCTCTAATAATTTCATTATTCTTCCTGGAATGATGTACCAGCCGGTAGAGACAGCTTGTGCAACTCAGCTCATGGGTAATTGTTCAGTCTCATGCTGTTTTAACAACATTGGCTCCATCATCAGTGCAAATAGAAACAGTGGAAAGAATCTGAGGAGTGAGATATTTATTTGGAATTTCGGCGATGATTAGGTTTTCCCAGACACCGCAACGACGGTGCACTTTCTGGGAGATGGGGCAGCCGCTCGGTGCTACCAAGTCCCCCGTGAGAGCCGCTCAGTATTTGCTGCTAATGATTATGATGTAAGTGCATGAGGCAGCCGTCAGTTAACAAACCCCGTGAGTCTAAATCAGCCCTGACTTAACTTGCCCTTCAAGTAAAGGTTAAAACATGGAGAAACTCAAAATACACATTTTGTACAAGAAATACACAGCGGCTTTTGAACGAATGCACAAGCCCCACGTACACTTTTTAAAGGAAGGTATCCAATGTTTCCAACTAGGTCTCTTCTGAGAAAAAAAAAAATTTCTCTCCCCCTCCCCCTTCTCACTCTACACATACACACACACACACACACACACACACACACACACACACACACCCCCTTCAGTATGATCATACACAAGAAAATTCCAGAATGTAATGCAATGGTCTTCATTATCACAAAATAGATAGTGTAGGTAATATTTCCTGCAGTTGGTCTCAGAAACTCGCAACATTTTCAGGATGGGCTGGTGTTTCTACTAAGAATCACTTGCCCTTCCTTCTTTCCTGTTTATTGTACTACTGGTTTACTCACTATGGACAATCTCACACTGTGACCACTATCTTCCAGGGCCAGGCTTACAAATGTCTACTCCAGGGGTTCTCAACCCTAGCTGCACATCAGAATCACCTGGGGAGCTTTTAAAACTCACCAGGCCTGGGTTGCACCCCAGGCTGATTAAATCAGAACTTGGGAGCTAGGGGACCCAGTGTCAGCCCTTCCCAAGCTCCTGCGGTGACTCCCCTAGGTAACCACAGGTGAAAACCAATGGTCTATCCAAACAAATGGTTTCAACATTTAAAAGGCAGCTGCGAGTTAAAAATCTAAGTTCCAATAAGCCATTAGACAATTGCCAATTATGTAACCTGGTATGATTCCACAAAGCAAGACTTGGGAGGATGGCAAGAAGGACATGTTGATGTGACAGGCTTAGCAATTGCTGCCTTGCCTGAGGAACTTTTCAGTGCAGCACATGCTAGACTCCCTGAGTTCTGACTCCATCTCTGCACATGGGACCTAGGCAAGGTCTTCCACCGCTTCCCTATCGCCTCACAGCCTGAGGGGCACGGAGATCACCACTATCCACTTCCTACTATGACCACGAAGCAGACTGACACAGCCTCAGTGAACATCTTCTGCAAAGGGCCTATCCTTTCATCTCTCTAGCTCATTCGGTCACTGGGCAACTGCTCAGCTCTGCCAGGTGTAAACACGAGGTAAATGATCGGGCATGACCGGGTTCCAACAAAGCAGTACTGACAAGACACCCAGAATGGGCCCAGGTGAGCCCACAGGCCATGGTTGGCCAGTGCCTGCACGAACCCAGGGCCACTTGGCTGCTAAGGAGGGTGCTATTTTTAATGACACTACAAACAAAGGTCTGGTATCTAAGATCTATAAAGAACTCCTCAAACTCAACACTCACAAAACAGATAATCACGTCAAAAAATGGGCAGAAGACATGAACAGACACTTCTCCAAAGAAGACATACAAATGGCTAACAGACACATGAAAAAATG
>CM052801.1:15562647-15573882 GCA_028533885.1 Nasua narica | reverse complement strand
TACACCTTACACTAGCTAGAATGGCCAAAATCAACAAGACAGGAAACAACAAATGCCGGAGAGGATGTGGAGAAAGGGGAACCCTCCTCCACTGTTGGTGGGGATGCAAGTTGGTGCAGCCACTTTGGAAAACAGTATGGAGATGCCTCAGGAAATTAAATATACAGCTACCCTATGACCCTGCAATTGGACATTGAATTCTTGGTTGACATATATTTTCTTTTAGCGCTGGGAATATGTAATTCCACTGCCTTCCGGTTTCAATGATTTCTCATGAGAGTCAGCTGTGAATTTCTTATGTATTCCTTGTATATTACAAGTTCTTTTTTTTTTTCTTCCTGCTTTCAAGATGCTCTCATTGTCTTTATCTTTTGACTGTTTGTTAATTTTTTCCCCAAATATGTTTATTTAATTTTTTCAGTGTTACAAGATTGATTGTTCATGCACCACACCCGGTGCTCCATGCAATAAGTACCCTTCTCAATACCCACCACCAGGCTCACCCAACCCCCCACCCCTTCCCCTCCAAACCTGAGTTTGTTGCTCAGAGTCCACAGTCTCTCATGATTCATTGTCCCTCCGATTTCCCCCCATTCACCCTTCCCTTCCTTCTCACAATGCTCTCCATGATTTTCCTTATGCTCCACATGTAAGTCAGACCATAAGATAATTGACTCTTTCCACTTGACTTATTTCACTTCACATAATCTCTTCTAGTCCCGTCCATGTTGATACAAAAGTTGGATATTCATCCTTTCTGATGGAGGCATAATATTCCATTGTATAGATGTGCCACATCTTCCTTATCCATTCATCTGTTGAAGGGCATTTTGGTTCTTTCCACAGTTTGGCAATTGTGGCCATTGCTGCTATGAACATTGGGGTACTTGTGGCCTTTCTTTGTACTGCATCTGCTTCTTTGGGGTAAATACCCAGCAGTGCAATTGCAGGGTCATAGGGTAGGTTTATTTTTAATTTCTTGAGGAATTTTCATACTGTTTTCCAAAGTGGCTGCATCAACTTGCATTCCCACCGGCAGTGGAGGAGGGTTCCCCTTTCTCCACATCCTCTCCTGCATTTGTTGTTTACTGCCTTGTTGATTTTGGCCATTCTAACTAGTGTAAGGTGGTTTCTCAGTGTGGTTTTGATTTGAACCTCTCTGATGGCTAAAGATGATGAACATTTTTTCATGTGTCTGTTAGCCATTTGTATGTCTTCTTTGGAGAAGTGTCTGTTCATGTCTTCTGCCCATTTTTTGATGTGATTATCTGTTTTGTGAGTGTTGAGTTTGAGGAGTTCTTTATAGATCCTGGATATCAGATGTTTGTTTTTAGTGTTATTTGCGAAGATCTTCTCCCCTTCTGTGGGTTGCCTGTTTGTTTTGTTGACTGTTTCCTTCGCTGTGCAGAAGATTTTATCTTGATGAAGTCCCAAAAGGTCATTTTTGCTTTTGTTTCCTTTGCCTTTGGAGACATGTCCTGAAATAAGTTGCTGTCGTTAATATCACAGAGATTACTGCCTATGTTCTTCTCTATAGTTTGATAGACTCCTGCCTCACGTTGAGGTCCTTTATCCATTTCGAGTTTATCTTCATGTATGGTATAAGAGAATGATAAAGTTTCATTCTTCTACATATTGCTGTCCAATTTTCCCAGTACCATTTATTGAAGAGACTGTCTTTTTTCCACTGGATATTTTTGCCTATTTTGTCAAAGTTTATTTGACCATAGAGTTGCGTGTCCATCTCTGGATTGTCTATTTTGTTCGACTGGTCTATGTGTCTTTTTTTGTGCCAGTACCATGCTGTCTTGGTGATCACAGCCTTGTAGTAAAGTTTGAAATTTTAACAATCTTTATTCTTCTGATCCATTAGCATGGAATGCTTTTCCACCTTTTTGTGTTCTTCAATTTCTTTCATGAGTGTTCTGTAGTTCATTGAGTACAGATCCTTTACCTCTTTGGTTAGGTTTATTCCCAGGTATGTTATGGTTCTTTGTGCTACAGTAAATGGAATCGATTCTCTAATTTCCCTTTCCATATTTTCATCGTTAGTGTATAGGAATGCAACTGATTTTTGCACATTGATTTTTATCCTGACACATTACTGAATTGCTGTATGAGTTCTAGTGGTTTGGGAGTGGAGTCTTTTGGGTTTCCATATAAAGTATCATGCCATCTGCGAAGAGAGAGAGTTTGACTTCTTCATTTCCAATTTGAATACCTTTTATTTCTTTTCATTGTCTGATTGCTCTCACTAGGATTTCTAGCACTCTTTTGAATAAGAATGGTGAGAGTGGGCATCCTTGACGTGTTCCTGATCTCAAAGGGAAGGCTGTCAGCTGTTCTCCATTGAGAATGATATTTGCTGTGGGCTTTTTGTAGATAGACTTTATGATGTTGAGGAATGTTCCTTCTATCCCTATACTTTGAAGAGTTTTAATCAGGAACGGATGCTGAATTTTGTCAAATGCTTTTTCTGCATCAATTGAGAGGACCATGTATTTCTTCTCTCTTCCCTTTTTGATTTGTTCTATCACATTGATTCATTTCCGAATGTTGAACCACACTTGCATCCCAGGGATAAATCCCACCTAGTCGTGATGAATAATCTATTTAATGTGCTGTTGGATCCTATTAGCTAGGATCTTGTTGAGAATCTTGGCATCCATATTCATCAGGGATACTGGTCTGAAAATCTCCCTTTCAATGGTGTCTATGCCTGGTTTTGGGACCAGGGCAATGCTGGCTCCATAGAAAGAGTCTGGAAGTTTATCTTCTTTTTCTATTTTTTGAAACAGTTTCAGGAGAGTAGGTATTAATTATTCCTTGAATGTTTGGTAGAATTCCCCAGGGAATCAGTCATGTCCTGGACTCTTGTTTTTTGGGAGTTTTTTGATCACTGCTTCAACCTCGTTACTAGATATTGGTCCATTCAGATTGCCAATGTCTTCTTGTTTCAGTCTTGAAAGTTTATAGGTTTCCAGGAATGCATTCATTTCTTTTAGGTTGTTCAAGTTATTGGCATATAGCTGTTGATAATAACTCCTGATGATTGTTTTTATTTTTTATGGATTAGTCGTGATCTCTCCCTTTTCATTCATAATTTTGTTAATTAGGGTCCTCTCTCTTTTCTTTTGAATGAGATTGGCCAGTGCCTTATCGATCTTATTGATTTTTTCCAAAAACCAACTTCTGGATTCATTGTTGTGTTCTACTGTTTCTCTAGTTTTAACTCCTTGATCTGTGCTCTAATCTTGATTATTTCCCTTCTTGTGCGTGGGGTTGGCTTCATTTGTTGTTCTCCACTTATTTAAGTTGTAAAGAAAGCTGGTGTATTTGAGATCTTTCAATTTTTTTTGAGGGAGGCTTGAATGAGTATGTATTTTCCCCTTTGGACCACCTTTGCCGTGTCCCATAGGTTTTGGATCTTTTGTCTGTTTTATTATTATTTGCTTCACTCTGAATCCTTTGGAGTTTATCTTAGTTGGATTTTGTTGTTTTTCTTAGTTTTAGATTATTTTCTCAGCAGATTTGTGTAGACTGTGGTCATTTTTAATCAAATATTCTTTCTGTCCCATTCTTCCCTTCTGAATCTTCCCCTTATAAGCATATTTTTATGTTTGATAATGTCCTGCAGGTCTATGAAGCTCTATTCATTTTTCTTCAGTCATTTTTTTTTTTGTTTCTCAGACTAATTTCAATTGACCTATGTATTGGTTTCCTATGGCTGTTTTAACAAAGTGTCACTAATTTTGTGACATTAAGTCACAAAAATTTTAAGTACATTAAGTACAAAAATTTACTGTTTAACAGTTTTGGCCAAAAGCTGAAATAAGTGTGTCATCAGCACCATGCTCCCTCTAGAGGTTCTATGGGAATACCCATTTCTTGTCCCTTCCAGTTTCTCATGGCAACAGTCCTTGGCTTCAGACTGTAGCACTGCAATCTCTGCTTCCTTCTTCACATCTTCTCCTGTGTGTGTATGTGTGTTTGTTTGGGTGCAGTCTCCTTCTAAAATCTCTCTTATAAGAACATTGCAATAACATTTAGAGCCCAACAAATATTTTTATCTCAAGATCCTAAACTTAATCTGTAAAAACTAGTTTTCCAAATAATGTAACAGTTACAGGTTTCAGGGATAAGAACAAGCACACATCTTTGGAAGCCATTATTAACAATCCATGCCTATCTTCAAGTTCACTTATTCTTTTCTTTGCCGGCTCAAGTCTGTTAATGAGTCCCTTCATTGAATTTTTCATTTTGGTTATTGCACTTTTCACCTCCAGAAATTGTATTTTGCACCTTAAAATTAAAAAAAAATTTTTTCAGTCTCTTAACTGATATTCTTTATTTGGTGAAACACTGTTCACATAATTTCCTTTAATTCTTTTCATATGGCTTCCTGTAGTATTTTGAACATATAGCCTATTTAAAGTCTTTGTCTAGTAAATCCAATCTCAGAGAATTGTCCTCAGGGACAATTTGTACTTACTTCTTTTCCCCCACTATGTATGGGCTATACTTTTTCTGTTCTTTGCCTTTATCACTTTTTGTTGGTGAAAACTGGACATTTTGCATGATATAACTCTAGATATCAGAATCCTCTCACTCCTCAGGATTTGTTGTTGTTGCTGTTCTGTTTTCATTACTATTGATGTTATAATTGTTCTTTGTTTAGTGAGTTTCCTTGACTAATTCTGTACATTCTGCATTTGCTGTTATATGAAGGCACTATAGTCTCTGCTCAGTTATCTTAATGGTCAGCTAATGAGTGAACAGAGATCTCCTTAAGTTCTCTGAACCAGTAAGCCTGTCAGCCTTTACTGTGGGACTCTGTGTGTGCCTTGGGACACACCTTAAATGTTCCGGCAAGTGGATGACAACTCAATCTTAACTCCACTTCCTGCTTGTGCATAACCTCAAGGACAGCCAAGGATGACAGCTTATGGTCTCTTCTTTCCTGGACAAACATATAAGCTTGCACATGTACATGTCCTTCTAAATGCCTAGGAATATATTGGAGTTTTTCAAAGCCCAGTATGGGCATCTCATTACACAAATTTTCTTATTTTTTCCAACCTTTTATTTGACCCAACTAGTATCATTGCCTCAGGCATCTGCAATATTAAAAAAAATGCCAGTGATTGATTTGAGCAAATGCCTTGTGGGTATAACTGCCTACTGAGCAGAGGCTCTGAGTCAGGTCAAATAATGACAAGGCCTATGAATGGTGATTTTCTAGGGAAATTCCTGACATGTAAAATAACAACTTTCGAGGTTGGGTTTTTTTTGAAGAATTCCAAACACACTGTACTAAATTGTTTTCTTTCATAGCTATCATGTTTGTGATGTTGCTAGTTTTCAAGGCTACCATGAAGAGCATGACTGACTGTGTGCCTAGTCAAATAAGGATTTCAAAATACTTCTTTTTACCTTTTTTAAAAAGTGGGCTCTATGCCCAGCATGGAGCTCAACCCAGGGCTCAAACTCATGACACAGATCAAGACCTGAGATTAAATCAAGAGTTGGACGCTTAACCAAGGTGCCCAGGTACCCCTCCCTCAAAAGATTTGTTTCTTAAATGACTTCAATCTGGGGTACATGGGTGGCTCAGTCAGTTAAGAGTCTGCCTTTGGCTCAGGTCATAATCCCAGGATCCTGGGATTGAGTCCTGTATCTGGCTCCTTGCCCAGCAGGGAGTCTGCTTCTCCCTCTGCCCTTCCTCCCACATGTGCTTGTTCTCTCTCTCTCTCTCTCAAAAACAAATAAATAAAATCATAAAAAAACTTTAATCCACAGAGGTGTTGGCAGAATACCACCACAGATTATGGGAGCAACAAGGCCATAATTGACTTAGCTACTTTCTCAGATATGGTGAGCTACCTGGATTATTCCATCAAGATCAGACATGCACCAAACTGTACCAAAGAAGGGATCAGAGCTCCACACAATAGCTCTACATACAGGAAACTTGTTCAAGCAGGGCTCACAGAAAAGGAATGTTCCATTGAAAATACAACCCATTTGCTCTCCCTTTCAGCAAACCACTCACCAGTGTATGACGACCATGAATTATGTGTGCAGAGTTTGTGTGTGTATCTGTGAACAAAATTTTCAGATGTAATTATCTTGGGTATGTATACAATTATGTTTCCATAGGAAATTCAGCCTGTGTTTTGTTGCCATTTGGCAAAATAAAAGACAATATTTAACTTTTCTTTGGCACAAATCAGATATGTAATTGATAGCCAGAAGGAGCAGAAGCTGTTTTCTGATAAGAAAGGCTGCTACATAGAAGAGGTTGCTAATGGATTCATTATAGTTTCAGAGGGAAGAACAAGAAAGACTCATAACAAACTCAGAAAAAGCTAATAGAAGGTTTCAGATCATATTAAGAATACAGCTTTTGGGGAGTTAAGATAGCAGAGGTGTAGGTGATCCTAATTTTGTCTGATCCCTGCAATTCAGCTAGATATTTATCAAATCATTCTGAACACCTGCAAAACCAATTGGAGAACTGAGAAAAGAATTGTTATATCCTAAAAATAAGTAAGAGACCACTTTTTGCAAGACAGGAAGTGCAGAGATGAGAATCAAGGGTGATATTCAGAAGATAAACCATGGAGGGAAGGGAACCTGCTTTAAGAGGCTACCAGAAAGTATTATAATCAGCAGAATGCAAAATCAGAACTTTCAAAAATTTGCTACAGTTGGGGATGTCCCTGGCATAAAGGTACTCAGGTAGCAAAGTGGGCCAGAGTCCCAGGTAGGACAGTATGGCCTCAAGTACCTTGGGGTCACAAAAGGAATGGGGAAGCCTGAGTGTAGCAGAGTTCCAGGCCTCAGATTTGGGGAAGCTAGCAGAAAAGAGCCAGTCTAGGTGCAGATTTGCTGGTTGGTATTGCCATAAACTGCAAACTGCTGCATGGTCACACAACCACTCTCTCAGCGTGGGTCCAAACAAAGGCAGAAGTGTAGTGAGACCCTACAAAAACAGCATACCCATTCTTCTCGAGCATACATGGAACTTTCTCCAGAATAGACCACATATGGGGTCACAAATCAGGACTCAACAAATACAAAAAGATTGAGATGATTCCCTGCATATTCTCAGACCACAATGATTTGAAACTGGAATTCAACCAAAGAAAGTTTGGAAGGAATTCCAACACTTGGAGGCTAAACACCAACTTCTCAAGAATGTTTGGATCAGGGGTGTCTGGGTGGCTCAGTTGGTTGAGCAACTGCCTTCAGCTCGGGTCATGATCCTTGAGTTCCGGGATCGAGTCCCACATCAGGCTCCCAGCTCCGCGGGGAGTCTGCTTCTCTCTCTGGCCTTCTCTCCTCTCATGCTCTCTCTCACTTTCTAAAAAAAAAAAGAATGTTTGGATCAACAAGGAAATCAAAGAAGAATTTAAACAATCCATAGAAACTGTGAGAATGAAGACACATTGGTCCAAAACCTATGGGAAACAGCAAAGGTCATGGAAATACTTAGTCGTCCAAGCAGCACTCTAAAAACTTGAAAAATCCCGAATACGCTATCTCTCTTTACACCTTAAAGAGCTGGAAAATCAACAACAAATTAAACCAAACCCACACATAAGAAGGGAAATAATCAAGATTAGAGCAGAGATCAATGAGTTAGAAACTAGAGAAAAATTAACAAAATTATGACTGAAAGGGGAGAGATCATGACTAATCCATAAGAAATAAAAATAATCATCAGAAATTATTATCCAAGCTCATATGGTCCAACAGCACATTAAGAAGATGGTTCCTCATGACCAGATGGGATTTATCCCTGGGAAGCAAGGGTGGTTCAACATTTGCAAATCAATCAGTGTGATAGAACAAATCAATAAGAGAAGAGAGAAGAACCACATGGGCCTCTCAGTTCATGCAGAAAAAGCATCTGACAAAATTCAGCATCCATTAGTGATTAAAACTCTTCAAAGTATAGGGATAGAAGGAACATTCCTCAACATCATAAAGTCTATCTATGAAAAAGCCCACAGCGAATGTCATTCTTAATGGGAAAAACTGACAGCCTTCCCTCTGAGAACAGGAACATGACAAGTATGCCTACTCTCGCCACTCTTGTTCAACATAGTACCAGAAGTCCGAGTATAGCAATCAGACAACAAAAAGAAATAAAAGTATTCAAATTGGCAAAGAAGAATTCAAACTCTCTCTTCGCAGATGACATGATACTTTGTGGAAAACCCAAAAGATTCCACCCCCAAACTACTAGAACTCATGCAGCAATTCAGTAATGTGTCAGGATAAAAAATCAACACACAAAAATAAGTTGCTTTCCTATACACTAACAATGAAAATATGGAAAGAGAAATTAGAGAATAGATTCCATTTACTATAACACCAAGAACAATAAGATACCTGGGAATAAACCTAACCAAAGAGGTAAAGGATCTGTACTCAATGAACTACAGAAAACTCATGAAAGAAATTGAAGAAGACATAAAAAGCTGGGAGTATCACATTGCCTGATTTCAAGCTTCCCTACAAAACTGTGATCACCAAGACAGCATGGTACTGGCAGAAAAACAGACACATAGACCAGTGGAACAGAGTAGAGAGCTCAGATATGGACCTGTAATTCTATGGTCAAATAATCTTTGACAAAGCAGGAAAAAATATCCAGTGGAAAAAAGACATTTTCCTCAATAAATGGTGCTGGGAAAACTGGACAGCTATATGTAGAAGAATGAAACTTGACCATTCTCTTACACCATATATGAAGATAAACTCAAAATGGATAAAAGACCTCAACGTGGGGCAGGAATCTATCAAAATCCTAGAGGAGAACATAGGCAGTAACCTCTTTGACATCGGCTACAGCAACTTCTTTCAGGATATGTTTCCAAAGACAGAGGGAACAAAAGCAAAAATGAACTTTTGGGACTTCATCAAGATTAAAAGCTTCTGCACAGTAGTCAACAAAGCAAACAGGCAACCCAAGGAATGGGAGATGATATTCACAAATGACACTACAGACAAAGGGCTGATATCTAATATCTATAGAGAACCCCTCAAATTCAACACTCACAAAACAGACAATCACCTCAAAAAATGGGCAGAAGACATGAACAGACACTTCTCCAAAGAAGACATACAAATGGCTAACAGACACATGAAAAAACATTGATCATTTTTAGCCATTAGGGATTTCAAATCAAAACCACACTGAGAGACCACCTTATACCAGTTAGAATGGCCAAAATCAACAAGACGGTAAACAACAAATGCTGGAGAGGATGTGGAGAAAGGGGAACCCTTCTCCACTGTTGGTGGGGATGCAAGTTGGTGTAGCCACTTTGGAAAACAGTGTGGAGATTCCTCAAGAAATTAAAAATAGAGCTATGCTATGACCCTACAATTGCACTACTGGGTATTTACCCCAAAGAAGCAGCTACAGTACAAAGAAGGGCCAAATATAGACCAGTGTTCTTAGCAGCAATGGCCACAATCGCCAAACTCTGGAAAGAACCAAGATGCCCTTCAACAGATGAATGGATAAAGAAGATATGGTTCAATTAGAGAATAGATTCCATTTACTATAAAACCAAGAACCATAAAATACCTTTGAATAAACCTAACCAAAGAGGTAAAGGATCTGTACTCGAAGAACTACAGAACACTCATGAAAGAAATTGAAGATACACAAAGGTGGGAAAGCATTCCATGCTCATGGATCAGAAGAATAAACATTGTTAAAATGTCTATACTGCCCAGAGCAATCTATACTTTCAATGCCATCCTGATCAAAATTCCACCAGCATTTTTCAAAGGGCTGGAACACACAATCCTAAAACCTGTATGGAACCAGAAAAGACCAGGAATCACTAACGAAATGTTGAAAAAGAAAAACAAAGCTGGGAGCATCACGTTGCCTGATTTCAAGCTTTACTACAAAGCTGTGATCACCAGGACAGGATGGTACTGGCAGAAAAACAGACACATAGACCAGTGGAACAGACTAGAGAGCTCAGATATGGACCTGCAATTCTATGGTCAAATAATCTTTGACAAAGTAGGAAAAAATATCCAGTGGAAAAAAGATAGTCTCTACAATAAATGGTGCTGGGAAAATTGGAGAGCTATATGTAGAAGAATAAAACTTGACCATTCTGTTGCACCATACACAAAGATAAACTCGAAATGGGTTAAAAAATACTCAAGGTGAGGCAGGAATCTATCAAAATCCAACAGGAGAACATAGTAACCTCTTTCACATCGGCCACAACAACTTCTTTCAGGACATGTCTCCAAAGGCAAAGAAAACAAAAGTGAATATAAACTTTTGGGACTTCATGAAGATGAAAATCTTATGTACAGCAAAGGAAACAGTCAACAGAATAAAGAGGCACCAGAAGGAATGGGAGAAGATATTCGCAAGTGACACTACAGACAAAGGTCTGATATGTAAGATCTGTAAAGAACTCCTCAAAGTCTTTACCCCCCAAAATAGATAATCACGTCAAAAAATGGGAAGAAGACATGAACAGACACTTCTCCAAAGAAGTGTCTCCAACAGACACATAAAGAAGACATGGATACAAAAGTTGGATATTCATCCTTTCTGATGGAGGCATAATATTCCATTGTATAGATGTACCACATCTTCTTTATCCACTCATCCGTTGAAGGGCATTTTGGTTCTTTCCACAGTTTGGCTATTGTGGCCATTGTGGCTATGAACATTGGGGTACATGTGGCCCTTCTTTGTACTGCATCTGCTTCTTTGGGGTAAACACCAAGTAGTGCAATTGCAGGGTCATAGGGTAGGTGTATATTTAATTTCTTGAGGAATCTCCATACTGTTTTCCAAAGTGGCTGCACCAACTTGCATTCCCACCAACAGTGGAGGAGGGTTCCCCTTTCTCCACATCCTCTCCAGCATTTGTTGTTTACCGTCTTGTTGATTTTGGCCATTCTAACTGGTGTAAGGTGGTATCTTAGTGTAGTTTTAATTTGAATCTCCCTGATGACTAATGATGATGAACATTTATTTCTTCATGTGTCTGTTAGCCATTTGTATGTCTTCTTTGGAGAAGTGTCTGTTCATGTCTTCTGCCCATTTTTTGATGTGATTATCTGTTTTGTGAGTGTTGAGTTTGAGGAGTTCTTTATAGATCTTAGATATCAGACCTTTGTCTGTAGTGTCATTTGCGAATATCTTCTCCCATTCTGTGGGTTGCCTGTTTGTTTTGT
>CM052801.1:15487091-15562147 GCA_028533885.1 Nasua narica | reverse complement strand
TCATGAAACAAACTAAGGGTGGCTGGGAGGTGGAGGGGTAGGGTTATGGACATTGGGGAGGGTATGTGCTATGGCAAATGCTGTGAAATGTGTAAGCCTGATGATTCACAGCCATGTACCCTGGGGCAAATAATACATTATATGTTAATAAAAAATTAAAAATATATATTCTTAATGATAAACACAGGGCATAGTTTCACAGAACTACGATTAAAATAAAAATACTCACTATGACTGTATTAGGTTGCCTATATAACCAATTCAATTACTCAGTTCTCTGAATTATCAATGTATACATTTTAGATTCTCTAGCAATGGTACCTAAGCAAGGGTGATATGGCTTTAAAACTATGGGAGGTCAACTATTAACTATAATGGAATGTGGGCATCACTGGCATTTGGTGCGGAGGGTCCGGGATTTTAACATACTACAATGCATAGGAAAATCACACACTATAAAAAATTGTAATGTCCCAAATGACAGTTGCAGCCACATTGAGAATTATGGAGAGAAATGAATGGACTGCATGCCTTTCAAATGATCCTTCTACTGATTTCCATTTCTCTGGGACAAACTATTGGAAGGAATTACATGGCCCTGAACTCAAAATTTGGGGTGAATGGCCGGTATAGTCAGTAGAACATGTGACTCTCAAATCTCAAGATCATGAGTTCAAGCCCCACATTGGGCACAGAACCCACTTTAAAAAAAAAGTTAAAAAAAATATACCCCATGGCAAGCACTCAAAACACTTTTAGGCTACTACCTCTGACCATAGCAAGAGGCTTTACCTAAGTAACAGTCTTCCTGTGGAAGTAAATTTATCTGTAAAGAAACGAGACAATAGAATCGATTTATCTTTCCTTCTACTGTATCCACAACTCAATGACTAAGAAGAGCCATCATGTTGTCTACCTATGATATATACGTATTATATAGATAATTGCATATGTCCATGTGGTTGATACATGACTAATAGTTCTATCCAATTCTTGGATAAACCTGCAACTGGTTTTTTCATTCATGGGTTTCTTCATTAGTTTGACACCAAAACCTGGGATAAGGATTCTGGCATTACCCTTCAACCCATCCAGAGTTTTGTTCATAAAATGTCCCCTCATTTCTAACTCTTCCGCATGAGGGTACTCTCATTTGTTTCTATAGTTTTAGTAACATTACTATGATCACTACCTTTTACAAATTATCACTTACTACATTCTCAAAACATTTCTTCTGTCTTCAATTTTGGGTCTGTATCACAACAAGACATTAATATTTTGATGAATGAACCAATATGTTGTTCATCCTAGGAATTTTTTTTTACCTCAGTATCACTCCCCACCTCCACTCAATAAAAATGGTCCATGACCACTGATGCTTTGGGGAGATGACACAGCCAAATGCGGACAGTGCAGTCAAGAAAAAAAAAATTTTTTTAAACTCATGATATAGACATGGTCTTGAAATCCAAGGTGTTGGACAGCAAGAGCTAGGAATTTTAGAAATCAAAAGGCCGACCTTGAACAAACTAGATATAAAGCTTATGCCTCAGTCAAAAGAGAATAGAAGAAAGGCAAGATTATTGATTCCAAGGACAAGACAAGGGCTGCCCCAGAAAAGGAGAAAAAGAGAGAGACATGACCCAGGAATAAGGTTGGTTGGAAAAGGGATGAGAGAACTGGATTCCAGGTACCACAAAGGAAAGCACTTAGCCAGGAATATCACAGCCTCTGTTCAAGTCAGAACACTGCCAGAACCAGAAAGCCATAAAGAAACTAAGCTGGCCTCCAAAACAATCCAGCAAAGCATGGAGATGTCCCCCACTTCACCCTTGCACCAAGGAACTCTAATTATCCAGCTCGCCACTAAGCGGCAAGGATCTCCTATTTACAGCAGCCTGTCCATCATCCATCAAGAGCCTAGCAAGACTGACATCATGCCTGTATGGCAAGAATTTTTTTTGGAGCCATCCATGTGGACAACTGTCCCATTAAGAGGCTGGTTTAATTATCAGACCCTTCCAGGAGAGAGCAGGACTTTGGGCAACCAGAGAGAAAATGAGGATGTGGAGATCAGAACCCACCACACTTTGTGTTTGCATGGAATTAAATCCAGCCTGAGATAGCTACGTCAGGCCTCACTTGACAATATCCCAGGTTTTCTGCTACCATCTGTCCTCTACACAACTTGTCTGAGTGCTTATTGCATTAAGGTTACTAAGTGCAAGACCAGAATATTTCGACATCCTTAAAAATACGGTTTAAGACATAAAAATGTAGTTGTTCTGCTCAAGTAGGGCCCGAGGCTTCCCTGCCAGTTCAGGTGATCTTTGCTACCCTTCTAGGAAAAAAATTCGCAAGGTATTCTAGAAGTTCGTCATAAGGATTCGGTCTTGTCTATTAATATGCAATGATGATAATTGCCAAATATAAGGCTCTGTTCCCACTCCATCAGAATCACCTGGGAGTTATTTGTGTATGTATTTGTTGTCCCTACTCTGGACACTGTGACCCGCAGATCTGATACATGGGCCAGAAATACCTGTTTTCACAAGCTTCCCAGGTGACACAAATGCTCAGGCAATTTTTCAAATCACTGAAATAAAGTTCACAAGAGCTGCTGTTAAAATCTCTCAAAGCCTCTCAAAGGGCACCAACACTTCGCTGACCTTCTCTAGGATAGGTTGACTTCATGTTCACCTGACACATTCCCCAGTGACTCCTCAGCCCGTTTTGTGATTTATTTGGAAGCCACGTTTTACACTACTTAGGAAGCAGTAGTAGGATTCCATGTCACCCCTCACCGATATTTTCAAAATGACTATGATGTGTTTATCTTATCTTTCATTTTATTCTGTAGGCTATATAAATGTATTCTGCACTGAAATAAGAGGCTTTTTGCTATATAAGTCTCTATATTAATCAGTAGTCACTTCACTTTTATTAGAGTGAAGATTAGTGCAAGAAAGTTTGTAAATGAAATAACGCTGATGAGTTTTTCTGAAGGTTCTTTTTAATGTATATGTTTTTTCAATGGTTTGAAGCAGGCTCTGAAGTAAATGAACCCATTAATCAGGCACTAAAATGCTGCTACAGCAGTTTAAAACTGTATCAATAAAAGTGTTTTCTGGAAACCTTTAGCCAAAACTGTCCAGCTTGACTGATTGTTTTGTATATACGTATATCTTTTGTTCCCATAGAGCTGCTATGTTCCTGAATACAGGCGATATTTAACATTTATGTGGCAGAAGGGAGAAAAATAACACATCCACAAACATCCAGTCTTTCTATGAACAGTCATACGGTAAAGCAAGCATTCCGCAATGAGAGGCTATGCATTTCATCTGCACAGACCTTAGCCACAGGAGCAAAGCAAGTGAATATTGTCTTTGGCCACTGCTTTTGGTTCTCCCATCACCCCAATCTTTTTCCCCCATGGCTCAAAACTACCCATCCCAACAAAGGGAATGTCCTTAGCACAGCATCCTCACCTTCTAGAAGCTTTGTCTAACTACCTTACCTAAGAAAACAAGCCCCTGCCCTACCACTTTAGCACTGTCTATACTGACAACTGGTTCAATTTTCTTCCCAGTAGTTACCACCTTTCGTTTATTGTTGGTCTCCTCCACTGGAATGGAAAATAAAAGAGCAGGACCCTGTCTGTCTCATCCTTCCATTATAACCAGAGCCAAGGGCAGCACCACATAGGCATTCATGAAATATTTGTTGAACTTAATAGAAGCAGCCCAGTGTGCTGAAAATCGATTTGCCAAATATCTGGCTCTCCAAATGGCCAAATAGAACTTGATTTGCTGCTTGAAATTTTGATGAAAAAATCCTGAAAATGTTAGGACGAGAAAAAAAGAAAATGGCTCACCAGATGATCCGAAAGAATTCTCTATAAACTAAAAAAAAAAAAAAAAATTCTACTTGAACTTCTGAAATGTCATTATGATGAAAAAATAACAATTTTCTGATTATTAAATTTGTAACAATATCAAATCACCGTATCCATCTTTGTTTGCAACAAACTGAATATTCCTTAAAATGCTATGAAGACAAAATGAAAACTAGTCAAGTAAAACTTCACCAAATTCTCCCAAATGGTTAGGACCATCTCATTTATTATTCAGTGCAGTGAGCTTTAGATTTAATATGAGGAAGTGAGTTTTTGGTAAATTAGGCTAATTGGTCACTTAAAAAATACTGCTATTCAACAGACCAACTCTTCAGGCTATTCATTTGAGCTATTTAGCTAGAATCTTATTTTGAACCTATTAGAACTTGGTTATTCCCTCCTTACATTAGATGAACCTGAGGTGCCCTCTCTCTCACCCAAGGATTCCCAGGCACTAAGGGGCAGAGCCAGCCTTCAGATTCCAGTCTTCCAAAATCTGGAGTCTGACCCTTGGACACAGGTTATACTGCCCACCAAGAAGACCCTCCACAGTCTAGAATTTGTTACCTAAAGTTTTGACATTTCTAGAATGCTCCTGGAGGTCCGAGGTATGTAGTTACTTATAATCTGTAGAAGGCAGGAATTGAAGTCAAGACTGTTGAGCAAGAAAAGCAGGCTGAGGAAGTACTGAATGCTTACGAGACTACTATTCTCTGCTCAAGATTGCTCAAGCAGTAACTCTCAGATGTCTGAATTTTAGTGAGAAAAGTACATGCTACAGATGAAAGGTATTTACAGATCTACGATATGTGAAAATCTTGCCATGTATGTTCGGTATCTAGTGAAAGTCAATTTCAAGGTCCTCATGGATAGAAATAGAATATATCTTATAATGGTGACCTGGGGTATTCATGACTTTTCCATACCAGCCCATACGGGTCTCTTTTTCTTGGTTGGTAAACAAGGCCATTGGCTAAAATAAGCGGGGCCGGGGGGTGGGGGGAGTGCTGCTATAGCCATATGAAGTGAATCTCAGACAAAGATGATTCCTCCACATTTGTCACATACTAGACATTTATTTCTACCTCCCTTCTCAAATATCCAACTATCTCCTGGGATTCTTACTCTTCCTCTAGGTTATTTTTGTGTTCTGGTTTTTTAAAAAATACACTAATTCTATTTTCTCTAATTTCATAGATTTAACCTGTAGCCCCCAATCTTTAATTTAAAAAATTTAAATTCAATTAGCCAACATAGAGTATGTCATTAGTTTTTGATATAATGTTCAATGATTCATTAGTTGCATATAGCACCCAGTGCTGATCACATCACATGCCCAACATCCCCCCACCCACCTCCCTTTCCGCCACCCTCAGTTTGTTTCCTGGTGTCCAGAGTCTCTCATGCTTTATCTCCCCCTCTGACTTCTTCACATTCAGTTTTCTTTCCCTTCCCCTGTGGTCCTCCACACTACTCTTTATGGTCTACATATGAGTGAAACCATATAAGTGACTTTCTCTGATTGACTTATTTCACTTAGCATAATCCCCTCCGGTTTCATCCATGTTGATGCAAATGGTAGGTATTCATCCTTTCTAATGGCTGAGTAATAGTCCATTGTGTATATGAACCACATCTTCTTTATCCATTCATCTGTTGAAGGGCATATCGGCTCCTTTCACAGTTTGGCTATTGTGGACATTACTGCTATGAACGTGGAGTGCATATGCCCCTTCTTTTCACTACATCTGTATCTTTGGGGTAAATAACAATTGCTGTAGCTCTATTCTTAACATCTTGAGGAACCTCCATACTGTTTTCCAGAGAGACTGCACCAGCTTGCACTCCCAACAACAGCGTAAGAGGGTTCCCCTTTCTCTGCATCCTTGCCAACATTTGTTAGTTTCCTGTCTTGTTGATTTTAGCCATTCTGACTTGTGTGATGTGGTATCTCATTGTGGTTTTGATTTCTATTTCCCTGATAGCAAGTGATGTGGAACATTTTTTCATGTGTCTGTTGGCCATTTGTAGGTCTTCTTTGGAAAAATGTCTGTTCATGTCTTCTGCCCATTTTTTGACTGGGTTATTAGTTTTTAGGGTGCTGAGTTTGAGAAGTTCTTAATAGGTCTTGTATACCAGCCCTTTATCTTTTAAGTCACTTGCAAATATCTTCCCATTTCATAGATTGCCTTTTAGTTAACTGTTCCCTTGGCCGTGTAGAGGCTTCTTATCTTGACAAAGTGCCAAAAGTTCATTTTTGCTTTTGTTTCCCTGGCCTTTAGAGACGTGTCTTGCAAAATTTGCTGTGGCTGATGTCAAAGAGGTTACTGCCTATTAACCTCTAGGTTCTCCTCTAGGATTTTGATGGATTCATGTCTCACATTTAGGTCTTTCATCCATTTTGAGTTTATCTTCATGTATGGTGTAGGGCCCAATTTCGTTCTTCTGCATGTGGCTATCCACTTTTCCTAGCTCCATTTATTGAAGAGACTCTTTTTCCCATTGGATATTCTTGAAGCCCCAAATACTTAAATGCTTTTCTCAAGGTCACTGAGTTCATTGCTGTTGGAGTTATGGATGTGAAACTGTTCTAATTTTCTTAGGCCAGGGTTGTCCATATTATCAATGGTTTTTAAGCATTTTTTAGACAAGGAACCATTCTTCCTCTGAATGAAATCTTATGTAACCTCAGTATGTGTAACTGATAGACACTGCATTTTATTGGTATAAAATTATTTTATGAGCTTTATGCACAGCATATACTTATAACATCAATCAAGGGGGAAAGGAGATTTTTGAGAATTTTTGAAATTGGGGACTATGGGTGCCAACAAATCAGTCTCAGCATCCAATTTTTCTTCCTTTTATTACACAGCACTGAGAAAATCCTGACTCACTCAGAAAAGTAATTGCAAGTAACAGTTTTTAATAACTCCCCTTGCAGCCTCAGAATGCTCTTGAATCAAACTTTGCTCTCAAACCAAACTCTTGCAAAGGCTTTTAAAAAAATAGGCTTGGAACAAAGTTTGGGAACCACTACAATTGCACTATATTCTTTTTTCATCTTCTATGCCTTCCTTCCAATTACTTTATTCAGAAGTCAACATCAACAAACTAAATGGTGACTGAGGATGGTTTAGGGGGGAGAAAAAGAAATGAAAAAAAGCAATCTGTTGGAGGATGGAAAAGAGGAAAGGGAAAGCAAAAAGAATATAGTTCTGCTCTAGTGCAACGGGTTGAAAATTAATTCAGTAAATGGGCAGTTTGCCAAATGTCCAATTAATCAAATTAACTGATTTATAAAAAATTTGTTTCTTATGATTATACCGTTCAGAGCATTTTTTTATTGAATTTCATGCTTTTAACAGCCTTTTGAAGACTTTTGCTAAATTTGATTTGAGTGGTTTTCATTTTCCCTTCAAAGCAGCATTTTTAAGCAAAGTACATTGCACTTTGCTCCATCAATCTACAACTCCATGACACGGAGGGAGGCCTCACGCCTGCAAAAAAAATCACTCCTGGGTTGCCCACCGCAGAGAAGGGTTGCCAACTGTCAGAGTACAAGGAGACTCACAAGGGGCAGATGGAGAAAAGGCAAGAGGCAGAGAACATGAGGAGCCTGAGGACTGAGTGCCAGAGTGAGTGAAGAACAAAAGGGAGAGAAAGAGAAAAGTCAAGGGCAAGGAGGGGAGGCAGAATCAAAAGGCCCCAGAACCTAGGCAAGTCCTGGCTGTTCATTGCCATCCTTGCCAATTCCTCAAGGGGGAACAGCTGTAACCTCAGCAACAAATCAGGTTTGCGAATTTGTTAAATTTGCAGACTATACAACGTGCATTTCTAAAATACTTAGAGAAAAATAAAGGTATTGTGAAATCCCCAACACAAAATACAGACAGTATACACAACAGAAAGTGTGTAAATTTGGCCTGTAATGAGAAAGCAACTTTGCCACAACTGCAAGTCAAGGCAAACCTTGGACTCAAACCCAGAACTTCTGATCCTAAGACTTAATGACGTTCCTACTGCTCTATACAGCCCTTCAAGATGGCTATGGCAGTCTGGACATATACTTTCATATGCTTTTAGGGATTTCTCCCCCAAGTAATACCAAAGTAAAGCAAAACAAAATTACAGCACCCAAGTTAATGATTATTCTTAAATGACTAAATAGGCTAGAGCTTAAATCAGTCCAAAAGACATTACCCTTTATAAAAATGAAGTCTTTCTTAAAGATAAATTTAGTCATCAGGTTTTTGGACACTTCTGTTGAAACATGCCTAATTTTTAGAGGTGGTTATGCTTTTTCCCATTCTTTGAAGACTTCCTGCAAATGAGACATGCAGCCATTTTCTAAAAATGATAAATTGGCCTGTTCAAAGTTGCCCGGGATCCTATTCCTCATGTCTATTTCTCCTCTCACACTGTATCACTTCCTGGAAGTATTAATAGTTGCATTTCATTTTCCTATATAAATATTTAAGGACTGTAATTCTGCCCAGTTGACATTGGCAGTGCCTATGCACGGCAATGTTTCGTTATCCGCTCCTCGTATCAACATAATCTTGTCAAACTTTGTTTCCAATAAATAGGGCAGGCTGTATTTGGAATATTTTAATAACTGAGCACAGTCATATTGCTTTCAATCATGGCCTGCTTACAAATCCCCAGCTAAGAGGTGCAGTTCCATGGAACAATAACCCGTGAGCAGTGTGCCAATATATTTTCATTAGTCAATGACACCCAGCTGCAGAAAGAAATTAGGCTGTGTCCTTTAAAACTCATCGTTCCCTTGCGGCAGATCCACGGCAGGCCAGATTGGCTTCACCAAACCTTCCTGCCATTGTTCAGCAAATGCTCCAGCTGGGTTGTGTTCATCATAAACCCTAAGTCTGCAATGTTTCAATTCCCTATTAGGCTCAGATTCAAAGCCTATTGTTCTGACATTATTGGGAAGGCAGACAAGGAGAAGGTCACTGAGTAGGTATTGTTTAAAGTACTACCTCTCACCTGATTACTCTGGGTCATTCGGAACAGTAATTTATCTATGGAAACTTTGGACACAATCATTGGTTCTGGATTTTTCCCTAGTCTTTTAAGTCCTTAAAACCCTCTACGAGGGAAGTCACTTTTCAGACTTTCCAGATCAAAGTAGCCCAAATGGGGACACTGCAAAGGAAGCTAACACTTCCCATGGAAGTAAATTCTGAACCTTTGTTTTCAGCTTTGTCTCACCACCACTCTCCTTTCTGCTCCTTCGTCAGTCATCTTAAAAGCTAAGGTAGTGAAACCACACTTCTCCATGGTAGATTGTCATTTGGATTGGTAGAAAACCAACATCCCAGCTGTCTCTGCTTTTTTCCCCACCTCTCACTGCTCTATGTAGGCCTCTTCCCAGTCACCCTACGCCCTCCAAGCTGCATATGCGGAAGGCCAGCGTGTTGGCTCCAGGGCCTGTGCCGCCAGCACACCCCAGGGATGCTACCAGGTGGGACTCGAACCACAGGCAACATGGCTGCCTAGCCTGAGGACGGAGGCTATTCTTAGGCATGGTTTTCAGTGACTCCATAGAGGCTGCAAACCAGTCACAACTAACTCCCCAAACTTCCTGAGGATTTCTCTAGGCTGATGAGGTCAGTACTTGGGGCTGGGTTCATAGCTTCTCTGGTGGTGTTTTCTCAACCCTGGCTGCACACTAGAACATCCAATTTGTTCCAAATACTGATGCCCAGCCTCTCACCCAGAAATTCTGATCTAAGTGCTCTGAGGTGAAATCTGGATGTGGATTTTCTTTTGAATGTTCCCAGATGACTTTAATGGGCAGCCAAGGTCAAGAAACGCTGCTCAGAGGCATTTGTACAAACCAGAACTGAGCACAGCCAAGGCTTCCTCCCTTAATTACTTATCTATTTTTTGACAATACTTTAATCGACTGTACAGGACTCAGAATTCTCAGCCAAGAAATGAGAACAGGCTGCACACCTGTCCAAGGTTCACCCTGAAGTCTCACCATGGACGTGTTTTTCAGCTTAGGTCTTCCCGGGTGGACCCAACTCAAAGAACTATAAGGACTGTGCCAATGATGTGGCAAGTGTACAGGGTCAGTGAAGAAGAGCACGGACGCTGAGTGTCAGGTCCAGCCAACCACTGCCCAACTAGAATGCCTGCCTGCCCCACATAAAAGTCTCAGTTGTTTGAGAGGAAAGTGAAATCTAAACTGGTATGTGAGAACTCTCAATGTGGGAACAGAGTCACATTTAAAAATAGTGAGGAGGGGGGCGCCTGGGTGGCTCAGTGGGTTAAAGCCTCTGCCTTCGGCTCAGGTCGTGACCTCAGGGTCCTGGGATCCAGCCCGCTGAGCAGGGAGCCTGCTTCCCCCTCCCTCTCTGCCTACTTGTGATCTCTCTCTCTCTCTGTCAAATAAAATAAATAAAATCTTTAAAAAAAAATAGGAGGGACAGGGGCACCTGGCTCACTCAGTTGCAGGAACATGAGACTCTTGATCTTGGGGTCACGAGTTTGAGCCCCACCTTGGGTGTAGAGATTACTAAAAAACAAACAAAAACTTAGAAAAAAAGAAAGATTAAAAGAAAGATTGAAAGATAGGAAGGAAAAGGAGAGAAAAAAGAAAAGGAGGAAGGAAGGGAAAGAAAGAGAAGGAAAGAGAGAGGGAAAGAGAGAGAAAGATTCTTAAAAAAAACTATTTGGGTGGCATAAACAAAACCTATCAATATTGGCCTTGGGTCCTGGCCACTGGATGGCTAGTTTGCAATTCTCATAAGACAAAACATAAACGAACAGATATGTCATATTCTGTCTGCATATTAGCTCATTAATAAAAGCATAAAAAGTTAGAGCCAAAAAAAACCCTAAATCATTCAGTTCAATCTAGTTATTTAAAAAATAATACAAAATGGGGGGGGTGGGGGAGGTAAAATAATTAAGCCTTAACTGGTAAGGTGAACTTACTCATGAATCCACCAACAGTTGCCAGGATTCCAACTCCTGGCCCAGTGTCTGTGTTGCCATCAAGGTGAGCCAGCCTTGACTCTAAGTCTGGACATTTTACACTGAAATGGCAAAAGCCAGGGCTTGGAAAACAATAGCAATGTGGTAAACTGAAGAGCTCATACGATTTGCATGGTGATACTTAAAAGCCCCTAATATTCCAGAATATTAGAAGAGATGCTTTCAGTCAGGAGTTCGTGCTGCATGTGGCGGACAAACTCTCTCTGGTGTATAAAAATGCTCCATTCCTGCTGTGAACCACAGGCCGGGCGGCGAGCTGTGCGTGAAAACAGACACGGGTCCACAGTCAACAGAAACAAAACCTAATCAGATCCGTCTCACTCTGCTTCAAATCCTTCAATGGCTTCCCCAAGCTTTAGAATAAATCCAACTAAATAAAAATTTACTGAGAAGTTAGGTAAACAGAAAGGTAAAGAGAATCTGGCAGGGGTGCGGGGGGACTCACAATTGTGGTTACACATGTTCCTCACTTCATGAAAGAGCTATTTTCCTGAAATGTTTACTTTATAAGCAAACTATGTATTACAGTGAGCCATACAAAAGTATCAATATTTGACCATTTATTACCTATGAAAACAGCAATGTCTTGTGATTCAATCTCATATATATGGAATTCTAGCTTGTCAGTGATAATCATCATTTAGTCCTGTCTGGAGAATTCTCTGCTGTTAACCCTTTCCCTCACCCTCTCCCCAAAATACTCTTCTACTGGCTTTCATGATGCCTTGATTTCCTAAGATCTAGGTTCTGCTTCTCTTTCCTAGGCATTTGCTTATAATTTATTTAAAACTCTCTTTTTCCAGACAATGCCCAAATTTATATCTCTAACCAAACTGCCCTTTCTAACCACCAGTCTGATACCTTCACTTGATAACCCGGTATTTCAACTTGGATAGCTTCCTCCACGCATCCTAACTCTACCATGTTCAAGATCAAACCTTTGATCTTCTCTGAAATCTGCCCCTTCTTTCTTCTCCATTTCAGTAAATGCTTACTTCTGGCCACCAAGTTGGAGCTATCCTTAACACCTCCCACACTCTGACCAAGTCGTGACAGTTCTAAATACAGGATACTTCTCAACCGTATTTGCTTCTTTCCATCTCCAATGTGTCCACTAGACTGAGACACTTCTGACTGGGATGCTGCAATAGCCCCCTAGGAGCTCTCCTCTCCTGTTTCTGCTAGATTCTCCACATTACAAAATAAACTGACTGAGGAGTGCATACGTGAACGAGAGGATAAAATGAGTAATTGAGGGCCTACTAGGAGCTACACAGAGTGGTATGTATTGGAAATTTAATACTGGACATAAAGCACTGACGAACCTTACTTAGGTGAAGCAATTACCAAATCATGACCATTTCCTACTGGAAACCTTTCAATGGCCTCTCATCCCACTTTGAAGAAGATCAAAGCTAACTGACAAGACAAAAAGGGCATATATGACATGGCTCCTGGCCACCCCTCCAGCCCCATCTCTCAGTCTATCCCCCTCATTCCTTATATTCCAGTCACACAGATTTTCATGTAGGTCTTCAAAAGAGCAGACATCATTCCTGATTTTAGGCCTTTCTTCATGATGCTTTTTCTGCCTAGAAAGTTCTTCCACATCACTCAGTGCATCACCTCACAATCTCTCCTCTATCACCGAATTTAAATGAAATAGATTCAGGTCACTCAATTTGTCAGTGAAATCTTAGAAATGAGCCCTGAAACACTGGACCTGAAGTCAAGAACTTTGAGTGCTTATCTTGGTTCTGCAGCAAGTTTGTCACCAGTTGTCTCACTGGTAAAGTAAGGGATGAACTATATGTCACCAGATTTCAGCATTAAAGATTATTTGCTCCAAGTTTCTGCCTTACTGATGAGGCAACCAAGGCCCAGAATAGTTCAATTAATTTAGCACAGTACAATGAACTGGTTTGGGCAAACCATTTTCCTAATACTATATGGACATTCTTGGCCTTTGGAACTGAGCAGGGTATTCTCTACTGAGGAGGTGGGGGGAAGACAAGCATATTTAACCAGGACAGTAATTCAAAATGTATCCAATGATAGGTGGGCAGGAAAGGACAGTAAGTGATGAACCTGGAATGCTGAGTTATACATATTGTTTTAAATGTTTTATAAGGGTGTGGACAGTTGGTACAGCAAATGGACACATGGTTCATAAAATCGTTTCCCCGATCTATAAATTCTGAAAACTTCCAATGTTATATTACCTTCATTAGAAAACTGGTTCAGTGACCAAGAGAAGGAATAAAAATGTCCATCTCCCCAGGAGACAGCAAAGCAGATGTCGTGTGTATGTCCTAGAGATTCTCCTAACATGAATACCTCTAACCAAACAATCTGTTTTCTAATTCAAATCAAGCTTATTATACTGAAATAACAGAGGAACATACCCGAGGAGAGGTAAGAAAAAAAAAAAAAACAGCTCGCAGAGATTGGTAAGATTCAGAGTAAATGAACCACTTCCCCAGAGACCTTGAAAATTAAAGTTTGCAAGTCTGGAGACAGAGAGATAATATGGCAAGTGGCCCAGTAGACATGTTCATTTCATTTCTGGGGTGAGAGTGGGAGTATTTCCCAGGTGCCTCAGAAGGTAGTAACGAAGAGAGTCAAGTATTTATTTTATCAACACACTCTGTGTGACACCTTCACCCTAACGACAGACACATAGAGCTAGTGAAAAAAAAATTAAAAACAATGAAGTCAACAAAAGAAACTGCAGGAAACAGTTACTTACATAGTTTAATTGGCACCAATTTATAAAAATTTAAGTTTTATCCTTTTTCATAATTAAACTATGTAGAACCCATCAGATGACATAAATATGAGCTACCTTATTCAGCACACAATATTTTAAATAGAAATCTGAGGGAAGATGAAGATTTAGCTCTTATAAAGTCTTGTTTACGATATATTTGAAATCTAAATGAGACCGCATATAACAATTCTTCCATCTTTGAAAAAATTGTGGAGAACACAAATTTAGCTTTGAGGCAATAATGAGACTGGATACAAAAGAGTCATTTTTAAAATTCAATTCCTCTCAACTACCATGTCCAATTGTCTCTTTGAAGCCCACCTAAGGCTCTCTTGTCTTTGAAAGTCCAATCCAACTCTCACCATGTGAAATTAAGGGAAAGCCCCAACTTGATTCAGTTTGAAGGTAAACATTTTTTTAATTTCAAATTACCAAAACTTTAAAAAAAGTTAAGCCAAAAGTTATGCCAAAGCTGGTGAAAGTGCAGGGAAGCTAAACTGTCATGCACTGTTGGAAAGAATGGTAGAAATTTGGTAACATATCCAAAAGCTTAAAAGAATGCATATTTTTTAACTTAGTAGTTCAATTTCTGAGAATTTATGCAATGAGGTAGCAGAAAATAAGAGAAAACAGCTTTCTGTGCATAAAGATGTTTGTTTCCATGTTATTGTCAAAGAAATTAAAAATATTGGTATGTCCAACAATAGGGGAGTTGAAATTATGGTACAGCAATTGCCATTTGCCCTAGTTTTCAGGCTTTAATAATTTCATACACTGTATTACATTTGTACTGCTTTTTATAATGCTGTATTTTTTTATTGCTGAATTAATTTTCTTTTACCTTGTGTCTCTACAGGAAATACTTGGTTTAGCTGACAGTGAGGAAAATTTTTTAAAGTTATCCTGAAACAACAATGGGACAACGAGGGGCACTGAGTGGCTCAGTCGGTTGGGCATCTGCCTTCGGCTCAGGTCATGATCCCGGGGTTCTGGGATTGAGTCCAGAATCAGGCTCCATCCTCAGCAGGGAGGCTGCTTGCCTGCTTCTCCCTCCCCATACACCCCCATCCTGTTCGTGCTTTATCTCCCTCTCTCTCCCTTTCTCTCTCTCTCAAATAAATAAGTCTTTAAAAACCAAAACAAACAAACAAAAACACACAAAAAAAATGGCATTTTGAGTGTAGATACTGTCACAACAGGAAAAGGAAAGGGCACTTTTTTTTTTTTTTTGAGAAAATTGATCCATGTCCTTTGAAGATTAGGGTGTCTCAAAGATGTCTGAGCTCTTAACAGAGCTGACCAGTGCTACTTCTAATGTCAGAAAGGAGAGGTTCTTGTATTTATTACATACTACCAAGAGGAAGTAGTAGACAGTTAAAGCAATGTTGAACTTAGAGGGCTTCAAAAGAAAAATTAAATCTTTATGTCGAGCAAGTAGACTGAACAGATGGGTGCTACAGACAGAGGAACACGGATAGATTTGTGAATGCACCTTTAAAATGCTTGAGATGGCCAAGCAAGTTAGAGACGGACGTTCTAGGGAGGGGAAATTAATATATTCAAAGGCACGGAACTGTGAAAGGGCATGGTGTTTAGTTTTGCTAGAGTGTAAAGGGAAAATGAGAGAGGAGGCATGAAACAAGGTAAGGAGCCAATCACCATCAGTCTTTTGTGTCACGTGGAGGAGCTGAAGAGCCACCAGTGATTTCTCAGTCACGAAAGAGACAAGATCACATGTGCTATTTAGAAATCCATCAGTGAAGAGGAAGGAAAAGTAGAGGCAAAGAGAAGCCAGATAAATGTTGTTTGAAGAGTCCTTAAGAGACATGGTAAGGGTTACTGTAGGTTGAATGCATTTTCAGAGCTTGAATATACATGAAGGGAGGTTCAGAAGATTTAGTGCATAAAATCCAGTGAGCAATAAAAGCGAGAAAAAAAAAGGCACATTTGTTTTTCTCCCCAAAAGGATCAGGAGTTGAAGAGCAATGGCCATGACAATAAAAAATGTCTTAGAATTTGAAAACATGAAACCTTCCTATATTTATCTTGAGGGACCAAAACATTGGTCCCTCAAGTCTTCGATCTGTCTTCAAAAAGATAGAGTCTGATTCCCCTCCCCCTGAATTTAGCCAGTCTTGCCAACTCTAACAAATAAAATGCAGCAGAGACAACTGAGACTAGAACATAAAAGGCAATTCAGCTTCTACCTCACTCTCTCCCTTGGGATGCTGTCTTGGCATCCAGACACCATGCTGCAAAGGAAGGCCAGGCTGCATGGAGAGACCACTGTTCCAGCCTTGTGTTCTAACCACAGCTCAGCTGAGGTCCCAGGAGACAGTGAGCCTTAACCTTAAAACTTATGAGTGAAGAAACCTTTGAGTTTATCCCAACCTCCTTTACTACAAATGTAGGAAAAACCCCAAACCAGAACTGCCCAGCTGAACTCAGTCAGCCCCCAGAAGCGTGAAATATTGTAAATAGAGACTATAATAAAATGATTTTAAGCCACAAATTTGGGGGTTGATCTGTTATGCACCTAACAATAACCGGGACATATGCCATGTCTGTTTCTTTGGAAATTTTAAGGGCACAGAATGTCAATGGGAGCTTCCAAAAGATCTTAACACTACAAACACTAAGACCGTAGTACTAGAAACACACCAAGAACATGCTTACCAAATTTCAAGTAAGGCAAAGGAAGTTTGAACAACAAACGCCTTAGTGGTTAACTTCAAATTCAATAGCAATTTGAGCTTGGTTTAACAGAACAGATAATATGTAGAAAATACTCCTGGTAGAGACTACCTAAAAAGGCTCGAAAATAGACTATATACGTATGGCATTAACTGTAATATATTCTATCTGATAGAGGGTACCTAGGTAGGTAACTAGCTACAAGGAATCAGGGCGAGGATGGATGAGCTGGCAAAAAAAAAAAAAAATGAACCAAATCTTCAGCAGCTAAAAAGAAGCAAAAGTACAATCCAGAAAACAAAATCCTAATGCCAGCAGCTGCCCTGAGGCTATCTGCAGAGTCTTGGCTTCCTAGAGTTGTGGGTTTTAAAGGAACAATGACTGGGCCCAAGCAGAGAGCAAAGTTGGATGGGAGATTCCTTTAAAAGGTCTGGCCCATCAGAAGCTGTGCTCACTGTAAGAAGGGGGGAAATTCCAGTTTACAGAGACTTATGATGAAGTCATTGGCCTTTCTTAGTCTTTTCTTCAGTGGTGGGCGTGGTAGTGTCTCATCTGATAATGTGTACGTGTAAGCTAGTACTCATGCAAAATTGGATCTAGAAATCACACAATCTCTAAGAACTGAAAAAACACAAGCAGACATTTACTTTAAGAATTTCAGAAACCTCACAGAAGTAAATACAATTGCTTTCTGGAGGCAAGCACATTAAACCTAGGTTTCAAAGAATTGTCACAGACAACAATTTCTACAAATACTACTCACCACAAAAAAAAGGGTGCCAAGGAGAAAGGAAGGAAAATGGGAAGGAAAAAAGGAACGAGATCACAAAACACACATTGAAGCAGGCCACTTCTTACACCACTTCATATCCTCTTGGCTTTACCAGACTCTGACCTGCTGTGACAACCAGCCCTGGACAGACTCCAACCAAATTCATCTACAGAGTCGAGAAAATTTTCATCAAAGCCCTAACAAGTTTTGAAGGCTGATTCTTGAAGACATCGAAGAACATCAGAGAAGAATAGCCAAGGCACTTCCGAAGAAAAAGTATGGAAATTCATATCAGATATCAAAACTTTTTATGAACTATAAAAATTGAAATACTATACTTTTGGCCCAGGAATAGGCCACTGACCTCTGTAACAGAGAGTCTAGAAATGGACTCGTGCCTAAACGGAAACTTGGTATATGACTGAAGGGTTATTAAAAATCAAGGAACAGGTGGGACTCGAAGAAATACCCTGAAACAACTGGTTATCCAACAATAATGGATATCCAAGAAAAAATAAATTTGGATCCCTTTTTTTTTATTTGTATCTGTATGAGATGATGACTGATAACTTACTGTGGGAATCATTCCACAACATTTGTAAGCCAAATGATTATACTGGATACCCTAAACTTATATAGTGTTATATGTCAATTTTTTAATTTTTTTTTATTTTTTTATTATGTTCAGTTAGCCACTGTACTGAGGAGGGCACGTGCTGTGATGAGCACTGAATGTCATACCTAACTAACGAATCATTGTACACTACCATCAAAAACTAATGGAGCCCTTTCTTGATGGAAAAAATCAACTCCACATAAGGAAAGGACATATATATGAAAGGCGATATCTTAAAATATTTCAAAGAAAATATAAGAGACTCTATGCCCCTAGAGTAAGGAAAGATCAAACAAGATCACAAAGCACTAACCACTCAAAGGTGTTTAAAAATGAAATTTAAAAAATAAACACTCGCCTCTTCTGAACCTTAAGAAGAACAATCAAAAAGAGAATCATGTCCATATAAGGATAACCAGCATGGTGAAGGGCCTGGAAATCTTCTTAGAGAAGAGACACATAAACTCAGGAATCTTTTAAAAATAAAGATGATTTACAAGGCAAACAATAATTACCTTCAACTATTTGAAATACAAAAATGTTCCAAAGGCTTGCTAAGTGTTGGAGGATAGGAACTTATAACCACACACCTCCAGTTTTTTCTCTTCTCCCTGGGAAGGACCAGGATGGAAGGAATTCTTTAGGTTTGAAGCAAGCATGTGTAGACCCCAACCTTGCTGCCTTTTCAAAAAAGAAAAAAGCAAAAACACAAACAGGGAATTCTATTTGTCCCCATAGGATGTGGTAGAGAGACTCACAGAGATGAACTGTACAAGGTCGGTACAATTCAGGGAGAAGTTGTTGGAGCCAAATGATGTTTCAAGATCAAAGCCCTAATTTTATCCACAATTATGATGACTGGTAGAGGTATCCGGCCTCTATGTATACTGCTAGTTGATTCAAAACCAATGGGGAAAATGGTATGAGTAGTTATCATCTACATGATTACAACCCTTAAAATTCCCATCACACTGTGCACACACACATCCTTTCTTGATCCAGAAAGAACTGTAAGTAATAGCTTCTTAGGAGTGGTTCTCCAAAGGAGAAGTGAGGTGAACAGGTAGAACTTACAAGAAAATATATTTCAATTTGAACTTGTTAATATAAAAAAAAACTTCACAATTGGTTGGTAAGTGTAATACAGCAAGTTTCCCAGCAAATTTCCAATGAAGGCCACCAACTCACAAAAACAGGAGAGTATACCTGTAGCATATGTGGCCTCTAATGTCCCTTCTAACTAAGATTCAATTAAATTTTTTAAACGCAGGCTTAAAACGCAACTGTTTCATATAACATCTCAAAGAACAAAAACAATGCAAATGGTTTCGACCAATATTCTTGAGTTACAAAGTACCTTTTTCAAATTGTGCATGCTTTCTTTACATACGTATACATATGGAGATATATATACATATATCCGTCAGAATCCCATTGGAAAGTTACTTTCTGACAATAAACTTTGAAGTGTGGCAACGACAAAAGCAAGACAATTCCTCCCACCAAGAAGAATATTCTTACCTGGAGAATTAATCAACACTTGAAAAGGTTCTAGAGAGGGACTTGAATGCCTTTAGATAAAACAGAAAGCATTTGGCATGCATAATTCACTTTATCTACCTTCCCCCCAAAACTCCCACTCTGCTTCGTTTTTCCGGCAACGCTGCAGCCTGCTTTTCTTGTTTGAAAAATTGCCTCCCCCTTATAAAGAAGAGTAGCTTGACGTCAGCACGGTGGGTGGGTCCCATGCTTGTTTGAATATTAGAATCACCTGGAGAGGCTTTAGGACTTCAGCGACCAGGCCAGACCTCAGACCAATTAAATTAGAATCCATAGAAGTGGGAACCAGACAAGATTTATTTTTAAAGTTCTCCAAGTGATTCCAGTGTTGGGACAACTGAGACAACTGGGACAACTGAGACCTACTGTAATCACAAACATCAGTAGTTCCCAAACTTAGCCTGCATGAGAATCACCTAGAAGCTTCGGTAAAACAGATTGCTGGGCTCCACCTGCAGAGTTGCTTATTGAGAAGGCCTGGAGTAAAGCTGAGAATTTGCATTTCTAACAAGTTTCCATGTGATGCTGAGGACCACACTACGAGAACCACGGGAATACCCAAATGTGTGTACTTTAACCCACTGGGTTCTCAAATAGGGCGGCTTTAGGATAAAAAGTGAGTTGCTTGGTGATGTTTCCACTGTGGGGTGGATTCCCACACATATAGCAAGTCAATTAATAAAAAATGGTTCCCTCCCTCTACTTTTTCCCCCCTGACTTTTAAATAGGATAAAAAACTTCCTAATACCCTAGATGGTCTAAATCTAGATCTCACTTCTAACTTGTTGTAGCCCAAGGAGATCTAGAAGGCTTTCCAAACTTCCAACAACCCTGACTGAAATAGGTTGGGAACAAAAAAAGTCAAATCCACAAGCCATATCACCGCCTCTTTAGGGAGAAGGAAAAAACATACATATGCACATACATACATATATATAATATATTCACTTGCTTTTTATAATATTTATAATGAAAATCACAAAACAAAATTTTTTAAGCAGGAAAGTTAATCTTGCTCTTGTCAAATCAACAATGCTCCCAGGAAAATATCCTTCTCTGCCGATCTCCCAGAGTATTGGGAACTTGGTCTGAAGGAAAACCAAGGTGCATCTGCTTTTCCCATCTGTTTCAAGCCTGGATAGTCTTTTAGTGTTTTGGAGGTTTCATTATTGAAAAACAGTGGGAACAAAAAAGATGAAGTTACGCCTGCTAAATTTGTACATTCAATCTCAGCAACCTGGCCGCATCCTTGAATTTATCTTTTTATGCAGTTCTGGCCTCGAGTTTCAGATTCATGCAATTTCCCTCATTTTGACAATCTGCGGGCTGTTTCAATATCCAACCCAATGATTAGAGTGCCAAGACCATTATTTTCCTTAAATTCACAGGGAAGACTTCCATTTTTTTCTTTTTTAAATTTAGGATTTGCTGCCACATTCTCGGTGCCTTCATTGCCGTTCACAGTCTTCTTTCAAGTTGGGAGTGAGAAGCTAATGAAATTCAGGAAGAACAACATAAATGCAATCTCACCCCCAAGGAAAAATGCAGTTCTTCATTTTGGGAAAGACTGAAAACCTTACCGCGTCCGTGTTCCTTGAAAATGTGCTTACAGACCGTCTTCATCATCACCCTCATTATATTGTGGATAAAATGAGAAAGTATGTGTGAAATCCTTGAAAGAGCTCAAAGCCTATACAAATATAAGGCTTGGTTGTTATTGTACCAAGACACAGGCGGCTGCTCAGGCATGGGATTCTTCTCCACAATGATTCAGGGGTCGATAAGTCCTCTCACAACTGGTCCAAGAGTAGTAGTTAGTAATGTATCTGTCCTTTGCTCTGACACCACATGGAAGTGAGGGGAGCCATATGGAGACTTAAAACTAAGCGCTGTTGCATGATCTCCGGGGTATCTAACCAGAATGGATAGTAGATTGACCTCATATCCAACTGAGGTTGGGATGAGCTAGGGAAATTTTTTTACCTAAGGCCCAAACCTAGCTGGCCTCATGTTATAATAAAATTCCAAGGTAGGGGGAACGTAATTCAACACTCTTAATTTACCTGTGGGCCAAAGAAATCCAGAAGCATAAACGCACTTGCCCCGTGTTTCACAATAAGCCAGGACCTAGCAGCAAACCACCCTGCCTGCAGCTAAAACACACTGATCACGGGCCCAGTGATTACTATAGACAGGTAGACAGATTCTTTGAACATGGTATTTATGGATGTCCATAGGACACCAGTCTGCACATTGAAGATTTTGTTGACAGATCTTTTGAAAACAGTCTGCAAAGTATTCCCATCTGTAGTAAAGTAGCCCTCATGCCCATTAATAATTCACAACTCAGCTCAGCAAATGGAGCAGAAAATAAACCTGATCATTAGTGGAAACTCCTATTGTCAGCACCAATAAAGGTAATTAACATCAAAGTCTGTTTTTCGCTTATTGAATAATTTGCCAGGGATAAGTTTATGAGGAAATTAACCAGCCATCCCTTAACTCTGTACTTTTGTTCCATTGTTTTAAACATCTTAATTGCCAGGAAAACTTAGCTGCGCAAAATGAAAAAAAAGAGGTTAGGAACTCAGGGAGTACGGTTCATGATTTTCCACAGCTCACTTTTTTCATTATAATACATTTTCCATTTTTAATTAAATGAATAAAATAGCTGTGTTGCCTGTGAGATTATATACAATTGCGAAATAAAGCTGCAGACATCTCTCTCCTTAATGTGCTTAGAGAAGCCTGCTCTGCTGTCTTTTAAATAGACACATTTTCTTCACTTATCATGTTTTGAATTTGTTCAGGCTTATAAAATCACAACAGATGTTTCCTGTGGGTACTGGGTACCAAATAAATTATACATCAGTTTCCTGTTGGTTTTCTTTCTTAGATATCATCAAATTCTTTTGAGCTCAAAATTGGGTAGGACAAAATCAACTCTATTTTCTATCTTCTCTATACTTCTGCATGAAGAATGAAGGCCAATCCAGTGACAGTAACCTGGGCATTCAGAATTAAAAAAAAAAAATGAAAGAAAAAACTACCTGCCCATTTCCCATGTATCAAATCTGAAACACTGATAGACCAATACACCAAAAAGCATTTACTTGGTAATGAGCACTGTGAAGGATAGAGAATGATGAGATACGGTCTCTAAATTCAAGACTACCATTGAAAAAAAAAAAGACTACCACTAAAAGTAACCAACTTAAACACAAGAGAAATATATTAAGAAGAACAACGGAGTTCTCTCTGAAGGAAAGCATTTCCAATAGGCAGGGAATTAGTTATAAACAGGATGACCACCCAAGTTTCTTAAAGTCCTATGAGTCAGACTTTATCCAGCTAAAAGTTGTGGGAATTCAAAATATCAGCCAAAAAATACCAAATTTCCACAGTGATACATGAACTACAAGAGCTGACTTTGAAACAGGCTCTGCTATGCCCAGGCTCTGCTATGCCCATGTATTAAAATCGTTTGGTGTAATGACCACACTTGGATAGAAAAGAAGAAAGTCAGGAGCCAAGGGAGAAGTCAAAAATGACTCTCCAGCGGCACCTGGATGACTCAGTCAGTTAAGCATCAGACCCGTGATTTTTGGCTCAGGTTGTGATCTCAAGGTCATGGGATCGAGCCCCATGTTGGGCTCCACGCACATTGGGAAGTCTGCTAGAGAGTCTCTCTCTCCCTCTCCCTTCGCCTCTCCCCCTTCAAATAAATAAATAAATCTCTTTTTAAAAATAGCTCTCCAAGAGGTCTACAGATGACAGTGCAAAGAATGGAGGCTTGGCAACAACTGGCGAGGGTGAGCTTTACGGAAATAGTGGTTGTGCGGTAACAGCAACACACCGTGGCCAGGCCACTCGAGGTCCTGGATCTCAGAGTAGTTACAATGCACAGTACCTGCAATGGCTGTCATTTCAAGAAGGAGAAAGGGTGACTGTGTAACTAGATTAAGGGAGAAGTAGGGGTTGCATCTTGGTGAGAAGCAGTTTCTGGAGATCCAGCTGTGAAGTTACCAAACAGCCCCTCCCGCCTCTGCTCTCATTTAACTACCTGAGCCTAGAAAGGCTGTTTCCCAATTTATCAAGAGGTGAGGATATCTTATCAAGAGGTGACTGACAAGCTAAGAGTTGAAATCTTGTCTCAAATATGTCTTTGCTATCCCAGCGGCCTCAGTAAGTGCTTACAACGTAGACCAGATCTCCAAATCTGTTCACATCTTAGCCCAAGGAACACATAGCCTTATTACTTTCCCACTTCACTCTTTGGACAACTCCCCTCCCCAAATCCAAAGAGCCATCATCGTTGTCATTTATTACTAGAAAGATGGTGATGATGTGAGAGCCTGGAAATTATCACCACTGGTCTGACCCAGGTTTTGCAGGCATGGCTATGTATGGTCTGTCCCTGTCACTTGGGAAATTGCTTGTCACTACTACTACTCAATGCAATGTGTAAATTGTAGCAGCTGCAATTGGAGCAAAGAATCTCTTGCTGCTCATCATGAAAATTGTTTATTCTGAGGCACGTTCTGCAAGGCAGCTCTTTTCTAAAAGTGGCCCATTATTTCTTGAATTTTAACCATTTTGTTCTAACTTGTCAAAGGAGCAATAGGCCAAGGAGTGGGTGTGTACACAGCTGATGACAGCCTGGCCCCCTTCCCATGTCCTTCCATGCCCTCTGTAGGTCATGAATTGAGCCAACAGCCCAGACTGAAGCTTCGCCTGGGTTCTGACACTTACCCAGGTTTGGGAGCTAATGGCCCTGACATAAGACCTGAGCTCCTGTGCCACAGTGGAGGCTTCCTTGACAGCCAACCATACCTGAGATCTGACATCTTTCCCACCAAGACCAACCCAGGACAATACCAAAGCACACAACTTCCCTGCCATCACTCCTATTCTCCTAGTAATCCAGACTTCCTTCAGCCTCACCCCCAATACTTCCCACTCTGCAACAGAAGACGCAGGCTAGGAAAAACACAGGATCTGTGCGAGAGAGAGAATGCCTCCTTAAACGTTGTGCCCTGGGCACCTTCCTTGCATCAGCCTCGTCCTGGCCCTAAGAAAACCCATTCCGATCTGCAGCCCGTTGGGCCGGACCCTGACAGCCTGTGTACGGTTAGCTGTTGCTGCGAAACAAACCACCCCCACAATTCAGTGGCTTAAAATAAAACCATGTGTTTATGATTCTGGAGATTGGCAACTTTGGCTGGGCTTAATTGGGCAATTCTTCTGGTCGCAGCTGGGCTCCCTCAATGAACCTTGCTCCGCTGTAGGTGAGCTAGGCAGCTCTACTGGGAGCTGACTGGCTGTTACTAGATTGCCGGAGAATGTCTTCCTTAGGTCTCTCATCTTCCAACCAAGGCTTGCTCTCATGGGAGGGAGGTAAGGTTCCTGGACAGAGACAGCAGAAGTGCACAAAACATTTTGATGCCTAGGCTCAGAGATAAAACACAGTCATTTCTACTCCATTCTATTGGCCAGACAGAATTATGAGGCCAATACAGATTGAAGTGCAAAAAATTAGCTCTACCTCTTAAAGGAAAGAGCTAGAGTCATGTTGCAAAAGGCCTAGATATAAGAACTGCAGCCATTTTAGTCATCACTGTACCACAACTTGCCTAGCTTTGCCCTGAGTATACCTCTTTCCCAGACGGGCCCCTGTTTCAAACCCTTAGCCCACTGAGTAATTTTTCCACTACAGCTGGATGGATATATAATCAACTGGATAATAACCAACCATCTGCCAAGTTTCTCAACTACCAGCTCTGTATGAGCAATTGAATTCACTGATACCAAAACTTTTAGAAGTTGGACTGAGATTGTAACCTCTCTTTGGCAGTGTTCATAGACTGTTGTAACCTCTGTGGGAGGCCAGCCTTCACATCAATTTCAGTTCTATCCTCCCCCCCCCCCAATCTTGCCCTTGCTTTCTCTTTTTCATGGAACTTTCCCTTCCCCTGAAGGACCCTGGTACCAAGCAACCCATATAGCCTTACGTCTCAGTCTGCCTTAAAGACAATGGCTGTGAAAATTTCTTATTATCAAAATCAGTGGTTCTCAAACAATAGTCTCTTCAATGAATGATGCTGGGACAACTGGGAACCTACATATGAAAGAATGAAGTTGGACTCCTACCTCACACCATATAAAAAACCAACTCAAAATGGACCCAATGCCTAAATGTAAGCTAAAACTATAAAACTCTTAGAAGAAAACTTAGAGTTAAATCTTTGTGACCTTTTGGCAAAGTATTCTTAGATATGATACAAAAAAAGAACAAGCAACCAAGGAAAAATAAATAGGACTTCATCAAAATTGAAGACTTTTGTGCATCAAAGGACACCAACAAGAAAGTGAACAGAAAACCCACAAAACAGGTCAAAATATTTGCCCATCATGTATCTGATAAGGGTCTAGCATCCAGAATACATACAAAAAAACCTTTTATAATTCAACAGCAAAAAGACAAACAACCCAAGAAGGGGCAATGGATTTTAGTGATTGGCTAACAGCTCCTGCCACAGAAGGACAGTCAAGAACTTGTGCCTTGCTTGGGACTGAGACCCACAGAGCTTTCCTGGGTAGCCTGAGCAAACAGAAGATCAAAATGGACAGGGCTGGTTTCTCCCTCCTGTAGATGGCCTGTGTGGGCCTGATCCATCACAACTTTCTACATCCACACCCTTGCCACGGCCTCATCACAGGCAGAGTGTATTTCTCTCTGCTTTGACTGTCATGTTGGCAAGGGACTTGCTTTGGCCACTAACATGAGATGGAAGTGAGAGTATGCCAATTCCATGGCTGGGCCTTAAGATGACTGGTGTGTTTGGCATTCTCTTTTGCCTTTTTACATTCACAAGATGAACATACCTAAGCTGACCTACTGATTCCAGTATGAAGAGAAGAGACACAGAAAGCAAAACCAAATCACCTCAGCTAGACCCAACCTAGAAGAGCCAATCTGCAGTCAGCCCCCAGATTTGTAAGCCAAAGACCTACATTTTGTTTGCTGAGATTCTGTGGTTGGTTATGACGCAGCATTACTGTGGCCGGAGTCAAGTGACACAGCGCTCCAGACCCATCTCACCCGAGTTCACTGTTGCATGGCCGACAGTACCCTCACAGATGTCAGGCTGGGGACAGCACTTTCAGTCAGCTTCTTCAAGCTAAGTTCTCCAAGCTAAGCGTCGTGCTGCTTTTCAGGTAAAGCCGTATGTGAGCTGCATTCTAGAATCCAAGCATGCCCAAGATGGAAGACAAACATTCCTCCCTGCCAGCTGATTAAGTACACGATGCTGCTAACTGCATCATATTCAAAACCTCATGACTCCTAACACGTTCCACAGAAGAAGCAGATGTCATCCTGACAGGATTTCTTTGTTTTCTCAATAGATGGTACAAGAGCTGCCCATGCTCTCTGGAGCAGGCAATTTATCAAGAGATCAAGATCATTCGCTGTGTTTTATTAATACATTTTATGCAGTCATACTGATTTCAAACAAAGGTGTCTTCTGTCTAATTGTTTTTGCCTCTGATCTGACGGGAGCATTATTTTAGAACAATTGTATCAATCCAAAAGTTATCTTGAGTATAAAATGTAAAGAGACTACACAAAGTGCTTCTACCTATAATGAAGTGTCAAAAACTTCCTAAATCTGACAGCCTTATCTAGAAATCGAAAATAACATTTTACTTTTCCCCCCCTCTGTAATAACATTTTTCTTTTTTAGCAGGAAGACATTAGATGCCACGGGATTCTCCGACTTTAATAAAATCAGCTGCAAATCAGCCTAATCTTTTTAAGCAGGCAAGCGGCATGGTCGGATATTAACAATATGAGCATCTCTGAACTGCCTCCGCCCTTCCATTTCTACCAACAAAAGTCCCTCCCTCTTTGTGAAAATGAAACATTCCCTCTGAACCGCAGAACACCACATGCAAACAAAGGTACAGACTGTCGGAAAGTCTCAGAAAGAAGTCTGAACCATGCACATTAATGCAGCCAATAGAACACACCTCCCCGACTTCCATCTGCAGAGGGGTCTGGACCCCAGCTGCTGCACTCTGAAAGCCACTGGGGCATTTGTGCGGGTGTGGGGCTGCATCTCCCATGGGCTGCTCCCAGCCAATGACTGAGCAGGCCCGGGGTACCAAGTAAAGTAGGCCCACTCTGAGGAGACAGGTAATACTTCTGCTGGGCAGTATTGGCTGGAGGACCCTTGGACAGTCCTGCTAAACCTTTATGTGACTGCACATCTGCCTAGGGTGCTTCGACCCAACCTCTCGCCCTCCACTTCAGTCCGAGTCACTCGCACACTGAGGTCTGATTGCTCTCCCAGCCTTGCCCATCTCCCTGCCCATTTTCTCTCACAGACATTTTTCTTAATAAAAGCCTTGCCCATTTAATCCTGTCTTGACATCTGCTTCTGGACTGGGACGAACACACAAATATGCATGTCCTATGTTTCAGGCCAACTGCTCAGAGGACAACGGTCTCTCTGCTCTTAAGAAAAACTACTCTCAGGGCTCCTGAGAGTGGCTCAGTGGGTTGAGGCCTCTGCCTTCCACTCAGGTCATGATCTCAGGGTCCTGGGATCAAGCCCCGCATTGGGCTCTCGGCTCAGCAGGGAGCCTGCTCCCCCCCGCCCCCTCCCCGCTCTCTCGGCCTGCCTCTCTGCCTACTTGTGATCTCTCTCTGTGTGTCAAATGAATAAATAAAATCTTTTTTTAAAAAAAGAAAAAGAAAGAAAGAAAGAAAGAAAGAAAGAAAGAAAGAAAGAAAGAAAGAAAGAAAAGAAAAGAAAAGAAAAGAAAAGAAAAGAAAAGAAAAGAAAAGAAAAGAAAAACTACTCTCAGGTAAACCCAATGAATTTTCTGGCTTGCCTGTGCTTATTATAATTGTTTCTTCTTATTGACTATAATAATAAAGAACCTATCTCTTGGTTTTTACTATAAAAATCAAAGAAAATATATACAGTCTTCTCATTTACCTACCATGTTTAAATGTGACCTAAGACTCACCAAATATGACGACATACCTTCTTTCCTTCAACATCCCTTTGGTGCAGACTGTGTCCCAGAGATCAGGGTCCTTCAGCTTGTGGGAATGAAAGGGTGAGGATAATCCAAAGGCTGGTAAATACCTGAGCAGGTTGGTAACACTCAATCATGCCAAAGGCCAAACTCCACATTTTGTACTCTCCTCATTTCCAGACCACCAAGTCCAAACTCGGACACAGTGTGTAACTTTTTTATGAGAGCCAACATCCTTCGTAACTATTCTATTGTCTTTCTCAGTGATGGACTACTTCATATCTTCCCAGTTACCACACCCCCACCTCCTGTTGCTTTCCAATTCTATCCCAAATAATTAAAATGACACTTGAGGAGTAAGAGCTCCTTCCCTGCTTGTTCACAATAGTGACAAGACTTATGTGGGGAGAGGGAGCGCAGCACTGATTAGCTAGGAAGAACAAGGAGAGTTAGCGTTCAAATAAGGCCCAACAGCTATGCATTCTCCCCTTACCTTTTTCATTAAGACAGGTGACCGTTTGAGCGGTTGGTTTTTTTTTTTTCCTAACAAAAATAAAATTTTCCCCTGGCTATCAGTCTCCATATTGACAAATACCTGTTTCCCAAGTGATTTTTAGTTAGCAACTCACAGAGTGGCATTTTTATCACAGTCAAGAGGAGAGTGGCTAAAATACGCTAATACTAATTTACCTAAGCAAAAGTTCAGGAACTACCTAAATGAAAACTCTTGGTGAGATCTCCTCTTGGACCCTGCCCTCGCCCTAACACCTTATCTGGGATGATATGTGCTAGCCTATCAGGATTTGGTCTACATGAGACTCTTACTGCTCTGTTAGAATGGCATATTCCATGTCTCTCCCATTTCCTGATGTCATCATTATCTCTTCCCCCTGAATTTCTAAACCATGTTGTATTCTGTGCCTCAGTGATAGACTCCTCCTGGCTCTTGTCCAGTTGGTTCTGACTCTTCCCTGGTCTTGGTCTCTTCTATATCTGCTACTTGGACTGTGATTGTTTACCCCTCAGTGTCTAGCCTGCAGGGCATGCTAGAATGGAATGGAATGCTAGAATGGAATACCCCCATGTTATAGGGCCCCAGATCAGGGTATAAAATGGATTACAACTAGACAGGAATTGGAAGGAGACTGGAACAAAGGATGTGGTATTGTTCCTAGGTCATATTTCAGCACTGTCCCATTCTTCCCATAGAAACTTAGTCAGCAATATCAGGAGTATCTCCTTCATCTCCAAGACTCAAATGCCAGCCAGGTCACCGGAGAATGAGATCTCAATAGAGAGTGTGAACTTGGAAAGATCAGAGAATTAAAACAGATTTTAGAGAAGTATTTCTTCACCAGACATTTTACACACAAATTATATTTCTCCAGAAGGCAATTCATTGAAACACAGTTCCATAAATCATTAAGAGGCACTGTATAACAGAAACTTTATTTCCATGATCAAATAAGTCTGGAAAACTGTGGCTGAAACAAAGTCAGTAATTTTCTTCACTACAGGAGTTCTCAGAGCTTTTATTGCACTAATAGGAATTATGATCAGCAAGAAGTAAATATAGGATAAAGTAGTTCTCAAACTTACTTGGTCATGGAAGTCATGTTTTGTCTTGTTTTTTTGAATGCAGACCTATTGATGTCTTGCATAGCCTAGTTTTCAGAGGACCATGGTTTGGGAGACACTAACCAAAAATAATGTCCCTCAGTCAGAGGACACAGGGAAGTAAAAATGATGAAAGATCCTTTCTGAAAAGCCATGTTCCTCCCCTACCCAAAGTGACCCATACATTCCTTACTCCACATGGGGAATTGGTATTACTCTGGGTTTCCACACTCTTGGCAATTCAGTTTGGCTAGAGTGACCTTGAGAAAGTTACAAACCTATCTCAGGCATGGTTCCTTCATTTATGACAACTGGCCATAATGATATATCTTCCCAGTCTAGTTCCCAAAGCTATAAGAATTAATGGAGCCTTTCATAAGGAGCAATGTGAATTCCTTGGAGAAAGTCTCTATGTAAATACAAGGTCTTGCCATCTTAAATGCTGTGGATTTATGCCTCGGACTCCACAGTGACAGCACTCCATTATTTTTCAAAGCTGCAGAGGTCTGAGCAACACATTAGCCTTTCAGCCATTGTCATTTATAAATACTGTCCCCCACCCCCCAGATACATGAAATTCCTATTTCTTCCTCTGTGAATTGCTAAGATGTGGCAGCAACTTACCCGTGAAAGCCAAAACTCTTTACTATTTCAGTGTAGGTATTTCTAAGGGATAGAAAAGGAAAAGGACCCGCAATGTGGGATGCTCGTATATTACATTTATTTCCACAAAAGAGGGAAGGGCTTACATAGATAGGATGAATTGGGTTCTTTGTTATTTATGTAAATTCGCCTTTGAGAGCTAATGCATAAGTGTTTAATCATATGAAAGGAAAATCGAAGCAAGATTTCAAATTAACTTGGCATCTGTGAAGAGGGGGGAAATCGGAGGGGGAGAGGAAGCATAGAGAGACTGTGGACTCCGAGAAACAAACTGAGGGTTTTAGAGGGGAGGGGGTTAGGGGGATGGGTGAGCCTGGTGATGGGTATTAAGGAGGGCACGGATTGCATGGAGCACTGGGTGTTATACGCAGACAATGAATCATGGAACGCTACATCAAAAACTAATGATGTACTGTATGGTGACTAACATATTAATTTTTTTAAAAAAAGATGTATTAATTACACCAATGATTAAAAAATGTTTTGGGGTTGTAGAAGCATGGTGTTTGAAGCACTGATTCAAATTGACTCAGAACATTTTTACTGCAGACCAGTGCGTGCATGTGTGTGTGTGTGTGTGTGTGTGTATGTGTGTGTGTGTGTAAGAAGTGAGCCAGACAAAAGAAGCACAGCTATGAGAGTAATTATAAGCGTGAGCAAGGTGGGTTTTTTTTAAACAGCAGCAACAAAGATAGAAAACAAATGATGCTGACTAAATGTAAACTCGGCCAATGTTGTGTTGGTTATGTAGGTGATCACCAGCTAAACGGATATGGAATGTCTGGCTCTGAGAAACCAGCTGGTTACATCCATATTACAATGTTTCAGGGACTTTTACGCTTTTTATCTAATTTATTCTTGTGTCTTACCTGCCCCAGGGAGTTCTTTGTTAGACTGAGTTCTTTTTTTATTTAAATGTATCCTTCCCATCTTGCCACCAGCCATCTCTATTATCACCATCTTTGCTCTGTCCAAAAGGCTTTTTATCTCCTAACCGATAATTTTCCTTCTGCTCCCACTCTGTCTCAAGAAAAGCTCCTCAATCCTTCAGAGATAAAATGACAACTGAGAAGTTAAAAAAATAAATCTCTCACTGTCCCTTCAGTTTTTCTTAGAAACAGCCACCCAGCTGAGACTCCAGGGCACTTCTTGGACTGTGCCTTGTCCTGTCTACAAGAACCCAAAGTACCAATCTTCATCTAAAATCCCAAATTGCCCTTTGGAAGGAATGGCAGTTTAAAACATTCATTCTCTTGCTTTTGAGCCTCTGAAATACCCCCATTAAATAGTTGCATAGCCTGCAAGAACTGTGAGCTGATTCAGGCGGATGTGAATGGTACTTAGGAAAATTTTAAACTTAAAGAAATTTCTTACTACCACTCACTAACCCAAATTACCTATTTCTACATAGCCAAAAAAAAAATCCTCCTCTGTTGTCACTTGATTCAACAACTGATATAGAAACATCCCATGTATTATAGGAAATTAAGCCTAGTCCTTATATTATTTTAATTTCAGCTCCTTATGGCATGTAGACATAGAGAGCTTGTCAAAAACTGTGATGGGACAGAAAGTTCTAGAAGATGTATAAAAGCCAATGACATTCCCAAAGTACATAGAAAGAAACAAATCTGCTTTAATGTAATTATTAAGGCTTTGGATTTCCTGCCAGATTTTGTGACAGTAATTCATTCATTCAACAAGGATCTATCGAACATCTACTAGGTACTGCTGTTGGCACCATGCTGACCACAGCTGGCGGTACTGACAGCCAAAACATACAGAATCATTCAGGGGTCATAAGGTCCTGACTACTGTCTACAGTAGTACCCTCAGCACTCTTACTTGTCAGGATACATATAGCATATATATAAGCCCCACTTGCTCTTCTAGAACCTTGCTAGTCCCCTATCAAGAGGTACAGTCTTTTTCCCCCTCCCCTAAAACCTGGGCAGGACTTAGGACGACGTCAGTGAATAGAACAGACATTTCATGCCTTCTGAACCTAGGTCATAAAAAGTGATGCAGCTTCTTCCTGGCTCTCTCTATCTCGACACTCACCCTTGGAACCCAGCCACAGTTTTGTGAGGAAGCCCAGGCCACACGAAGACTTCACATGTAGACATTTCAGCCGAAAGCCCCAGCTAATCACTAAGCCAATACTGACGTGCGATTACACATACAGATGATCCTAGGCCACAGCCTTCAAGTCATCCCTTCGATCACTGAGTGAGGCCGAGAGAGCTGACCCGCTGAGCCCCACCCAAATTGGGGACTTGTGAGCATAATTGTTGTCATTATTGTTTGAAGCTACTAAGGCTTGGTGTGATTCACTAAGCAGCAAAAGATAAGTGGAACACCTGCCCTAAACTGATATGATTAATTCCTCTTAGAAGATACTGGATTATACTGATTTCATCCCTTAAAACAAAGCTTGACTCACATCAGTAAAAGGAGAACCCATATCTGTTTATTTCTACAGTGATTTATTTTCCAACACAGTATTCATTTCTAAAGGAGATCAATATGACTCTCCTTTAGTTAGTTATTAGGATATGTTATTATTGTTATATAGTTACTAGGATTATGTTATCATATATTAACTCTATACGTATATAGAGTTATTAGGATATGTCTTTTAAGTTTCTACTTTTTTAAATTTTATTTATTTATTTGACAGAGAGAGAGATCTCAAGTAGGCAGAGAGGCAGGCAGAGAGAGAGGGGGAAGCAGGCTCCCTGCTGAGCAGAGAGCCCGATGTGGGGCTCCATCCCAGAACCCTGAGATCATGACCTGAGCCGAAGGCAGAGGCTTCTGCCCACTGAGCCACCCAGGGGCCCCAAGTTTCTACTTCAATTCCAGTTAGTTAATACAGTGTTATATTAGTTTCAAGTGTACAATATAGTCATTCAACAGTTCATACATCACTACTGGGATGTATCTTAAGGGTATATTAGACATCTGTTTTGCTAGTTCTCATTCTAAGCACATCCATATTAATGTCTACCTGTTCACTTTCAGACCTAAGTCATTCTATTTGTTGGTTACAGAGGACCAACGTGATCCGTGCCCTAATTTCTTCCTTCCTTCTTTGCCCGATACTCACCCTTTACGTTTAAATCTCCTGGTCGATATAGATTCTTGCCTCGTAAATAGTGCTGGGGCCACACAAACAGCCATCATTTACCTGCAAAGGGATGTTTAATGGTCTTCAATTAGATTTTTTCTTAAACTTGCCAACTTGCACACTAAAAATCATGCTGAAAGTAGGAAAGCAAGACACATTAACTTATCAGTAAAATATGCTGATATCAAAGTTACCAAATAATATGTCAATAACCACCTTAGGAACATTTGAGAATCCCTTTTACTTACATAGCTCCTAACTCCTAATTTTCACAATTAAGCTAAATTACCACCTTGATCTTAAAGAAATTGCAAAACAAATCATACCATCTTTGAGATATTAACATGGAGAAATAAAGCAGGGTATTATCTATGCTTATTTTTCTTCCTGGTATAATTAAGGAACCAGCTAATATTCTAGAAATGTATATTACAAAATTATTTTGTTCTTATCTGTTAGATTAAAGTGAAGAATGTTTCAGCATACCTTCTTTGAAGTCACTACTACCATCTGAGCAAGGGAAACAGCATCAAAAGACCACTCAGTTTTGAATCAGAAATATCTGAGTTTGAATCCTGACTCTGTCAGCCTTCTTGCTATACCAGTGGTTCTCAAATTTTTAACATGCATCAAAATCACCTGAGGGGCTTGTCAAACCACAGGTTACTAGGGCCCAGCCCATATGTTTCCAATTCACTCAGTGTGGGATGGGACCTGAAATTTCTATTTCTTATAAGTTTCTAGATGATGCTGAGTTGTACACATTTGAACAAATTACTCCTTATTTTGAGTCTCAGATTCTATGGCTGAAGACTGGGAAGTTTCTATCTATACCATAAATATTCATTTCATTTTCCCTGTACTGCATTCCACAATTCTGAAACCCAAGCTTTTCAGAAAACAGAACTTCTGGTTTTTTTCTCTTAAATTTGGTTCAAATTCTTTTGGCAACAAGCCAGGTCTATTAACAGTCTTCATTTATTACATATTGTTGTTGTTTTTAAAATATTTTATTATACATATAATTTAGTTATTGGGGACTGTGGTCCTACCCCACTAGAATTGTCCTGTATTATATAGGCTATAAACCATAGTACCTTTCTAAAATGAGGGGAAATGTCTGAATTCCGAAGTCCTGGCTCTAAATGTTTTGAATAAGAAACTGGAGATCTGTGTTTAACACTTCATCATATTTATATATTTTCCTTGACTTATTTAACTTTTCATCTTTCTCAACTTGATTATAAACCCCTCAAGAGCAGAATCATGCTTCATGTTGCAATCTCCACATCACCCAGTATATGCTGCACATGAAATATATACTAAATAAATAACCACTGGTTTGACTTTCTTGAGCCTAATAAGATTTGAGTAAAAGATTGACATAATTCCGTAGTGTGAGATTAGAGAAGAAAGATAAATCAAAAACCTTGCAAGGCTGTCAAATTGCAATTCTGACTATAATCCCCATAATCCCAAATGATTCTGACAAGAAGAAAATGTAACAATGACATTTCTGCTCTCTTTTTTTGCCCTTGTCACCCATCATATCTACACTAATTTTTAAAGATTTTATTTATTTGTTTATTTATTTGAAAGCGAGACAGAGACAAAAAAACAAAGAAAGAGAGCCAGGGAAGAGCAGAGGCAGAAGGACAAACAGACTACATGCTGAGCACAGAGCTGACTTGGGGCCCCGTCCCAGGACCCATGAGATCATGACCTCAGCTGAGTCAGTCGTCTGGGCTGCCCAGGTGCCCCATCATAGCTACAGTATTGAAACTGGACCTTCTTTCCTCTCACCTTCTTAAGAACCTGTGCCCTATTTCCATATTTCAATTTGACCTCTCTTTTCTGATGGCTCCTCTCTATAAGGTTTTATGTATGTTCAAATCTTTCTGCATTTTAAAAAATTAAAGAGCCTTTTCAATAAATGACGTGGGAATAATTGGACATCCATAGACAAAAACAAAAAACAAAAACCTTGACTCACACTTCATACAAAAGTTAACCCCAAATGGGTCATGAGCTTCATTGTAAAACATAAAACTACAAAACATTCAGAAAGTTCATAGGATAAAATCTTCGGGCCCTAGGGCTAGATGAAGAGTTTTTAGCATTGACACCAAAAATATGACCCATAAAAGGAAAAAGTGATAAAGTGGACCTTGCTGAAATTGAAAAAACTTTTTGCTATATGAAAGACATTGTGAAAAGGATGAAAAGACAAGCTCCAGATTAAAGTAAAATAGTTGCAAGACTTAGATCCCATAATTAAGGTCAGTATCTATAATATATATGGAACTCTCAAAACTCAACAATAAAAAAAACCCAACTAGAAAATTAGCAAAAGACATAAATAAAATTTTACCATAGGGGATATGTAGATGGCAACTAATCAAAAAAAGGGGTCTAAAACCATTAGTCTTGAAGAAATAAAAATTAAAACCACAGTGACATGGCACTACAAATCTATCAGATTGGCTAAAACAAAAAACAGTGACAGCACCAAATGCTGGTGAAGATGTTGAGAAGCTGAATCACTCATACATTGTTAATGGGAATATAAAATGGTACAGTCACTCTGGACAACAGTCTGGAGGTTTCTTAGAAAACTAAACTTGATTTGTAATAACTAAAAACTGGAAACAACACAGATTCCCTTTAGTAGGTGAATGGTTAGACAAATAGACAAACTATGGTATATCTACACCATGGAATACTACTCAGCAATAAAAAAGAAAGGAACTATCAACATACACCATAACTTGGATGAATCTCCAGGGAATTTTGTTGAAGCAGAAACGCCAATCCCAAAATGCTACAAACTGTACCATTCCATTTATATAACATTTTTGAAATGATGAAATTATAGAAATGGAAACAGATGAGTGGTTGTAAGGGGCCAAGGTCACGGTGGCAAGAAAGTGAATGTGGTTTTAAAGGAGCAACATCAGGGATCCTTAAGATGATGGAAATGCTTATATTTTGACTATGGTGGCAGATAAACAAACCTACAAGTGTGGCAAATTTGTACTGAACTAAACACATACAGAAGAACAAGTAAAACTCAGAAAATTTGAATTTTCCGATCAGTGGATTGCATCAATGTCAATATCTTGGTTGTGATAGTATAGTTTTGCAGATGTTATCATTGAGAGGGAAATGGATAAAGGAATATTTCTGCATTATTTCTTACAATTTCATGTGAAACTATAATTACCTCAAAATAAGAAATTTGATTTTTTAAAATTTTTTATTAACATATAATGTATTATTTGCCCCAAGGTACATGTCTGTGAATCATCAGGCTTACACAAAGAAATCTGATTTTAAATATGAAAATAAATAAGGAGGGGTGCCTGGGTGCTCAGTCATTAAGCCTCTGCCTTTGGCTCAGGTCATGATCCCAGGGTCCTGAGATGGAGCCCCACATCGGGCTCCCTGCTTGGTGGGAGGCCTGCTTCTCCCTCTCCCACTCCCCCTGCTTGTGTTCCCTCTCTTGCTGTGTCTCTTTCTGTCAAATAAATAAATAAAATCTTAAAAAAAAAGAAAAAAAGAAAACAGTCCTTCAAGCCCACCTAATTATCTTTCTACCACCCGATATGTCTCTTCCTTTTATCAGCAAAACTTCTTTAAGAATGGTTTAGACTCTGCTTTTACTTCATGACCTCCTAATCACCATGTGACTAACTTCAGTCTGACTTTGAACTCCAATATTCAACTGAAACAGCTGTTTGCCAAGCTGATCAAGAATTTCCAGGTCACCGGGCGCCTGGGTGGCTCAGTGGGTTAAAGCAGCTGCCTTCAGCTCAGGTAATGATCCCAGGGTCCTGGGATCGAGTCCCACATCAGGCTCCTTGCTCGGCAGGGAGCCTGCTTCTCCCTCTGCCTCTGCTTGCTACTCTGCCTGCTTGTGCTCTCTCTAGCTCTCTCTGACAAGTAAATAAATAAAATCTTAAAAAAAAATTTAAAAAGAATTTCCAGGTCACTAATTCCAGTGACCACTCCACAGTCCTCTTCCTAACTGGCCTCTAGCAGCATTTGACTTGGTTAAACACTTCTGCTACTCCTAAGTCTCTCACTTGGCTTTCCATGACACCCCACTTTCTGCTTTTCCTCTTACCTCTCTAATAACTCCTTCTGAGTTCCTTTTGTAAATTTTTCTTCTTTCTTAAATGTTGATAACTCTTCATGTTCTTTCTGCCCCTAACTCTCTTCCTTTCTCTCTTTCTTCATTCTCACTGATTGTCATGTGTAGTCCAACAAATCCCAAATCCAAATCTCCAGGCCATATCTTTGGAGCCCAAAGTATTAGAACTGCCTAGTACTGCCCTTCCAGAATTAATTCAAATCAACATGTCCAAAGCTGAATTGTGATCACTCCTTCACTCACCATTGATATCTGCTCCTTTTCTTATGTTCCCTTTCTGGGTTACCCAAACCCAAATCCTAGAAATCATCATGGAATGAACAAGTCACGGGAATAGAAGGAACAGTGCAGGGAATATAGTTAAAGGTATTGTAACAGGACTGTATAGTGACAGATGGTAGCTACATTTGTGGTCAATTTATAATTCACTGTAAGGTGCAGACGTGTTGAATCACTAACGTAACATTGTGGGTCAACTCTACTTCAATTTTAAAAAAAGAAATGAAAAAAAAAAAAAGAAAAAAAAGAAATGCACTAAAACGTTAATAGTGTTTATTTTGGAGTAGTAGTGATTGTAATTTTCTTCTCTACACTTTCCTGTATTGTCCAGATTATGGCGACATGCAAATGTAGTATTTGAAATATAAATTTCTAAAATGATTGTCCAATGAATTACATGTGAACACACATATATGTATTTAAGGGATAAAGAGATGAAGAAAGAGAGAGAAAGCATATTATTCACAGAGGAATAAAGGTGTTGTGACTTGAGGTGTAATATCCATGCTAAGGTGACAGATTCCATTTGTGATCCAGGAGACAAAAGCAAGCTTGGCAAGCAGGATAAGGACAGTCAACAAGGTCTGCTGGCAAAAGCTCACAAAGATGCCGTGAGAGCCTGAGTTCTCATCCAGAAGGCAATCTCTGAAGGGAAACTGGATACCAGGTGCCTGGATCCTCACTGGGCCAGGATGACGAAGCTTGCTGTAGTGGTCAGTACATATGTGATTTTTATACCTCATGTATATACCTCATGTATTAACGGTCACTATCCTTTTTTAAAAATTATTTATTTATTAATTTGCGAGAGAGAGCGTGCACAAGCAGGAGCAGAGAGAGAAGCAGGCTCCCCGCAGAGCAGGGAGCCCGATGTGGGACTCAATCCCAGGACCCTGGGATCATGGCCTGAGGAAGGCCAACGCTTAACCGACTACGCGCCCAGAGGGCGCCCCAGAGGTCACTACTCATTTAACAATCCCTCTAATACCACACCCCCATGCCCAGAAAGTCTGCCTTGAATCTGAGAGCCCAAATAAAGAAAAAAGCGATATTATTCACATGCAGGAATGGTGGCACAAACTAATTAACATTCTCATCAGAACCGGTCCATTTGGTTTCACATGCCAGTGCTTAAGCTGTTCCACAGGACCTCCCCTCCAGACATATGAAGTGCATCAGTGGGTTTTCAAATTAACACTTATTGAAATTTGAAACTCTTCTTTTTCTTAATTTTTTTCCCAGTAATATATATTGACCTTCACAGCTGGTATTCTGGGTAATACACATGTGCTTGTGAAGACAAAAAACTAGAGAGGAGAGCCATGAAAAGAGACAGAGAGAGAGAGAGAGACACAGGGAGAAGGGGGCTGGGAGAAGGAGGACCTACAGAAAAGATGAGGATTTGCTCTAAGAAACTGCCAGTACTCTCATCATTGAATGGACAAGGATGCTAATTTCATAGGGTTCAACCGCAGTCTGAAGAACAATAATCCCATGTTCTGATAGGAAAAGAAAAAAGAGAGAGAGAGAGAGACAAAGAGGGAAAAGAAAGGTATTATACCTAAGAATGACCTGGATGGATACGGGTCCTGCCTCTCCACAATGCTAACTCTGATCATCCACTTTTAGAGAGAAACCACAATGGCCATTATGGACCAGGTCACGAGTTAGAGATCCACAAGAATGGAAGGAAGGCCAAGAACCACATCGAAATGAATGGCTAATGGGTCAAATGCTAGACTTGTGTCTTCTGAGGAGCCATTCTCCGTTCAGATTCCTCACCAGGAGAGACAGCTGACTGATTCTTGGAGACTGTGCTAACATCAGTCACCATGACAGGGAGCATTTATTCTTAGTGTGGCTTTTACTGCAGAAGGCCCGAGTATCCCCTGTGGGATCAGTCGGAATGCCCAGGTGCCCAAGGACCGATAAAATCACACACTTCCAGCTCTTGATTTCTTGGTTTCATGGCTGAGGTGAGACAGCTTCCAATTTGGTCCCGTGACCATGTGGCCTTTGCCAGAGTCGAGTCTCTCACGTCAGGAAGAGGGAAAAGAGAAAGGGAACTTCTTTTCTGCTCTTTTTTCCTCCAAGTGTACATTTTGCCAACACTCCACTTTCATGTGGTTAAAAACTGGATCCTTGCCAGGACCTCAGAATGCGGAACATGTCATCACTAAGGACAATCAAGTGGGCAGTGGTTCTCACCTCTGATTATCGTACTTGCCTGGGTAGCTGTTTCTTTCTTTAAGATTTTATTTATTTCCTTGTCAGAGAGAGAGAGAGCACATGCACAAGCAGAGGGAGAGGCAGGCAGAGGGAGAGGGAGAAGCAGGCTCTCTCCTGAGCAGAGAGCCCGATGTGGGGCTTGATCCCAGGACCCTGGGATCACGACCTGAGCCACCCAGGAAGCCCCCTGCCCTATCTGTTTCTTAAAGCACACATTCCCAGGCCCCAGCCCAGGACTGCTGGACCAGAACTCCTGAAATTTTCTCTTCTTGGTTTAATTCAGTGGTTCTCAACCGAGGGATGATTTCCTCCACAGGGGACACCGGGAAACATCCAGAGACAGTTTTGATTGTCATAACCAGGGGGGCGGGGCTACTAGGATCGAGTGGGTAGAGAGCGTGGGTGCCGCTGGACAGCCACATGACAGAGACTGATCTGACCTTGAGAAGATGGTTAAGACTGGAAAAAGATTACCAATAGGTCATTACAACTTACTGACAAGAATAGTTACTAATCACTAAATCCAGCCCATATTTCAGTTATCCAAAGTCCTGAAAGAGAGGGTGGACAACCAGGACAAAAAAATATACAAATGTTGCCCCTTGTGTTTCTTACATTCGTGTGTGTGTGTGTGTGTGTGTGTGTGCGTGCTTGAGGGAGGCAGGTATATATAGTACTTATTTTATATATACTTACTTTGTATTTTATGTGTATTTATATCTATTATACATATACATACAGAAAAGACTATAATTTATATATATATATATATATGAAAAAAGGGACATTATGGAACGCAGGATGTGTACACATGGCTTGCAGCATGTGGGGGGGAAGTAATTTAATAATGGAGGCAAGGAATGCTTGCGTTTATTTGTGTGCCTTGTGCAATTTCTTTGTAGAAGTTGGGAGTTTTATGGGGAAGCCTGAGATGCAAATGTGGATTCAGGAGGCAGAACAGAGAGCTTCTGCTATACATACTTGATACAAAGGTTTCCACCAGTGAAAGTGAAAGAACTTGTACCACTGCTGCTCTGCGTTTCAAGCCTTTCCTGTGGTTTCTGGGAACAGCTGCTAGTGAAGAGAAACCATCCACATCCCCCTTAGAGGGCAGTCCGAGGCCCACCTTCTGTCAGACTCCTATAACTCATGACTTCCCTCCCGACATGCATGTTCATTCTGGGGAAATTTTATATAAAAAGGAGCTACTGGGGCCTTAATGCTCCATCCATCCATGCATTTTATCCACTCCTTCATCCAGTATTGCTTGAAAGTCTGCTGGGCCAGGCAGGCACTGTCCTAAGTCCCAAGGCTGCAGCAGTGAATGGGCAAACAAGACCCTACTCTCAGGGAAGTTACCCTGCACTGGGGGTGAGGCACACACAAAAAACAAACAGCTATGCTGTAGAGAACATGTCAGATAAGGATAAGGATGCTAAGGGGAAAACTGAAGCAGGGAAAACAGAAAAGGGAACGTTACAGGTAGAAATTGTAGAGTGGATGATCAATGAAGGCCTCTGTGAAGAGCAGATGTTTGGGCAGAGATCTGAAGGAAGCCAGAGAACAGGGCTAGCCAAGTGGTTACCTGGAGGAAGAGCTTAGTAGGCCAATGGAAAAGCAAGTGCAAAGGCCCTGGGGTAAAGATTCATATGCAACTCAGAGAATAAGTGCCTATCTAGTGGATCTGATTGTCCTTGCAGCTTTGGGATTTGTTTTATGGGCTTCTGAGGGGTCTATAAAGCTAACTTTGGGTGCTGAGATTCGATTCAATCCTTTTCTTCCCACCCGAATATTAAAAAATACTATAATTAACTAACATCAGATGAGCATGCAGTTTATTTGCTCAAAACAGAGGAATTCGCATTCTGCATCTATTTCCAAAAAGAAAACAGAATATGGTGCACAACTAGGGAAACACTGTTCTTCTTGGAGAGTGGAGTAGCAAGGCAACATAGTAGTTTCCACTTTGTGAATGACTAAAGGTTTTGGAAAAAGGAAAAGGAGAGTGGAATCCAAACCTTGATCCAAAAAAACACAAGTGGATGAACAAAGATACTAACCCAGGACACGTGGCTAGTTCCACAGATGGAATGTCATCATCCCTGGGAAATTATCCATGCTTGGGTGAGCATCAAAACCCAGTGAGAGATGCCGTTAAAATGAGGAAGGTGCTTAAGGCCTGTGAACTCTCTTCATTAAACCTTAAGGACACTTGGGGAGCCTGAGTGGCTCAGGCGGTTAAGCATCCGCCTTTGGCTCAACCCAGGACCCCGGGGTCCTAGGATCGAGCTCCGCATAGGCTCCCTGCTCAGTTGGGAGCCCGCCTCTCCTTCTCCCTCTCCCTCTGCGTGTTTTCCATCTCTCTTTGCCTGCTGCTCCCCCTGTGCTCCCTCTCTCTGTCAAATAAATAAATAAAACTCTTAAAAAAAAACATACAGACACTCATTCAAGGTGGATCAATGAGCAGGCACCTTGGAGAGTTAGGTAAAAAGCAGTCCTTGAGGAAAGGGCTCTCCTTAAGAGGTCCCCTAAAGGGGGATGCCAAAAGATACCAGGAGAGCCGAAGAAGGCTACTACTAGCTCTTTCAAAACTCAAAACAGGAGCAAAGCCTGATCTCTCCCTGGTAAGTTATACGTGTTTCCAGATGTGCCCTTTACTTCATCAAAGCCCCAAGCAAACTCTGTTACCTTACAGCCAGAAGATATCACCAAAAAGAGCCATTTTTTTGTTTGTTTGTTGTCTTTTTTTTTTTTTTTTTTTTTCTGTAGCAGATTCTCTCTGAGATTCACACATTGTCCAAAGGCTTCTTACCTTCTGGGACTATTTGAGCAAAAAAAAAAAAAAAGGTGGGGCCTAACTATTTAAATGTCTGAGTCAGTGGTTCTTGAGGTTAAGTCTGGAGAAGGATGCCCTGGGAGCTTGACAAAATGTCTGTGTCGGGCCCCATCCCCCAGAGGTGGTAAATGTAGGTCTAGGATGGGCCCTGGAATATACATGTTTCCACATATCCAACGCCATCCCGAGGCTCAGGGATCAAAGGGCCTTGCCTGGAAAAACAGTGGCCTAGCCCCTTTCTCTTCCACCAAAATATCCTTTTCCTCACTGATAAAATGTGGTTGTTTGTTTGGGGGAGAGGGGAGGAAGAAAAACAAGACATAGAAATTTCCCAGAGTGCCCCAAAATTGTCCCAAATTCTGATTCTGATTGCAGAAAGTTTGCATGTATGCTCTTCTCCATCCCCTCGACTGAGGCACTTCTTGACCCAGTAGGTAGCTGGCTATGTGGCATTAAGATAAAGAGAAGTGACAGGTCTGCTGACCCAAAGCCCTTTTTCCCAACAGCCTGCGTGAGCTGGCTTTTACCTCGTGCAGTCATAGCACTCCCCCCGAGAGGACAGGAAAGTGCATCAGCCACACGCCGCGGTAAGTGGGCAGAGACTCTGAAGAGAGCAATCGACGAAGTGATCCAGAAAACCAAATTGGGAAGCACATTACTGTGTCCCTACTTTAATGAGACCGATCAATCCAGTCCCCGCCCTTGCCTAGGCAGTTAGCTTGTCTTTCTTGTATTTGACCAAAAGCAGTAAGCAAATAGAAAGAGAAGAAAGCTGAGCATAGGGAACCCCTGCCACAGTCGCCCGAGTAGCTGTGAGACCTCAATGGGGTCATGGCTTCTTGTCCTCTGAAGAATCAAAAGGTGGATTCAAAAACCTTCTGAAGGCCCTTCTTGTTTCTGGTGGCCACGACCCCGTGACCCAAAGAGTGGTCCTGCTTAGCTTTCACTGTGGAGCTTAAAACCGAGCGTGCTGGGTTCTCCAGGCAGTGGGGAGACATGGCAATTGGGGTCATGGGACACAAGTGACAAGATTAGGTTGCGAGGACCCAGGACATCAGGCGACAGGGTGGGAGGAGGGGGTTGGGGAAGAAGGGAGGAAACTGTGCAAAGCAAGGTTGGTCAACCCCAGCACTGTGGACATCCTGGCCCCAGGAGTTCCGGTTGGGCGGCTGTCCTGTGCACGGTAGGATAGTTGGCGGCACGCTTGGCCTCCACCCACGGGACGCCAGCGGTAACCCTCCTTCCTGACCCACCCGTCGTGACAACCAAAACCGTCTCCAGACATTGCCGAATGTCCCCTCGGCAGCGAAATTGCCCCGGGCTGACAGCCACCAGTTTAAATGAAACTGAACACTATGGCTTTCTCCGGCTTTATCCTCTTAATAATTATTCCACACACCCCAAAGGTATATATGTAATTTTCACCATTGTACCCTAAAACTATCATTGCTTGGATATTTCACTTGTTAACGATGTAAATCTGAAACGTAAAGACCACCCCTTCCCAATTCCAACCTCTAGCAAATTAAGATTTACATATATGTGAAGATATACATATACATAAAGATATACATAAAGCAAATTAAGATCACTGCCAGGGGGTGCTGGGGTGAAAGGAATGGAAATGGAGGTGAAAAAAAGGCAGAAGACAGGGCAGAACCTGGGATTATTGAGGGTCGGTCTGCATTGAAAGAATGATGAGACCCTTGATGGTGAAGGGAGAGACTGAAGGTGAGACAGAAGGAAATTGGGACCTACGAGACAATGAAGAAATATGCGGAGCTGGTGACAGGCCTTAAGGGTGTGTGTGTGTATGTGTGTGTACGTGTGTGTGTGCTCATTCATGTGTTTGAAGCAGGTTTCCCAGGGTGAAGGCAGAGAAGTCTATAGGAATGCACTCACCGTACTCCGGGGGAAAAGAGAATGAATGGAAAGAAGGACACCTAACACCTAGACACAGGCACGCAGAGAACCGAGGCTGGAAGCAGGAGAAAGGAAAGCATGGGGGAGGGGTGACACAGGAGCACAGAACCGCAGCAAGAAAGACTGCAGCAGTGCTGGCGAGGGAAACCGAGTCAGCACAGCCCCTTGGCCACTGCCAGCCCCACCAGGCATGCAGGCAACATCCACTGACTACATATCGAGACTTGACTAAGCACCAGGCACTGTGCTAGCTACAGGGGGTATAAAGAAAAAATTCCCTGGCCCTGCCCTTGAGAAGGTTAAGTCTCTCTGGTCAAGCTCATGAAGGGTAAAACAGTCCATGATTGCCTCTCTGGGAGAAACTGCTCGGAGACGTTCAGTTCGTGTTGCTTAGAGGATGAAACAGCATAATCAGGAAAGAAAAGCAGCTCCCAGCACGCTCCCTACCATCTTCTGTGGCTTGAAAACAGCGATAGGGATAGAAGTCTCATATAAGGTTCCAGAAAACCTCTAGCCAGCCCTCCCCTTGAAGAATGAAGCTCTGATTCACAACACTGGTTTTCAGGGAGACCCTCTTACTATCAAGTCAGCTGAATTCCTGTGAATTTTAGATGCCCAGGGGTTGGGTTACTGTTTTGAATTAGTTCCTCTTGCCAAGGGATATAAGAAAGGGCTCCCGAAGGAAGCCTGCAAAACCAGCTCATTACTGTGCAATCCATTCCCCCCGCCACCTTGCAGAAGATTCAGGCAGAAAAGCTTTGTTGCCACCGTCTGATAACAGAGGTGGTGGCCTGAATACTAACCAGAAAGCTGCAGAGAAGGAAATGTTTTTCGAGAAAATGTGTCTCTTCTGCAGGTAGGAAAACAACAAGACAAAAAAAAAAAAAAAAAAAGTCTCTGCTCCCGGATCTCAAGTGGACGAAACTGCCAGCATCTGGGGAAGGACTGGGAAGGTTAGGTCTGGAGGTCTGGTTTTGCGTGCTCACATACAGTGCAGTCGATTTGCTCAAATGAGCGCAAACAAAGGAATAAATTTGTTTAAAAGGGCAGGCTTCATTATACTCTAATTAATGTAAATCTCACCCACAGAGAGGAACCAAAATAAAGAGCTATAGTAATTAAAGTTTAGGGATTTTGTTTTGTTTTGTTTTGGGGAGGGGCAGGCGGGTATTTCAGGGGTGCCAAAAAAGGATTCTGATTTGCAGGAGTTTCAGGAATGAGTTTTTAAAGGATAATTTTTCAAAAGACAGAACTACCTAAAACAGTTGGTGGTTGTCCCGAATCTAGGTGGGTAGAATCCTTAATCTCCCGGGAAGGAATAGACCATGTTTCCACGGAGGGGTATTGGAAAGCAATGAGACCAATGCTAAGTACCAGAGATCTTAAACATGTCATAGAAAAAGGCCTCGAACAGTGAGGGTGGGGGGAAGAAGATGAAGTCATTAAGGCACTGTCATTTGGGTTTTGTTTGTTTGTTTGATTGGGGGGCTATATGTTTTTTTAACTTGTTTTTATTTTTTTTATTATGTTCAGTTAGCCACTGTATAGTACAGAATTAGTTTTTGAGGTCGTGTTCAATGATTCATTGGTTAAGGATAACACCCGGGGCTCATCACAGCACGTGCCCTCCTCAATACTACTCCATTTTGAAATAACCAGTCCAGCAGAGCAAAAAAAATCAAAGCTGAATTTAGAGCTCACTAGGCAAGACGAAACCGTGTCAGGCCAAAGTGAGTTCAGTGAGTCTCTCCCAAGTCGCCCCAAGCACAATGGCTGGATAGGGTTGAAAAGAGGAATTTTTGCCAAATAAGGCATTATCTGATTGGTTACAAAGGTGATTATTAAACTCTGAGGATTGACCATTGCCTGGCAACGTGGTCCAGATGTGTCTAATTCAAGGTCATGGAGCAGCTATGCATTTTTTGGACTGGCCTAACAGTTAATGCCATGCTTGCTTCCATCAGAGACGTACCCACACCGCCTGGTGGGGGAGCCCGACATGCACAGGTCTCAGCAGAGGAAGCCCCAGAACTGAAGTGAGCCTGGAGTGTGAGTCAAACAGCAAGGAGGCCAGTGTGGCTAAACACAAGTGAGGGGAGAGAAAAGGGTCCGGATTGGCCCAGGACGCGGCCGGACAGGACAGAGACCTGTACTTCGAATGTGATGGAATCCATGGAAGAACTTGGAGCAGGAAAGTGACATAACCTGATTCACAACTTTTTTTTTTTTTTTTTTTTAAGATTTACAACTTTTCCAAGGTTACCCTGTCTGATGTATGAAGAAGATTCTCTAGGCAGGTGAAAGTAGAAGCAGAAAACCCAGTTTGGAGGCTTACTATGGGAGTCAAAGAGATGAGGGTGGTTTGGAGTGGGGGTGGCGGGGGGGCGGATAAGGCACAGCGGTCAGATCTGTGGCGTGCTTCTGAGGTGCGGCTGATGGGATTTGATGAGGGATATAAGGCAGAAAGAAAGAAGGAAATTAACATGATTTCCGGGTTTTCAGCCAGAGCGCCTTCTTACATTTACAGAAAAAGTGAACCCTGGAAAAGTAAAGGATTTAGGAGATGAATGGAAGTTCAGATTTGGACATGTTAAGTTGGAGCAGCTGATGAGACATGTGTGTGTGTGGAGAGAGACGGAGAGACGGTGACAGCTGGAGATATGAATTTGGAGCTCAAATGAAAGGCAGAGGCATAACTTCAGATCATTAGTATACAGATGTCCTGGGATCAGCTGAAGCTATTTCAAGGGTAAATAGACGAAGGGAGTGAAGAGGAAGAGAGGAGTGGTGGTGATAGAGGAGAGGAGAGGAAAAAGCAAAGGCCTGAGCCAGGACAATATGGAGAGATCATGTCACGGTTGATTGTTTTCATGGAAAATCTTACACTATGTTTACACATTGATGGTAGAGCGGGGAGAATGTATGATGCACAAGAAAAGGGACATAAGTGAACGCACAAAATTCCTTAGGTAGTTGAGAGGGGATGGAGGGGTACACAAGGGGACAGCTTGACCCTAGAAATGATTGCGAACAGACTCTCACTGGTGATAGGAGGAACGGAAAAAAATAAGGTTATAGATGCCTACAAGCACATTTGCTGAGTTCGTGGCAGTAGGATGAGGGGGTCCTTTTTGGAGAACTTCTGTTTTCTCGATGAATTAAGAAACAAGGTCACTAAGAAGCATGAGGTTTGAGAGGATGCAGTACTGGAGTTTCTGAGGAAAGAGGAGTAGGTATGAGAGAGTTGTCTCAAAGAACGGGAGAGCCAACTGACCAGGGAAGTATTACAGGATGGTCAAGTTAAGGAGAGAGCTACAGTCATCAGTTTGAAGAGAGGCCAGTCTGGGGGCAGGGGGGAGGGGCACTGTGTGTTTCTCTTCAGTGACATGCAGCTCCTCAGAAGTAAGATGGGCAGAGATCTGAGTTTAACCCAGGTCGGGAGGATCAGGTAACTGAGAGGTCAGAGGTCTGAGTAGATCTTGGATGCCCAAGCCACGGGACAGTAATCACCAGAGCAGCTGTGGAGAGGCAGGGAGGGAGGGTTCGAGAGAGCCAAAGGCTAAAATCTTCATCCTGGGATGGATGGCGACAGGGAGCTCAGCAGATGCAACAAATGGTCAGCAGTAGAATAAAAGGCCACTGAGATGGTGGCCTGTGTTCCAAAAGGGCTTTCTTTTGTGAGGTGGGGAGAGGAGCAATAAAGACACAGTCCCGGGAGGCAGACCCAGAAATCAGAGGGATGAGGGTGGGGAGCTGCAGGGAAAGCAGTTAGAGCGGTGGTTCTTATCCCGAGGCAATTTTGCCCCACCCTCCCCAGGGACAGGACGATGCATGGAGACTTGTTTGCTTGTCACAACCAGGGGCAGGGGGAGTGATGATGGCTTCTGGTGGGGAGAGGCCAGCAATGCTCCCAAACATCTCATGACGCACAGGACAGCGCCCATGACAAAGAATGTTCTGGCCCGAAGTGTCCATAGCATGGAGGCTGAGACACCTGGAATTAGAGCAAGGAGGCGAAGGGAATCTTCATAGAAGGGGGTTTTCCAGCAGGCAAAGTGGAAAGGCTTGAGGATTGAAATGGCCTTGGGAAGTCAGGTGGAAGTAGGAGACAAACAGAGACTTATGGGGAGAAGTGCTGGGAAGTCAGAGGACTTGGGGAGACTGGCTACTTGGCGGTGACTGGGGGTTAGTCCTGAGGAGGACAGGGCAAAGCAGTTCGAGTCACATCCCTGCCTGGAAAGTTGTGCACGGGGGTAAGAAGGGCAGGTTGGGAGCTGGAGGAGGCGGCCCCAGTTATGTGGTATTCGGGGCGCTCACCAAGCACAGAATCCCAAATGCTGCTCTTCTGTCCTGCTGTCAGGCCCACGGCAGCCAGGGGACAGGCAGCCTTAACAGGAGCTTAACCTAAATTTCAAATCTAATCCCTGAAAAGAAGACAGAGATTTATTGTACAGTATCAAGATAGATGTCTATAAATGGGCAAAAACTCAAAGTCATAAAATCCTATATTAAAATGTCACATTTTGAAAATGATGGAAACCGACTATGTGCAGTGTGATAAAAAAAAAATTGGTAAAGTGTTACTGTGCCAGATGAATGTAGCTTAAATGTGTCATTTACATTTTGACAGTTTCAAATGCTCCCTTTTTAATCCTTCCTTTGTGCTAGAACACTGCAAATTCAGGGGAATTTGTGGCTCTTGGTGTTCAAAGACATTCCCTTCTATTTTCGTAGAGTCATCAAGTTGAAGAACAAGCTACACATTTCTTAGAAATGTTTTTTCCCAAAACAGATGAATGATTTCACTGAGATTTTTTTAAATAAAAATAATGTTAATGAATACCCACCCTGTGCCAAGAACTGTGACCCAGAGGAATATAGCGCTTTAATTATAGCATTTCCAGCTATTTCGTTAAAATCTGTGTTTAATTCTCTCGGGACAAATAAGAAGGCACAAAAGTTTAAGATGATTATTCAAATTCAGTTGTAATGTTTTAAACTTCACGAGGATTGTGTAATTTGCTCATAAAGGAAATTTTGCATTTTAAGAAGTGCCTCTTCAAATTAATAGCCTATCTGTAAGTTAAACCACTGAAAAGGATTTTGAAATCAGGTAGTCAATAGTCAAAACACTGTTTACAGCCCTGGATTATTATATTTCAAGTACCATCTTATTAAATCATGCATTCTAAATTCAGATTGCTCAGAGATAGTTTCACGATAAGCAAACAACCAAATTATAGGTCTGACGGCCTATAAGCTCCACGCTGGTGGTTTTTAAGCAGTCCTCTTAGCTTCCTCCTTTACTGTCTTGGCAGGACCTATCTTTGGTTTCCTGGGGAGCTAAGTTGTACCATGTGGATAGAGCCACACGAATTCAGCAACACTCCTGGGAAAACATCCGAACATTGACAATGAATGGAAGGGAAAACAGTCGAAATCTCACTTTAAAATGTCTTCGAAATGTCAGTAGGGTGTTTGGCTCGTTGTGAATGGCAGTAGGTCTGTAAAAAACTGTTTCTGAGTAACTATTCTCCAGGTTTTTCACAAATTCTGGCAGAGGGCACCTCTCACTAGGACCACCCAGAGAAGTAGTGGCAGTAAGTGAAGTGGTATCGGGCTCCAGGGCTTCCGCCCAACCCATAAATCAAGATGGAAAGGGACAGAGGTAGGCGAGTTAAAAGGAATAAAGTCATTTATTCCTCTAGAGAGGAGAAAAAGAAAGGGCGTGGGAGGGAATGAGAACACCAGTCTCTCCATCGAAGATACCTCAACTACGATTTGTTTCCTCTTTTTATTTCTCTGCCTGCTGGAAACATAAACAGGAAGGACCCGGAGAGGGGGTGCCGAGGGAGAAGGAGGGGAGGGGAGAGCCGAGCCAGAGATGGGGTGCGGGAGCCTTGCCGCCACCGGAAAGGGAGCTGGAGAGGAGATGCTGTGTCATCCTCTTCCCCCCTCACCCCCACAGGGCTCCTTCCCTGGCAGCCGCTGGAGACTGAGGCTGAGTGAGAAACAGCAGTCCTGTTGTGAATGAAGAAGCTAAGAGGACTTTAAATCAAAGCAAAGTCACAGAGCAGTACAGGCAGGAGGAGCACGGTGAGTTCAGCACCACAGCAAGCAGATGAGAAAAAGGAGCCAAAGGTTCCCTTTCTAAAGATGTTGAAGTTAAGAGAGGGGAAGTGCGGGCATTACCCGAGTTAGCACATAGGGAACAAAGGAAGCGTTTTTGCTCAGGCTGGCTAACTTCACAGGCTGCAATTAAAGAGCCTTTTTCAACGTTGGGTCTTTTACAATGCGAGTTTAATAAAGAGGTGCGTGTTTGATAATTATAGTGTAGAAAATGCGGTTTTGCATTTTGGGGAGGGAATTTAGGTACAAATGACTACCCAAGCTTCAGGAAAACTGTTGTCCCGCCACACTGAACCATGAAGGAGGCTTTGGCACTCACTTGGCATTCAAATATAAATATTCGTAGAAAGGATCAATAAATGAACTGTGAGAAGGTAAACGGAGGCATATTAAAAACTTGAAGAGTTTATTTGAGCGAAAATTGGTTCAAATAAGGCAGCATCCAACCTAGCAGATAGAAAGGAGCTCGGAGAAGCGTTACAAAAGAAAAGACCTTTCTAGGCAGAAGGGAGCCAGAGCAAGGAAATGATAGTAGGTGAAAAAGCAGGCTGATTACTGCAAAGTCCCTTTCCTTCAGGGGAGGGCAGGGATCAATCAGGCAGATGGCCTAAGGAGTACTGACCAGGGGGCTCCTGGGACAACTGCTATCATAATTCAGTTCAGTCTCCATGTGGGGAGGTAGGACTTAGCGTATGTGACTCCATTTGGGGCCTGCTATCCTGTTTTTAACTAAATGAATGGATGCATGCATAAATGAATGGACTAATACAAGCCAGCTAATCACCGGATCCCTACATTTTCATGAAAAGGGCGTTCCAAGAGCACACTCTGGAGAAGAGAAAACTGAAGTTCTAAACCAACAGAAAATGCCTCCTCTGGGGGTGGAGAGCATCACTCAGTTTTTAATGACAAAGTACGTGCATATTTATGTTGAACTAAACACACGGGTTTGACAGCTTAATTCACCGTGGTTTCTCCTCACCACTTTGTTTCTTCAGAAATCGGCTAAGCAAGAATTAAATGCCCAAATGTTTGCAATGTGGCATTTCCAATGTTAAATGACAACGGACAACCTCTGTGGCGGAGCATGACAGGCATTTCCTCCCAGGAAAGCTTTTTAAAATGTAAAACTGGCATCCCATTTGTGGTCCTTAAGACTGAGTGATTTGCCCTCCATTAAACATGCTTTGCAGTTAATCCTCTCAAAAGTGTGTTCGTAAGCCAACCCAAGAGCTCTGTGCATTAAGAGATTTGGTCAATGCCCATGTTTTAATGACCACCAGATCACCAGGCAGTGGAGTTCTTTTACCTGTAGTTTTCCTCTGATAGGCCCCGCTTTAGATACGCAGGCCCTGGAAGATGGGCTGGGGAGGCAAGCAAGAGGGGAGAGTGTGAATTATAAGCACATTGGAGTCTTATTACAAATTGGCAAGCCCGCTTCCTAAGTAGAAATGTCCCTTAGCAGAGGCCATCTGTCTCATATTCTATACTGAGTCTTTTACCTGTTCTTTTAAGTGACAAAATATGTCACAGCAGGAACTCACTACCCAAAGGCCACATCTTCAAGGACAAATGAGTAACTCTAAATAGAAAGCACTGGAAGCCTTGGATATGACTAGGGAACAAGCAGGACTGGCCTTACCACACCCTTCCGACCTGACTTAGCACTTCCCTCCCCACATGGGCCCTCTCCACCACAAAATATCCAGGCTCATCTTATTCTCCTCTGATACCACTTTGTAATTATTATTTAGTATTGGTCAAACAGTCAAAGATCTTGAGTCAGGTGGCTTCTGGATTTGAACCTCACACCTTCCCTTTCTGGCAACATAACCTTGGAAGAAGTAGCTCGAAGCTCTCTACGACTCAGTTTCTTCATCTGCCAGATGGGATGAGACTTGTACCTCTTTCATAGGGTTGCTGTGAGGCGCGGGACAACGCACGTGAAATGTTCAGCAGAGTGCCATATAATACACACTCACTGGAGGCTCAGCAACACTACCAGCAGCTATCTAGTATTATAATTCGAGCTATCCTATGGAATCGTCACACCTTAGAGGTAGTGGAGGTTTTTGGAGCATTAAAAATAATGACGCCCATTAAAGTCCACTGTTACCATGGTTTGCTTTGATTTTTAGCACTCATCTTTCAGGTCCCACCCCCAAAGATTGTGACTGGAGTGATCTAGCGGGACTTTGGGATAGTTTTTAAGCTCTCCCAGCGATTCCAATGTGCAGCGAGCATTTAAAACAGCTAACATACCACAACCGACCCCCCCCCCACACACCATTTTACAGATAATGAGACTGAGGTTTGAAAACTCAGTTGACCTTCTCAAGGTCCCTGGCTATTTGATATTGTCAAAGGGAATACAGAGTTGGACAGTAATTAAAGGAGTAAACCCAGATTTTATTCAGGACGATTGCTTTAGGGGAAAGAGGCCTCAGTATAGATCCAGGCTCATCTCTGAATACAGCATGGACCAGCAGGAATTTATAGCCACAGAGCAGGGTGGGAGTTTGGGCTCAACTCAGCTAAGGGGATTCCTTGCTGAAGACAGGCCAGGGTGATCAGGCACTGCCTGGAGGATGGGGGGAGGGGGATTGAGAAACCTGATTAGATATCAAGGGGGACCAGCTATGCAAGATGGGAGCCTCTTACTAAACTGACGTAGCAGGGTTTTTGCTAAAACTAGGTTTTATAAGGAAGTACCCAGATGGGCCTAGGAGAAGATTCAGGAGCCTGACTAAAGTTCCATCAAGCAAAGATTCTTTGTTAGAATGTCTAAGCCTCAACCCCAGTATTGGCATTCCTGCCCCTGGTTTATAACCCTAAAGTGTTTCCTCAGTAAAGTTCTGCCTGACAAGACAATACTTATCATCTGAAGTATGTATTTTTGACATGCAAGGAGGCTTTAGTAAAGAAGATGGCCAGTCCTTTGTTGGTAGGTCACCCCCAAGGGACAGCACAGTCCTTGGTGTAGGGAACCTAAGAGTTCTGGGATCTAGGACCCAAAGAGAATTCTGGAGTCCTGGCCAGTGATGCACAGGTGCTTGGGATGTTGCTGCCAAAGGCATCTGTGACCCGGGCCAGGCATGCTGGTGGTCAACACCTGTAGTGAGGAGATGGGCACGAAACAGAGCCTGTTCAATATCTAGCCCATGGCTTTGCCTCCTTCTATTTCTCTTCATTCTGGATGATGGATGTCTAAGTAGGAGATCTAAAACTTTAAACCCCACTAATTCGGTTGGACAGTAGCCTTCCTCCAGCGCACACGCAGTGCGCCCAGTCCTGCCTCCAGGCCTTGAGTCTGCCGCTCCACCCTCCGGCATGCCCTCTCTTCTTCCTGTCTCTGCAAAATTCTACCCATTTACTGAGCTCCACCTTTGGCTGAACTAGCTCCACCTTGAAAAATTTCTCTTCACAGAGTCAATATCACATAGTCAATATTTAATCTGATTTAGAAACTCAATTATGAGCTCCTAAGGGCAAGGAATTGCAGGAACATTGTTCCGTATCTAATACAGTAATACCAGAATATAGCTGAGCACATATCAGATTCTTGATAAACAACTCTGGTATGCTTTATTTTGGGTCTATTACTTCTTAAAGGAGTGGTTCTGGATGGGATAATGAAGGAACAAATATTATGGATTAGCTAGAGATAAAAAAAAAAAAACTTAAGTAGAAAAGCATAAGAACAGACTGAGGAGGAACTAATATAACAAAGAAGAAACAAGCATGGAAAGAATCAAAACCTCTACTCCAAAGAGTGAAAGTGGGACTCCTGAAGAGAAACATGGAATGCAAGATGACTCCTTAAAACCCTCATTCTCAATTCCTTAGAAAATTCTTAAGGAGACTAGAGGAAATGCTTTCCTTCCTTTGACATCTAGAGGGAAAGTCACTGTACCTTCTATAATAGTTTGGATTATTGTTCAACAAATATTCTTTCTCCTCCCCCACCCACTGTGATGCAAACAAGGCCTTAAATGTGCCTGTGTAATTGGGCTTGGCTCTTTCATCCCAAAATTCATTCGTGAGAGGATCACACTAGCCAGTGTTCCTTCAGCCTAGGCTCCACTAAATGGTACATTGAGCACACCTGAATCCAGCTTAGAACTTGGGGCCAACTCCAGCCGACCTTCAACTTGAAGAACAACCACCCAGCCTGAACCCATCCAACCACAACTGACTTATATAGAGGCCTGTGAACAGGAGAACAGACACTCGTCATAAGCCAAAGAGTTTGGGGTTGTTTGTTATGTGGCATTCCTCCAGCAGCAGCTGGTTAATACACTTTACACAGCCTGAAGGGAAATGTTACGTTGAATGTGTTGAAAAGTAGTAACACAGATAAATTCATTATCTGAGTCTTACACACCTGGTTATATAGCTTACATGACTCATGGCCCTCGAAGTTGGAGCCAGCTAGAAACAAAAGGACCGGGAGGGAGAAAATAACCCCATGCTCACATGAACATCTTCTTTAAAAGTAGCTCCAGAACTTCCACGTAAAAGGAGTTTTTAGGAGCTAATAAGCTGGAAGGGGTGGAGGCAGATGCAGAGAGCTGAGGTCTCTATTTGCATAACATTTACTTGAGAAATGTCAACTCTCCTCCATGTCAAAGATGGGAGCTGGCCAGTGACAGTTAGGAGGGAGATGTGAGGGCCCTTACACTACCCTTCAGGGTCATGTGTTTGACCTCCATGTGACCCAAGGGAGGGAGGGAAAGTGAGCATTCACAGGTTTGAATAAGACTCATCTGATACTAGAACAGGTACTGAAGAAACAATATTTGGGGGTTTGGAAAAAGCAAAAATTCACAAGGACAACAACAGAGAAAGAAAAAGAGAAGGTAAAGATAAAAAGTGAAGGATTCAGGACCTTAATATCTCTGTTCAATAATATACCACAGTATCTTATTATACACACACACACACACTATATATATATATATATATATATATATATATACATATATTTACATTTTCAAAAGGTAATACATTCATGTGATTGAACATTTATATATGCATATATATTTACATATATATTTATGTATTCACATATATATGTATAAAGTGAAAACTCTCCTTCCCATATTAGTCTACTTCCCTATCCCCCTCAGGCCCCTAAGTGGTTTCTTTTGTTAATTTCTCAAATATATTTCTGGAATTTCTTTAAGCAGTAAAAGTATAGCATTATAATTTTCTCATTTTTAACACAAAAGAAAGCATATTATACCCACTGCTCTATACTTTTTTTTTTACTTCATAATATATCCTGGATATCTTTCCATTTTAGGACACAGAGAATTTCCTCATTTTTTTATAGCCACATAATATTCCAATCCTTGATTGTTATTGTTATAACTTCTAATAAGACTGCTATTGCTTGAATGATTTCAAGTTTTACATTTCTTACAGATAAGTGGTTTATCACTACATTTATTATAAATGGGATAATAATTATTCAAACTGAAAATGTGGTAATTACAGGATGAGGTTTGCAGCGTCTGAAAACAGTCTCAGAGATGTCGGGAAACTTAATAAAAAAATTTGAAGAATCCCCAAGACTTCTTAGCAGAAAATAGGAACTTAGGAGTAAGAAATTCCTCTGGAGGAGACATTATTTCAGAATCAAAGAGCAGACCCATGTTAATGAAATGCCGCCAAGATGTGAGCTAAGAGATCTTGTCCTTAGGTGTTCATGTTTTAAATCTTCACCTGGGAGCAAACTAAACTGGGCAAAACAAAGACTTGTTCTTTGCTCTCTATTAGAATTCTGCGAATTTGGGTGCCTGGGTGGCTCAGTCCTTAAGCATCTGCCTTCGGTTCAGGTCATAATCTCAGGGTCCTGGGATCGAGCCCCGTGTCAGACTCACTGCTCGGCAAGAAGCCTGCTCCTCCCTCTCCCGCTCCCCCTACTTGTGTTCCCTCTCTCGCTGTCTCTCCTTCTGTCAAATAAATAAATAAAATCTTAAAAAAAAAAAAAATGATTCTGGGAATTTGACTACTGTTTCCACATGTCTTTGGGGGCCATGTTTTCTTTTGTTTCTATTCTCTCCCAGGATCCCATCTGGGTTTGGATTTAATGTCTGTTCAAACTCTCAGTTTTGTAAAATCAAATTATTTACTTTTCAAAGACCTGGAGTTTTAAAAATCTTATATAAAGGTCTTCCTCCTTTTGCTGATTAAATCCTGAGCCTAATTTGGTCTTAAATAAATTATAGCCATCATGACAGGTGTTTCATTTTTTTTTTAAGATTTATTTATTTTTAGAGGTGGGGGACACAAGAGGAAGGGGCGGTAGGAGAAAGGAGAGAGAATATCAAGCAGATTCCGTGTCTAGAACAGAACCCAACATGGGGCTCAATCTCACAACCCTGAGATCATGACCTGAGCTGAAACCAAGAGCTAGACACTTAACAAACTGATCCATCCAGGTGTCCCCATGATAGGTGTTTTAATTATCAACTGCTGTATCACAAACTTCCCCAAAATGGAGGAGCTCAATACAAAACTTTCATTTTCCTCAGGACTTTTTAGGAATTGAGGAAAGGCTTGGGAGGGCAGTTCAACTCTGATCCACATGGTATCTACCAGGGAGGAGCGCTGGAGGCTCCCCTTCCAAGACTTCTTTAGTCACATGTCTGGAGCTTCTCAGTGTCTGTCTGTCTCTTGTCACATATATTCCTTCAAGCCTTCACACATGCCCTTTGCTTCTCACAGCATGGCAGCCTAACGGTTAACCAGACTTCTTATTTGGCAGCTCAAGACTCTAAGGATGTTCCAAGGGATGGGATGTGGAACTTGCCTAAGCCCAGAAACTACCATAGGATCATTCCCATGATACTCTTTTTGTCAAATCAGGCAGAGACTATGACTATACTCAAGGAGAAGGGAACAAAGAGCTAACCTCTTGATAGAACAAATATCAAATAATTTGTAACCATATTTAACCTAGTCAAGTTGGGATATAATCCATTCCATTTCTGAAAAATTTGCCACCTTTTAAAGTTTCACTAAGAAATTAAGTCTTCCAAATATTGTATGATCTCATTTACCTATGGAATCTGAAAAATGTCTAAGTCACAGAAGCAGAGAGTGGAATGGTGGTTGCCAGGGGCTCGGGGTAGGGAAATGGGGACATGTTGCTCAAAAGGCATATACTTCTAGTTATAAGATGAATAAGGTCTGGAGATCTAAGGTACAGCATGGTGACTACAGTTAATAATACTGTACTGGATACTTTAAACTTGCTAAGAGAGTAGATCTTAAGTCCTCTCACCACGCACGCGCGCGCGCGCACACACACACACACACACACACACACAAACCACATTAGCTCAATTGTGCTAATCATTTCACAATGTGCAGGCATATCAAATTATCACATGTACACCTTAAATATATATAATTTTGTCACCTATAAAAATAAATAAAATACATTACAAATTAATTTTTTAATTTTTAAAAGAAATTAAGTCTTCATCATACTCATTTAAATTGGGAAATGGTTTTGTTAATGTGCATCTGTATATACTACAAAAAAGCACAAACCAGCATCGTCTTATGGAGGACGAAGCAGATATGCCCCTGTCACATAGCAATCTCCTCCCCTCAGGTGTCTCAAAATAAAACCCTCATATATCATTTGAACATCTCAGCCAGGGGAAGAAGTATAACTGGTTGGAATACAAAGAGTATGACATGTGAATTCACCTTAAGAAGTTATGAAACATAAGTGGCAGTTGAACAGTTGAACCTCTCCTGGGACAGCATGCCCAGGTGCTTTTAAACTGAGGGTTTTGGGGGGGGTTGGGGTGAGCCTGGCAGTGGGTATTAAGGAGCGCACGCATTGCATGGAGCACTGGGTGTTATACGTAAACAATGAATCTTGGAACACCGCATCAAAAACTAATGAAATACTGTATGGTGACTAACACAATTAAAAAAAAAAAAAAAGAAACACAGGTTCCAGAGACGGATCAGCTGAGTCCGAATCCAAGTGCTGCCATTTTCTTACTGTGTGACTTTAGGAAACCTACAAAGCTTCTCCATGCCTAGTATCCTAGATATAAATGTATGTGTATATATACATATACGAAATAGGGACGTGATAAGAATTTAAACAAATAGTGCACGTAAAAAACTTAGTGTGTGACATATTTTAAGAGCTTCATTTAGATGAAGCCAGGGTTGGGAAAAAGGGAAGCTACAAGCCTCCATCCCCCCCCCCATTATCCCATAGAGAGACATACTAAGACTTGGATGATCATGCAGCATAGGTTTGTGACCCCTAAAGCAGTGGTTTTCAGCTAAGGACACATTGCCCCTTGGGGTCATTTACGAGTGTCTGGAGACAGTTTTGATTGTTATACCTGTGGGGTTACTGTTAGCATCCAGTGGACAGATATGAGAGATGCTGCCAATCATCCCACAACGCACAGGTCAGCCCCCCACAAGAAAAAAGCATCGGATCCATAATGTCAATAGTGCTGAGGTTAAGAAACCCTACGCCAGAGGGACTTTGCCAATGTGGTGATCTCGATCTAAGTAGATTCAGAATTTCAGAAGATCTGCTCTGGAACCCTTGCACTCTACACTAGCAGAGGCTCTCCTTTTTAGGATAAGTAAAATCAGAAGGTGACAAAATGCCCAATATAAGGCACCTGTGGTATGGCTTGTGTATAGGTAGCTTATTTTGGAATGTGACCCCCAAGAAACAGAAATGGGGGTACAGGGAAAGGTGAAACAGGGACGGAAAGCCAATCGAAGGACATAATATTAAGTGATAACCACTGTGAGCATTCAGATCTCAGTGTTTCTGGAGATCCCCTGGGGAGCCATGTAGGATGCACCTCAGAATTGTCTGCCCTAGGGACTAAAATTTATCTACTGACTGCCATTCCTCAGCAATCAAGGACTTTTCTGTGGGGGCTAACTGCCTTCAGGTCTGTACGCCCCCTCAGGACACAGAGGCTGCAGGGCAGCGCTGGCAGCCCAATAGTGCAGTTAAGGGAAGGTGTTGTCAGGGGCCATCTGCATACAGCTGGTTGTCCCCACAGGAATATTTATGGGGCAAGAGGATATGAAGCTGGGCACAAGATATGTCCAATACACTCAGTTTAGGGATTTCTTTTGCAGTAGGGGGCCTGTGTTAAACCTTCCCTACAGCCCATCCTTCAGCTTTACAGATAGAAACAAGCAACCAGGCTTCTGGCAATTTTTCTAGCCGAGAGCGAGGCACTAGCCTGGAGGGAGCCTGATTTTCTTTCCTGGTAATATTCCATTTCTATCTGTACTGAATTGTTCCCAAACAACTCGTAGGTGGTATGCTTAGGATGACCCAGCTGCTCAGATAGCATCCTGGGGTAAGGCCTTTCTCTCCACCCTCTGTCCTTAGGGCTAAGGGCTTTCAGACTCTTGAGGAAAGAGAATGGGCTGCTTCAGCCACCTGATGTCACACTTCAGCACCCAGGATTCTGCGCTCACAGTGAGTCTACGACTCTAGGATTTCCAAATGACCAGCTACTCCCAGTCCTAGTGATCTTAGATGGATAACAAGGCCCTGGACCACTGGCCATTACCAGGCTGCGTTACCTGGCCTGCCGTTTTGGGGGTTCTGGGGATGCAAGACCACCATGGTCATCCAGTGGCCTTCCCTCATCCCAGATGACTCTGCTCACCAGCTCCACAGATACCTTGTCTATACCCCCAGGAGGGACATCTTCTATTTCTGGGCGGCCCACTTGATCCCTTCCTGCTGGACAACAGAAATTCTCCTCATCCGATGTGCCAGGTGGGTCTATTTGTGGTTATTACCTCTTGTGTCAAAAGACTCAGAACAAATTCCACAATGTCACATATTACAGAGAAAATGGAAATTTACCAGGTTAGGGTCCTAAGACAAGAGAGGACATAAATGTTCCAAATGTTCCTTCCTCCCATGAGCTACATGGAGAAGCAGCCCAGAGTCAGGGCATGGGTCTGTATTCCAGGAAAAAGACTCTGGCCCTTTCACCTTCAATATTAGCATGAATATAAGGGAGAGCAGCCTTGTCAGAGAGGCCATGGACACACTCCTGGGCACCAAGCTGCCTAAATTTGGCAAGAGTTGCCCAGGACCACCAACTAGGAGGAGTCTGGGGCCTATGGGAGCCCATAGGAAGCTACAGCCACTTTTGTCCACATATGGGAGCTATTGGGAGCATCTAGTCCCTCTCGAAGAAATGATGCTGACTAGGCTGAATCAAGAATTATATTTAACAATGTCACACTCTGTCAGAAATCTCTCTCCCCATTTCTGAAAAATATAATGACTTATTTCATAGACTATACAGCCTTTTTCCATATTTATGCAAATCATATAATTAAGAAACAGTTACGTTGTTTTTCATTTGGTTGCCGCTTATTTTTTTTTTAAGATTTTATTTATTTGACAGAGAGAGAGAGATCACAAGTAGGCAGAGAGACAGGCAGAGAGAGAGGGGGAAGCAGGCTCCCCGCTGAGCAGAGAGCCCGATGTGGGGCTTGATCCCAGGACCCTGAGATCATGACCTGAGCCAAAGGCAGAGGCTTCAACCTACTGAGCCACCCAGGCGCCCCGCCGCTTAGTTATCTTTATTATTTTTTCAAGTAGGCCCACACTGGGCAGGGCTTTAAGTAGGCTCCAACATGAGGCTTAAACTCACGACCCTGAGATCAAGACCTGAGCTGAGATCACAAGTTGGACGCCTAACCAACTGAGCCACCCAGGCACCCCTATCTTCATTATTTAGGGATTGTTGTAGTCCATTTGCTTATTAATAAATGAGGTGACATGACCAGATCAATCTTTCAGAAAATAATTTTATGAGCAAGGACAGAGAAAGGATTAGCAAGTAAATATTAGGGACCCAGACACTGCCACTGGGAGAAAGAGAAGCCCCATTCCAGCCAGGTCATTGCCCGCACCATCCAGAGTGAGCCACCTGGGTCACTGCGGGATGATCCAGCTCCTTGCATCGCAGGACCCCTGCAAAATACAAACATCTTAGCAATGTCCCTATGAACGATTCCAGCTAGCAGTTCTGATTTTATTGCCAACAATGCCCTCGCGTGCATGTGCACCATTCATTCTCCTCCTTGCATTTCCCTTGCTTCACACACACGCACCAGCTAGAAATGTCAGCTACCCTGATCACGGAAAGGAATGTGACTCTAAGGAGACAGATTTCCCAAGCGCCTGGCCATATGACCATCCAATCCCTTCAAAAATAACAAAAAATCAAAATAAATATATAAGAAAGGTTCGCTTTATGTTTCATTCCAAAGTAGTAGCCATATGTGATTGCTCAAACATGACCTGGAAGAGTCAGAGGGGCTAATGCTAACTTTTAATGCAGTTCCAGTGACAAGCAAAACATTGCTGCTGTCCAGATTCTCTCTCTAGCTACTACTGCAGCCATTAATTTTCTGCCCCGATGACAGCAGGCCCCCTAATGTTTGCCTTGCCACTTTTACTGTTTCTGGTCAGCTGCAGCAATACCCTCCTAACAGAAAGTAAAAACAGGGGCCCCTGGGTGGCGCAGTTGGTTGAGCGACTGCCTTCGGCTCAGGTCATGATCCCGGAGTCCCGGGATCGAGTCCCACATCGGGCTCCCAGCTCCGTGGGGAGTCCGCTTCTCACTCTGACCTTCTCTCTCTCACTCTCTCTCTTTCCTAATAAATAAATAAATAAAATCTTTAAAAAAAAAAAAAAAAAGAAAGTAAAAACAAGTGCCTGGAAAGGAAAACACAAAGTTTCATTGGTCTGGACAGACATGTGCCATCAGGAGCTCTGACAGCAGCCTTAGAAAAGGAGCAGCCAAAATGCTTTCCTTCAATTTGAGAGAAAGAGAGAGAGAGGAAAGATAAAAATCATAATGCATACTAGGGAGATTTCCTCAAATAGAGGAGGTAGTAAAAAATATGGCCACTGTGTTTGAACACAGTCGATTTCCAGGGTATTTATAACACAGACAAAATAAACAAGAGGAACTGAAAGTAAACAGCGCTGCAAGCGCCATTTGGTCCTGAGGGGTGCAGCACCCCGAGCAGCCCAGGGAGGGAACCAGTCATCACGTTTTCCTCAGCCCTCGGTTCACAAATCAGACAACAGCACAGGGCTCTCTAGGTATCACGGTGCTCTAAAAATAACCGCCTCGCCTCCTTATGTAACCCCAAGGCAATCTCATTCCGTTTCTAAATTTAGAGCCCTCAGCAAAGGCCAGTCTGGTGGGGAGGTGGTTGGTGGTGCCAGTTAGCAGAATGACTCATAGAGCTTAGCTAATAAAAATTAAATTCATCTCTCTCTGGAATAATATAGGAAGGGATACAGGTATGGGAAGCATTTTTAAGAGCCCCGAATAAGATAACGGAAGCTCTGTCGTTGCAGTCAGGGAGAGGATGACTCAAATTATCTTGTGATAGAAACAAAAATCATCTTATGTTTATCTGGTAATCTTAGGAGGAGGATTTCTGAAAGCATCAACCTGAAGCCACTGCCCGCAGACTGTTTATACGTGGGGGTCAGCAACCGGGTTGTGTGGTGACAATTTCTCAAGCAAAAACGAGATTTATTGACTCTGAAGTTTTCCATTCAATAGACACATGCTTTCCTTTTCTGACCTTCTTCACTGTTCATCTCCTTTATTGGTTCTAATGGCAAGTTTACAAACAGAACTACAAGCACACACCCACACATATCACAAAAGCATGTCTTCCTCATAGTATACTAGGATGGTTAAGCCATGTTTATCCAGCACACACACCTCCAGAAAATTCTAATGGCCAGAATTATTTTGCAGTGATGTTCCACAATAACAAGTGCTCCCAATGGTGGCTGAAGTGTTACAATATTCTGAAGTACCTTTTGAATTATGATAGAAAGACAGGTTTCTGGTTTGAAGGAAATATACTAAAATTCCCTGAGAAGTGTTTATCTGTAAATAGATGACAGGAATTTTCCATGGGCTTCAGGGACTCACAGCCGGGGTTTGAGTCCAGACCTGTTGGCAATTTGCTTAGGGAGAATTCATTTAAACTTTTCCAAGCCTCAAAAATCCTCACCTGTAAAATAGGGCTAATAACAATATCGTAGTCAAGTGCTATAAGCTTTCAGTGTTCTCTATAAAATTGTTCAGGTTTGTTTTTGATGCTCTAAGGCTAGGTAGAATATGAAATTTATCAGCATAACCCTTTCAATAACTATTCTTGAGAAATACAAATTTGTTGTACTTAATTTATGCATTTGTACAGTAACAAAATTGCAAATATATCCACAATGGAGAAAAAACATTAATCAAACTCATAGCTTGTGCTTTTATTTACACATCCATTCCCAAGGCTAATTATTTATTCAAATAAGAGCCTCTTCCCTAAGTAGAGCCTGTAGGGAAATGAGATGCTGGAAAAGAAGGAAACACGATAGTAACAGCTAACACTTAGATTGTCCTTACGTTACACCAAGCGCTTGTTCTTCACCTTTCTAAGTACTTTAAAATACCCATTTTAATCTTCCTAACAGGTCTCTGAGTAGGTACTGTTATTGTCTCCACTTACGGTGTGTTGGGAGGGAGGGAACTGGGCCACTGAGAGGTTAAAAAGCACTTTCTCAAGGTCTGTTAGTCTCTGAGTAGTGGCCGAGGAACTCCAACTCACCAAGTCCCACCCTACAGGGTGGGTATTAAACCACGACACCACACAACTCTGGGCAATTGGAATGGACTTTCTGGTTGGGTTTTAGAGGCCTGTTCGCCTCTAGGGCCCCAGTGTTTGGGAGTTTCTTGCCCAAGAGAAACCTCCAGCAAGGCTTAGACCCTACAGCTGAATAGGGCCCTCAAACCTAAGCAGAAGGTCTCTGACAATCATTGCCTACTTTCAGGTGGGCCCGGCAGTTCAACAGAAGACATCAGCAAAGTGTTGGCCAGCAGCAGCATACTGCTCTCTGCCAGTGACCCCTCTATAATTCCAGTCAGAAGCACCGAAGCTGCCCATTTAGTGAGCCAGACATGGAGGGTCTGGTCCCTGAGGCCAGAGGAAATCACTTCCGAGGGAAGGACAAACACACACGTGCATGTACAAAGAATATGGCCACAGTTCTCTTGTCCGTAATCACCTACCTAGCTAATTTAACTACACAGAAAATAGGAAATCGCAAGGAGAAAAGAAAAAATAAAAAAAAAGCAGGGCAACCGAAACAGATGGTGAAAAGTTCATGTTCAAAGCTCATCGACTTTCCTTCTAGAACAGAGCCTCCGCTCCTCACTTGGAATTTATGTGTGCTGACTTCACGTGCTATTCCAATAAACTTAGTTACTTGATTGCCATGTTGAAAAAAAGAAGAATTGTTTAAGTTTGAAGAGGAGATGAGTAAAAACAAACACACTGACTGGGGTAATAGACGGGGAGAGTAAAGAAACGGCAACTTAAAATGGGAAACCCAAGTAGCATTCAGTAATGACAGGCCATTTAAAGTAATCAGAACCTCTTGATTACACCAGTAGGGCCTGAAGACCCAGCACAATGGTTACTCTTCCTGATGATCCTAAATCATCCGAAACATTTAGACCATGTTCAAAATTTTCAAGGGAAGGAATCAGAGAAGTTAGAAATACACTACAAATTTGTATCAAACAATTAAAATAAATGTTGACATTACAATTATCCTCTAACGGGAAAATTTCTTTAACTGGACCATATTATTTCCTCATCATGTCAGTGTATTTAGCGGCGATTATCTTGCGGAATCTTTCCAATAGGCCATGCTAAGAACTTGAAGCAACAGCATGTGCATGAAGACAGTAGGAGAAAATACAGAAGTGGTGTTTAGGATTTGCTCCCCAGGCAAGGTTAATGGAAAGGCTGGACAGGATGAAGTCACAGATGATGAGACAGGCGAGGGAAGAGCCCATACAATTGGAAAGACATTATCATGTCAGATATAAAAATCCTAAAGTAGTGATAACATGATCCAAGCCCCCAAATCCTAATCAAAATCCTTATCATACGCGAAGAGATGCTATCTCTGAAACTTAAATCCCTGGCCCTGTTTGCTTACCACTTCTTGAGATGGCAGTACCAACACCTAGGTTCCAAAGGGATGCTTAAAGGTATCTAGAAGACAGCAGTCTCTCTGTTCCCTGCTGTACCAGTGCGGGGAAACAAATCCCACGTGGGGCGCTTGCTGCTGTGCCGGCACCTTTAAAGGAAGGTGAGCACATGAAGCAGCCAGAAGAGATTTGGGGGTAGAACGTGGCCAAACGAATCTTCTTTACTTCACACTTCAAGCTGGATGTGAAGCGCTAAGCAATATGGTGCCTGTCTTGTGCCACCAGGGCCAGGAAGCTCAACAAATCCTGATATATATACACATGGAGCTGAGTCCACACTATAAACGCTCTTTATTTCCTCCTAGAGGCGCAGAATATTGATTTGACTGCTATCCCTGGGCAGAGAGACAGAATTAAGATTTCATCTATTTGCCTTTGTACAGAAATCCTTTCCATCCAATGGGGCATGGAGGAATGACCCACACAAACGTATTGGTATGTTTACCTTTCTTTCTCACTTATTTGTGTTCTCTGTGCGTGTGTGTGTGTGTAGACACCACAGCTTCCCCCATGACTACACTGAACCGAAAGAAGCTGGGATAAGGTGATGGAAAATCCCCTTACAGAAATCCCTACTGTCAAACAGCATCTCTTACTGAGTCATTTACTCCTCTAACTGCGTAGAAAATGGCCTCTTCCAGGGAACTAAATGGCATCTCAAGTTGCTTGAGAAATCTAATGCACCTCCTTCTACCAGGCAATCTGTTCTCTTTTCGTATGTAGCATTAGGCCTATTATCCTTAATTCCACACCCACGCAGGCTGTTACCTAGGCAACAACATCCTCAGATCGCAGATTGGTCAAGCCAAAATTTCCATCCATCTTTGTGAATCCAATGGGTGGCTAATATGATCAAATACACCAAAATTAACTCTCAAGCAGTTATAAAAAGAAATTTATAAAAATAGCTAGGATGTCAGTGGTCAAAAGGAAGGTTGACGTGTACAGGGATGTGTTTGGGCTGCTGTGAAAGCATAAGGAGAAGGTTTCTGCAGAATGGCTTCATCTCCCCAATTAGAGTAGCAGCTGAGAAGATGCTGGGGGCTTGGGGAATTTTTTTTTTCTGTTCCTTAGAGGAAAATGTGTGTTATTGTATCAGTTTTAGATCTCCCAGAAGCAGATCCAGAGTCAAAGATCTGGGTTGAATAGTTTATTTGGGAGGGGATTCCAGGCAGGCAGGAAAGGGAAAGAAGCCAACAATGCATTAATGAGCTGGTTATTGCTGTAGGCAATTGGGGCTATCAAAGAACAAAAAAATTCAACAGAGTGCATTTGAAGATCTAATTGGCTTTATTAAGTGATTCACGAATTGGGCAGCATCCTGTCTAGCAAGTACAGAGATGGTCTGAGGAGCTGTACAAACTGGGAGGTGGGAGGGTGGGACAAGGAAGTTATTAGCAAAAGAAAGGACTGTTTGAGGATAAGACCTCTTCTTTTTTGCGGGGAAGGGAACTTGCAAGATTTTCCCAGGCAGAAGACTTCAGGAGTGCTGCTCAGGAAATTTTAGGTTGACTATTACAAGGTCATATTCGTGGAAGAGGGGAAAACTATAATCGTAAAAACTGTAACTACAATTATAATTGTAATTGTAAACTATATAAATCAAATCCTTTTCCCAGGTTCAAAAATCTACATGTCAAAAAAAAAAAAAAAGTTGCTTCCGTGACTTTATGAACTCCCAGGCACTTTCAGTAATTTTCCTAACTTCTCTGTTTCCTCATCCATAAAATGTGACTAATACTAACGCCTAACCCCTGGATTGCTGCAAGAGTTCATCTTCATACTATGCTTATATAATGCCTCAGCACTCACTAAATGGGAAGGGGAAGAGGGGCCTTGAGCAGGTTTGGAGACTGAGGGTATGGACGCTGTAGAAAGTGAGGTATTTAATGATAAAGTTGGAAAACAACATCCTAGAGGGAGAGAAAGAATGGAATTGGGTATTGAAAGCTTTATATTCCCTAGGGAATTCTTTTTAAAACTCTCGGATAATGATTTATCCTGTTGTATTATAATTAGTTGTTTATGGGTCTAAATTCCCCACTCAGCTCAACTCCTCCATAAACCTTTACATGCTGAGCTCAACCTATGTGTCAGGCCCTGCTGTAGGCACTAGAGTAGTGAATGGTGGGGGTAAGGGGAGACGGACATAAATGAAGACATAAACAAATATATAACAGGAAGTAGTCATGAGAGCAGAAAAAAGAAAATGAGGACACAAGAGTGAGGATGATCAGTGAAGGCTTCGATGATATATTGACATTTGAGTGATGCAGGCATAGGCCGGGTCTGGGGACCCAAAGAGGGGGTCCCACAGGACTAGCCAGGTGTGCCTTTGGCTTTGTGAAGGATGGAAATCAAACATGAACCAGGAGGAAGTGAAATCTGGGTTTACTGAAGATATATATAGATATATATGAGAGAGAGTGTCCAGAGACTCGGAAAGGAAAAGAGCATGCGTCTTGTCATTGCTTGGGGGTCTGGGGTTTTTACTGGTGATTGTGATCTGGTGCAGTGTCCTCTTAGGCATCCAGGAACTGGTCAGAACAAGGACGGGGTCCAGGTGTCCACTCATTCCCTGAAGTCAGGGGTCTTGACATCAAGGTATTTGGGGTCAGTGGTCTTGGAAAATGTTTATGACAACCTTGCCCACTCACACTACTGTGCCGGAAGAAAAGAAATCACTATCTCTTTGTCCCTTATAAGGAAGACATACATATGATGTTTGCAATGACAAGGCATAGGTAGAGTTGTGGGAGGAGGTGCAGGTCCCAGTAAGAATAGAAGCTGGAAAAGGAGCAGAGGGGAAAAAAGGTTTTTTCTTTCATGGGGTCTCTACACTTTCCCTGTCTCATGAGCAGAGCCCTGATGAAAGTGGGGAAGGGGTCATGTGGCTATCCTGAAAGGAACATTCCAAGCAGATGGAATAGGAAAAATAAAAACCTCAAGGCAGCAGCAGCATCGCTAAAGAAGACCGTGTCGGCCAGTGGGGTCACCAGTGGGGCTGGAACGGAGAAAGCAAAGCGGGAGATCTGAGCTAAGGTCAAAGACAGAGCAAGAGGAATGAGGTTAGCTAAGGCAGAGGGTCTCAAACTCCATTGCACAACACAGTCCCATGGGATGCTTTGAAAAATTCCAAATTCTAAGCTGCAACATAAACAAGTTTAATCAGAATGAGGGGTGGGACCCAGGCATCAGATCGCCAGATGATGGATGTGTAGCAAAATACGAGAACGGATGATCCAGGTCTTTGAATTTTAAAAATTCTGGCTTTTAGGGGCACCTGGCTGGTTCAGTCAGAACAGTGTGTGACTTCAGTGTCATGAGTTCGACCCTCACATTAGGTGTACAGATTACTTAAATAAAACTTAAAAAAAAAAAAAAAAACCAACTCTGGCTTTTACTCTGAGAAGGGAACCTGTTGAGGGTTTTCAGCAGAGAAAGGGCCTGATTTGTAGATTTTCGAAGGCTCACTTTGGTTGTTGTATGGAGAACAGACTAGAGCAGAGATAGGAGTGACAAAGCTAGACCAGTTAGGAGGCAAAACACTGTCTAACTAACTTTCTGTATCCCCAGGGCCCAGGATAACTGCAGACTTAAAATTAATATCCCAAAGACAATTCCTCTGCCTGAAACCTTTCTCCAGATACGTGCATGGTTTATCACCTAGTTCCTTTAAAGAGTTGCAGATAAAATTCAAGATATCTAGGTAAATGTTAATTGCAGATAAACAATGAATAATTTGCCATATATCATGAGACATACACTATAAAAGTATTAGTTGTTTATTGGATATTCAAATTTAACTAGACACTCTGCATTTTTATGTGCTAAATCGAGTGACCCCCACCTTAAGGACTTACTCAGAGGAGGCTTTCCCTGACTAGCAAACATGAACATGAAGTACCATCCTTCCAGGATTCTCTAGCTCTTTTATCCCACTTTACTTATTTGCAAAGTTCTGAACATTACCTGACATGATTACACATTGATTTCTTTCTCACTTGTCTCCCCAACTAGAGGGTGAGCATAGAACAGGAATTCTGTTATCATCACGGTGGTATCCACAGAACCTAGAATAGTGTCTGGCATATAGTAGATATTCAAAAGATGCTCATGTAAGGAATGAGAAAGGTGGGGAGAAAGGAAGAGACAGAGCAAGCACAGGAGGGAAGAAAAAAACAAATACATGTAGAAGAGGAAGAAAAGAATGGATGATACCAAAGGTAAGTTTTCTGGAGAAGAAAAGGGAGTTTAGAAAGCTCAGTTCTGGCTTTTTTCCCCTCAGGGCACAGGAATGAAGGTTATCTGCTAAAACTGAGGTAGACAGAGTTGGGTAGAAAATTCAATAAGAGAGACAAATGTTTACAAAGTCACAGTGGCTAATCACATCAATAAATGAAAAGATAAGAAACATGGGACCATTTCAATAGATGCAGAAAAAACATCTGACAAAGTACCACAACCATTCCTGATTAAAAAAAAAAAAAAAAACCTCAACAAAGTGAGTTTAGAGGGAACATACCTCAACATAATAAAGGCATATATGAAAAACACACAGCTATCCCTTAAGATCAGGAACAAGACAAGGATGTCCACTCTCACCACTGTTTGTTTTGTTTTTTTTTAAGATTTTATTTATTTGACAGACAGAGAGCACAAGCAGGCCGAGGTAGTGGCAGGCAGAGGGAGAAGCAGGCTCCCAACAGAGAAGGGGGAGCCTGATGTGGGACTCCAGTCAAAGGCAGTCGCCTACCCAACTAAGCCACCCAGGTGCCCATCAGCACTGTTATTTAACATAGCACTGGAAGTCCTAGCTTCAGCAATCAGACAACAAAAAGAAGTAAAATGCATCCAAATTGGCAAGGAAGAAGTAAAACTTTCACTATTTGCAGATGACATGATACTCTACAGAGAAAACTTGAAAGACTCCACCATAAAACTGCTAGAACTGATAAACAAATACAGTAAGGTCACAGGATACAAAATCTATGTACAGAAATCTGTTTCATTTCTATACACCAATAATGAAGCAGGAGAGGGAGAATTAAGAAAAAACCCCATTTACAAATGCACCAAAAATACTAGGATACGATACTTAGGAATAAACCTAACCAAAGAGGAGAAGGGCCTGTACTCTGAAAGCTATAAAACTCTGATGAAAGAAAGTGAAGATAACACTAAAAAAAGTTAACACTATAACTTTATAGTATAGTATAAAAAAACACTATATATATAGTGTTATATATATATATATATATATAGTGTATATAGTGTTATATATAACACTATAAAAAGTAGAAAGACAGGGGCTCCTTGGTGGCTCAGTCGGTAAAGTGTCTGCTTTTGGCTAGGTCATGATCTCAGGGTCCTGGGATTGAGCCCCGCGTCAGGCTTCCTCCTCAGCAGTGATTCCGCTTTTCCCTCTCCCTCTGCCCCTCCCTCCCTGCTCATGCTCTCTCTCTTGCTTTCTCTCACTCAAATAAATAATTTTTAAAATATTTTATTTATTTATTTGAGAGAGAGCAAGAGAGAGAGCATGCATAAGCAGGGAGAGCGGCAGGCAGAGGGAGGGGGAGCAGCAGGGTCCCCCTTAGTGGGAAGCCCAATGTGGGGTTTGATCCCAGGACCCTGAGATCATGACCTGAGCTGAAGGCAGGCACTCAACTGAGCCACCCAGGCACCCCAATAATTAAATAATCTTAAGGAAAAAAAAAAGAAATGGAAAGATATTCCATGCTCATAGAACAGAATACTGTTAAAATGTCTATACTACTCAAAGCAATCTACACATTTAATGGAATCTCTACCAAAACACCACCAGCATTTTTTCAAAGAGCTACAACAAACCATCCTAAAATTGATATGAAACCACAAAATGCCCTGAAGAGCCAAAGCAGTCTTGAAAAAGAAAAGCAAAGCTGGTGGCATCACAGTTCTGGACTTAAAGTTATATTACAAAGCTGTAGTCATTAAAGCAGTATGGTACTGGCATAGAAATAAATGCATAGATCAATGGAACAGAATATAAAACCCAGAACTAAAAGCACAATTATAGGGTCAATTAATCTTTGACAAAGCAGGAAAGACTATCCAATGAAAATGAGCCTCTTCAACAAATGGTGTTGGGGAAAATGGACAGCTACATGCAAAAGGATAAAACTGGAGCACCTTCTTATACCATACACAAAAAATAAATTCAAAATGGACTAAAGATCTAAATGTGAGACCTGAAAATATAAAACTCTTAGAGCACAGGCAGTTTACTTCTCTGACATTGACAATGGCCATAGGAATTTTTTTCAAGATAGGTCTCCTGAGGCAAGGAAAACAAAAGCAAAAATAAAATATTGGAACCACGTCAAAATAAAAAGCTTCTGTGCAGCAAAGGAAACAATCAACAAAACTAAAAGACAACCTATGGGATGGAGAAAGATTTTTGCAAATGACGGATCCAATAAAGGGTTACTCTCCAAAATACATTAAGAATTTATGAAACTCAACACCCCAAAAATGAATATAATTAAAAATAGGCAGAAAATATGAACAGACATTTCTCCAAAGAAGATATCCAAACGGCCAACAGATACATGAAAAGATGCTCAATATCATGCAACATTGGGAAATGCACATCGAAACTATAATGATATATCACCTCACGCCTGTCAGAATGGTTAAAATCAAAAGTTCAAGAAACAACAGGTATTGGCAAGAATGTGGCCTTCTGCTTCTGCATTTTCCAGAGGGAACCAGCGATTCCAGCCATGGAGTGGTAGGCTGAGAGGATGGGCTTTTCCCAGCGAGAGGATGCTACTAAAAGGCAGGGAGACAATCAGAGCTTTGGTTGCCTAGGATTGCAAAGAAAAAGGAGGAACAGAGATCTGAGTCTTGCACCTGGCCAGTTTTCCCCTCAAAACCTCTACCGAGTTCTGAAGCTGCCTAAGACAGGAGGCACGATGCTAGGTGGAGAGCCTCTAAAGAGCAAAGGGTTGTACTTAGCAGTTTTTCCATGCTGAGGAGACCAGGAGCTTGGGATCAACCACAGTAGAGGAGCCTCCCTGAATACCTCAGGTTCTTGGAACCGTTCAAGGGCTACCCCATCCCCTAGGAACATGAAGCAAACAACTGGTAGACAGACACCGGAGAAAATACAACCCAACCTTGAGTCTATTTCCCTGATGGAAGTGAAATCCCTCCCATCCCTCCCTCCATCTGTCTAGAAGAGGAAAGATGAAGCATCTCTGGAGAAAAATGACATCATCCTACACCTCTAAAACTTTTTATACACAACATCTAACACTGAATTGAATACTACCAGAAGTAAAGAGGCCCCAAACCAAGAGGAAAATGGATACTATTCATAGACATCCACAGATGATCTGGATCTTAGAATTAGTAAGCAAGAACTTTGAAATACCTGAGATTAATATCTTCAACAAAAACAGGAGAAAAGAGGGAGAATGGATAAAAAGATGGGAAATATCATCAGAGAAATAGTATTTATAAAAAAGCAATCAAATTGAAATTCTAGGGGAGCCTGGGTGGCTCAGTGGGTTAAAGCCTCTGCCTCCGACTCAGGTCATAATCTCAGGGGTCCTGGGATTGAGCTCTGCTCAGCAGGGAGCCTGCTTCCTCCTCTCTCTCTGCCTGCTTCTCTGCCTACTTGTGATCTCTCTCTGTCAAGGAAATAAAATCTTTTAAAAAAAATTGAAATTCTAGAACCGAAAAATACGGTATTTGAAATTAAGAACTAAATAGTAATGTTTAGCAAGAGGTAAGACGTAACAAAAAATAGTATTCATAAATCAGAAGACAGGGGCGCCTGAGGGGCTCAGTGGGTTAAAGCCTCTGCCTTCGGCTCGGGTCATGATCTCAGGGTCCTGGGATCAAGCCCCGCATTGGGCTCTCTGCTCAGCGAGGAGCTTGCTTCCCTCTCTGCCTGCCTCTCTGCGGACTGGTGATCTCTCTCTCTCTCTCTGTCAATTAATTAATTAATTAATTAATCAATCAGAAGACAGGTTGATAAAAATATATACAGACTGAAGCACAGAAAGAAGAAGAGGGGAAAGTGAAATATCTAAAACACAGTTGCAGAGAAAAAGAAAGATAAAACATGGCAGAAACAATATTTGAGAAGATAATAAATGACGTGTGTATTGCATGGAGTACAGGGTGTGGTGCATAAACAATTAATCTTGTAACACTGAAAAGATAAATAAACATATTTGGGGAAAAAAAAGTTAAACATAGTATCACCGTATATCACCATAGTATCACATAGTATCACCACAATTCTGCTTCTATGTATAAAAAATAAATAAATGGTGTGAGAATTTTCTCAATAGATGAAAAGCACCAACCCACAGATTCAAGAAGCTTAGCATACTCCAGGCAAGATGAACTCAAAGAAAAATCAAAGCTAGGTGTCCCAGAGTAAGACTTGTAAAAAGCAAAGATAAAGAGAGAACTTTAAAGCAGCGGTGAAAAGATACATGGAGGGAAAACACTATGATCTCTAAAGTGATAGAAGGCAGAAGGCACAGAAATGACAATAAGTGCCAGCCTAGAATTCGATATGC
>CM052801.1:15471207-15486591 GCA_028533885.1 Nasua narica | reverse complement strand
TAGGTTGTTTTTTAAGGGGGAAGAAAAAAAGAAAAAGGAATATGTTTTGATGTTCAAATGGCTTGGTCCTAAATCTATTCCCTAGAGAAGTTGCTAAAGATGGATGGATGGAAAGCCATCACTACTGTATGATGTGTACAAGGGTTGGTCACCTCAACCTAAAATGTCGAGAGAAAAGCCACAATCATTCACACCCCAGAGCACAATGGCTTCAGTGTAAGTATTACAATCACACAGGCCTTCAGGTCAGCACCATTCCTCAGCCCACATACGAAGCACAGGAAACTTGGTCCCATCTATATTTGAAACTGTATTGATTTGGGGGCTGTTGAAAGCAATATATTTCTTTTCAATTTCTTTAAAACGGGAATCTGCTGGGGCCTCCTGGAGAAAATAACCTGCTCTTATTCCTGAGAGGACGCCTGAATTAAAGCATAAGTTACTTAGCTTCCATGATAAATATCTCTCATAGCAAATATGGCCTTGAAAAGTTTCCATTTGGAGCCTACGAGGGAACAAAGTCATTTCTTAGAAGCGTGAACTTCTCTAAGGCTGATTCATGAACAAAGGGGATGAAAGCTGGTTTGTTCAAAGAAAACACATCCTATGAATCCCGTTTATTAAAGCACTGTAAGAATGTGGAGAATCAACGTCCTCTTATTTCCCTCTCCTAATCTACGTTCCTGTAGAGCGGGTAGGCCACGGTCTGACTTGGGTAACCTCTCCCGGGTGGCCAGGCAGTTGCTGCATGGTGACGAGAGAGGCATTACACTTCCAGAATGCATCCATAACCACAGCCCCTAAACTTCTGCAGGTTTAGAACAGTCCCCTGTTCTAACAACGCATGCAAAGCAAGGCCAAAAAGTTACCCAAGATGAGAACAAAACAACGAACTGTCCTAAAAGAAAAGACATACTGAGGCAAGGAATCAGAGGTTCTGTGTCTGGATTGACCACATGATTTTCTCCCGACTTCTCCACTTTCAGTTAAAGAATCACAATCCTTGCTAGCTCCAACTCCCTTAAACTGAAGGAAATTTGTTCTGGCCAAATTCACTGGCTCAGGGTGCTGTTTGCAAGGTCTTTACATTCTGATGTAAAGTGATGGTGACAAGAAATGTTAGGTGGGCCGTACCTAGTACACATTGCTCTCCTTAACTATAGCTGGCGGGGGGGTGGGGCAGTTTCAATTCAGGATCTGTAAAGATTTTTAAAATTAAGTATTGAATTCAGAGTCCAGGATAAACTCAGTTTGGCTCATGGTTAATTTAATCATATTCTATAAAGAAAGTAACTATAGATACTGGGCATGTGCATTCACAGAAGATTCAAAAGGATTCTGATTTAACTGCCCATCCTTTCTCACTAGGAAATGGATAAAAACACTGATTAAGGATAATCATAGCAAGCCTTTTCCATTTGCAATTCATTTCCTCTCTGATGTTACTGGCATATTGTCCACAAATACATTTCTGTACTGCCCAGTGCTGGTCCAAACTAGTCCATGTTGGCCTGGGCCTGCCATATCAGAGGTGGTGTATATTGCATTCAAACAGTATTCTCAACTTCTAAATGCTAGCTCCTCGAAGTTCACTACTTAAAGTTCACAGCCTTTATCAAATGCATTTCTTCAGCTGCATTTCCATCATTATTTGCTAGTGCACAGATCTGTACGAATGACAGACACAAAGGTACTAACTCTTCTGGAGTGTAAGTGGGTTCTCGAGTACCTTCTGCCAGAGTCCTACAAGACAAAGCCTCCCGCAGGGGTTCTGCAGCGATCCTACAGACCTTTCTATCTTCCAGCAGGAAAATAACAAGTTATGGCTTGAAGGTTGCCTGCCAGAGATTCCCCATTACTCACAACACTCTTCTCTGTAATACTGCTTCCGGTCTCTCCCTCTCAGAGAGCTCCCTGGAGGCAGCAGTTGAAGTGAAGGGCCAGCCATTTAGAGAGAGTTACTGAAAAGTTTTGTGTCTCTCACACTTACTTCATGTAAGTAACTGAGGAACACCCCTCTTTGGCAACTGGGGACCCACGCTTCTGATATGGTTGAAACTCTGGAAGCCAGGGCTGGGCACAAAAATGAGATGGGGATCCCTCTCAACCGGGATGCATGGAACTGCAGCTGTCTGGCAGGGTAGATTCATGGGTGAAGGTGGACTGAAGAAGACAGACAATTCAAGAGAGCCCCCAAACCTACGGTGGACAGCGAAGGAAAACCTGGTGTGGTGATAAGGCAGCCACTGACCACAGTGCTTCAGACGCTACGGTTCAGAAGACAGATGAGAGGCAGACGTGAACAATCACCTGGGGTTTGTAAATACAAGGAACTTTTTAAAAAACACTTGTGAGGGCGCCTGGGTGGCACAGTTGGTTAAGCAACTGCCTTCGGCTCAGGTCATGATCCCGGAGTCCCGGGATCGAGTCCCACATCGGGCTCCCAGCTCCATGGGGAGTCCGCTTCTCACTCTGACCTTCTCCCTTCTCATGCTCTCTCTCACTCTCTCTCTTTCCTAATAAATAAATAAATAAATAAAATCTTTAAAAAAAAAAAAAAACACTTGTGGTCTTTACTGTGAATGAAAAAGGATGTGGAGAATAAAAGACTTGGTGAGTCTGATATAAAACCAGGCTCTTCAGAAAAGTTTTAAAAAGCATTTACCTGCTCCTTCTCCAAAGATATATTATTTAATAACACATTATTTCCCTTTTTTAAAATACTTAAAGCTGATTTGTTCTGATTTATTTTTAACATACAGACACTTATTTTCATAGACCTCATCATGGTCTCTAGTTGCCACCTGGGATATTTCTTTGGGTAACCTTGAGTGAAGTTCACATTTTACATTCACAACTATAAAGCCTTGGTGGGGAGGAGTCCTCTTTTTAATAAAATGTTCTAAATCAATACAAAAATTTCAAACTACTTTCTTCACAACAATTTACAACGTAGAAAGGGAATCCTAGATCTCTTCAAAGAACCCATCCGTTAAGGCAAAAGGCAGTATCAATTTTACCTAAATCTCTAAAAGACAAGAGTGAACGTCATGGTAAGCAGAGTAATTCTCAACCCCCAAATGAGACAGAGGGAGGCAGAAGATTGAAACCAGGAAAACAGCATCATGAGAAAGATTCAGCTGGCCATTGCTAGCTTTGAAGATAGAGGAAGAGGTCACGAAGGAAGGTATGCAGGAAGCCTCTAGAATCTAGAAAAAACTGAGGAAATGGTTTCTCCCCTAGAACATCCAAAAAGAACTCAGACCTGCCAACACTGATTTTAGCCAAGTGAGACCCACTTCAGACTTGTGACCTCCAAAGCTGAAAGATAATAAATTTTTACTGTTTTAAGCCACTAAGTCTGTGTGAATTCATTACAGCAGCAAATACAAGTGTAGAAATGCCTTGGGGCATTTTGGACTTCCTTGCTGTTGCCAGTCTCTTTAAGAAAAGTTGGAGAGGAAGACAGTATTCGTGCAATTTTCATGCATCTTCTTCCAAACTATCCATGTTTCTTAGCACATCAATACGGCCAGCCAATCTTCCTCTATCATAAGATATTAAATGATTTGCTCCCAATACAAACTGCTGTGCTCCATCCCCAGAGTTCCTAATTGATGGCGGGGTTGCGGAGGAGGCCCAAGAATACATTTCTAACAAACTGCCAGGTGAAGCTGATGCTGCTGGTCAGGGAACCACACTTTGAGACCCACTAGTTGAGCGGAATAGAAAGGCATATAAACAATTAAAATACCCTGTGATGATTGGCATGATGTAAGCATACAAATGGTATACTTAACCACAGTGCAAAGGCATCAAAATCAGGCACTTGGTTGGAGGACATTTTAGAAAGAAGTGCTATTTCTACTAAGACTTGAAAAATATACCCCCTCAAAAAGAAGGAAGGAAGGAAGGAAGGAAGGAAGGAAGGAAGGAAGGAAGGAAGGAAGAGGGAGAAAAAGCAAGGAAAGGACTATTTGGCAGAGGGAAACCCGTATGGAAAGACAAAGAGGGAAACTACCTTTCTTTTTTTTTTTTTTCCCAGGAGGACACTGACTAAAGAAAAGGCTGCCCATGGGCAAGTGGTGGGAAATAGGGCCAGAAAGGGTGAGAGGGAGACAGGTCTGGTAAAGAGGCCTTTCCTCATTAAGCAAAGGAATTTGACATGATCTCAAATGCTAGAGCTGTACATGGATGTCTATAAACAGACTTACCCATCACCGGGCTTACTTGGCAGTGCTGGCGGAGGAATGAAGCTGGTGTTGAGATCAGAAGCAGGGAAAGAGATAAGGAATCTCTTTCTCCAGTCCCCAGAGAAGCAATGAATGCCTGTACCGTAGTGAAGATGGAACCTACAGGGCTTGGTTATCAGTTAAATATGGGGAGTGAGGAAGGAGTGTGGAGGACTAAAGAATGACCACCAGGGTTCTGGCCGGTACATCTGGTTGACTAAGGGAACCATTCACCAAGAAAGGAAGCACTAGAGGAGAAGTCCGTTGGCTGGGAGATGATGATGTAGTAATGGATTCACAGAGGCTGAGCTGTCTGGATTACAGCCAAGGGAAGTGGGCCAGATGATAACTGTAAACAACTTTGAGTTGCTAGCATATCAAAGCACGAAATGAATTTAATGTTCAAATCCAATACAAATATTTACTAATACACTTGTAAGAACAAAAAAGTAGTTTTATTTTCATCAGATACTTTTTGTAGAACAGTGTGCAGTGTCCTCCCACTCCTCCCTGGCTTAATGCGTGGCCAGACCCTTTCAGAATCAATGGCATTGAGAAAGAAAAAAAAGAGAATAGGAAAGGATTTGGTAACAATTTGTTTGTGATAAAATATACTTTAAAAAAAGATCTTATTTGTTTGTTTATTTGTTTATTTATTTATTTGAGGGAGACTGAGTAGGGGGAGGGGCAGAGAGAGAGAGAGAGAGAGAGAATCTTAAAGCAGACTCCGTGCTGAGCACAGAACCCGACTTGGGGCTCAATCTCATGACCCTGAGATCATGACCTGAGCCAAAATCAAGTCAGACACTCAAATGACTGAGGCACCCAGGTGCCCCTGTGACAAAATACACTTAATGGTAATCATACCGACCAAGGTAGTGCTCTTTCTCAAAGCACCTGTTTTGGAGACTACTACTTTGCTCCTAATCCCCTATAAATACACATGGGCTTGTGGATATCTTTGCCCTAAAGAAAGGTGTACTGATTGCAATGAAACACAGGCAGAGTGAGAGGTAAATTAGAGTTAAAGTTTTCAGGGTTTTTGAGATTTTTATTTATTTGAAAGGGAGAGAGAGTGAGCAAGTATGAGCACGGGGGCTAGGGGAAGGTCAGAGGGAGACAGAGAAAGAGGCTTCCCGCTGAGTAGGGTGCTGGACATGGGACTCAATCTCAGGACTCAAGGATCATGACCTGAGCTGAAGACAGACGTTTAACTGGCTGAGCCACCCAGGCGTCCCTAATGTTTTCAATTTTAAGTGACCATATAGATATTACATTAAGAACCTAAATAGGGGCACCTGGGTGGCTCAGCTCTTAGGCATCTGCCTTAGGCTCAGATCATGATCCCATGGTGCTGGGATCGAGCCCCGCATCGGGCTTCACTGCTCAGAGGGAAGCCTGCTTCTCCTTTCTCCCACTCCCCCTGCTTGTGTTCCCTCTCTTGCTGTCTTTCTCTGTGTTAAATAAATATATTTTAAAAAAAGAACCTAAATAATTTGGGGTGCCTGGGTGGCTCAGATGGTTAAGCATCTGCCCTTGGCCTTCTACTGCTGCCCCTGCTTGTGCTCTCTCGCTCTCTGTGTCAAATAAATAAATAAAATCTTAAAAAAAAAAAAAAAGAACCTAAATAACTCATGTATATTGACCCCTAACTAAAACATAGCAAATGCTATTATATGTTAAAATACAAATAAGCCATGTAGTTTTAAAAGATAAAAAGTAAAAGTTGACCTTCTAACAACTTTAATTAAAATAATTAATTATTAATAAAAGACAAAGATTGTAGAAAAGGTCCATTCTAGAAACTTGGAAAATTTTTTTTTAGAAAGGGAGATATTGGGGTGGTGGGAAGGGCAGAAGGAAAGGGAGAGAGAGAATCCTAAGCAGGCTCCATGCCCATCACAGAGCCCAACGCGGGGCTCAATTCCACGACTCTGAGATCATGACCTGAGCAGAAATCCAGAGTCAGATGCTTAACCGACTGAGCCATCCAAGAACCCAAAACTTAGAAATTGTTTTATAGAGTACGACATATATGCATATAGAAATATATACAAAGAATACCTATAGAATTACAGATGATTTTCATTTTTATTTATCTTTTCCTATGTTGTATAAATATTTTATAAACTAAGACACAATTATTTTAAAGCATTTTCCCTAATAAAAAATAAAAGTATTTCAAATTATATTTTAAGTACATTCTAAACTGAAAACCTAAGATTATGCAGACAACTGTCCCAAAAACAGATGTTTGCCCAACTGCTCCTCACTGTTAAAATGCAGCCAAGTGGTATCCAAAGTGGTACCGGTCTTGGTGGCAGACATCTGGGCTTATGCAGAGCTGGGGGGCTAATGGCTTACTCATATATAATTGAAACATAACAGAGAGAGGTGGGAAGGCTGGACTAAACAGAGAAAAGAAAGTTTGAGGGGCACCTGGGTGGCTCAGTCGGTTAAGCCTTTAACTCTTGATTTTGGCTCAGGTCATGATCTCAGGGTCCTGAGACTGAGCCATGAGTCAGGATCCATGCTCATCTCCCTCTCCTTCTGCCCCTCTCCCCACTCATGTACATGCACACTCTCTTTCTCTCTCTCTCTCTCTCTCTCTCAAATAAATAAATCTAAAGGAAAGAAAAAAATAAATTTGTTTAAAAAAAAAAGTTTGAGGGATGCCTGGGTGGCTCAGTTGGTTGGGCTGCTGCCTTTGGCTCGGGTCATGATCCCAGGGTCCTGGGATCGATTCCCGCATCGGGCTCCTTGCTCAGCAGGGAGCCTGCTTCTCCTCTGCCTCTGCCTGACACTCTGCCTGCTTGTGCTCTCTCTCCCTCTCTCTCTGACAAATAAATAAATAAAATCTTTAAAAAAAAAAAAGTTTGAGGACATCAACTTAGAAAGCTATTTCAGATTATTGGGAACCATGAAAGGATGAGGTTAAAAGGAAGGTTTTCCTCCAAGGAAACCCATTCTAGCTTGAGCCTCCTTAGAAACAAAGATAAAGACTATGCACCATATTGACCATAAGTCAATACACTCCTGAATACATATATGTCAGCCATAAAGGATATAGCTAAATCTTTCAGGTAAGAATAGGCTACGGTAGATAGCTCACCTATTGCACAAATGGCTCCCAGGATACCAATTTGGAAGAGAAAGTCTGGAATAAGGATTTATGCTGATAAGCACAAGACTTTACATATAGTCTTCAGTAATTTGATCACCAAGACTCTAGGAAACATCAGGCCTATATGTAATGTCTGCTTAAGCTAAATCCTCCACAGTTTGTTTATGGTTACTGTTCAGTTTATTAAAGGTTAATCATCCTTACAACTTGGATAGTAATGAGAAAACTGAAAAGATGAATATGTGAAGAGGACAAAACCTGAAGAAAATATTTAGTATATTAAAGCATTCCAAAGATGAACTCTCTCCACGTCGTGACAACAAACATTTGTAATTCCTGTTTTAAAACACCTTACATTAGAGCAAACTTTCATCGTAAAACTGGGTAGTGTGTAATTTTCTGATGAAAAAAGGGAAAGTGAGTGCAAAAGTGGCTCATATTAGTTAGCTACTGCTGTGTAACAAATCATCCCAAAACCCAGTGACTTAAAGCTCTAAGCATTTTTATGATTGCTCATAACACTACAGGTAGTCTGGGTGGCTCTCCTGGTCTCAGATGAGCACTTGCCTAGGTCTGCAGTCAGGTGTGGGCTGGCTTGGTAGCTCTGCTCATTTTGGCTGGCACTCACATGTTTCAAGGTTGGTTGACTTCAGGTTTGTCTAAGATGGCTGTGAAGGGGAAAAAATGAGCTCTCCTCAAGGTATTCTCTCATGCACCAGCAAGGGAGGCCAGGATGGTGGCAGAGCTCTGAGAGACAGTGGAAGGACACAAGGACGCTAGGCTCAGAACTGGAACACTGACACTTCTACACCATTCTGCTGGCCAAAGCAAATCACCCAGCCAGCCCACGTTCAAGGGGGTGGGAAAAGAGACTCCACTTCTTTATAAGAAGAATGGTGAAGGCATGCTAAACGGGTATAGATTTAGAAAGGAGTGGAGAATTGAGGCTAACATGGCCATCAGTCTACCACATGCATAGACCAAAGAGAATATCCAAGTCAGATATGAGGGGAGAAGTTAAAGCTCAGTGAGTGACGGTCAGGAAGGTAAGCAGACCGTCCAACTCTTTCCTATGCTGTGACGACATGTAATGAAAAAAAACAAAACTAGTTTCATTCAGCAGAGGAAAAAGAGTTCTGTATCTCGACTTCATGCCAACCAACTATGAATACCATCTGTATCACATTTTTACCTGGGTCTGACCTTGAAAGGCTTAAAACACAACTGAGTTCTCCCTATTGGAAATGAAACATAGCTATCGACTATATTGTCAAAGAAAAAAATGGCACGATTTTATTCAGCATATTGCTGAAACTGTAATGAGGTGTGCCGAATTGTGACACTTTTCAGAATGATTTCAGATAATAAAAGTTTGCCAAGAAAAGTCCAATTCCCAATATGTTTTTTCTGAATTATCCATTTAAACACTACCTCTTCCCCTTCCTTAGTTTTTGCAGACACAATCCAAGCAGATTGTCTTTTACTATCTGGGGTTGCTGAGCTACTTGAAAATCAAGAATAGTAGGATCCAGAGGAATAATAAAGAAAATTTAGCCAACAGTATGGCGTGGGCACTGATCAATCAGAAAGAACCTAGACTGGCACTGGATTTTGCTATGCTGTGAGTCCCAACACTACCTCCCTACTTAGAAGAAGGAATGAAAGATGCCTCCCCCCTTCACCTCCCAGGAGAAGGGCACTTTGATGAAACCACTGAGAAAGCTAAGTATGTATTCTCTGAAGCATTAGGGACACTCTGGACTGCCATCTGGAAACCTAAGTTGAGGAGACAAGCTGACTAATTTCTCTGGCAGCTGAGGAAGAGAGGGCTGGCAACACTGGGATGGTTTATTAGGAAAAGGGAATAAACAAACAAACAAACAAACAAACAAACAAACTCTGGTTCTGCAGTGGACAGAAGCTGTAGATATCGCCAGATTCTCAGAGGCTGAAGAAGAAATAAAGAACTAACTGGAAAAGAGAGGCATTCATCTTCCTCACAGAAACTCCAGGGAAAGGTCTAGAGCAATGAAAGCAATTCGTATCAACCACAAAAGTGCCCAGAGAAGACAGAATCAATTCTTAAAACCTGTGGTCAAGCCCGGAAAGCAGTAACCCAGTTTCATATAGTGCCAGTCAAGGGAGACCTTTCCGAGCCTCTTACCTCTCCTCCTTCAATCCCTTGCACTTCAACTCTGGAGGGCGAAGACATCTACTTAAGGAAGCAGAGGAAGAGACATAAAAACAAATGTGGGTAAGGCAGGAAGTTGACCACAACATCCTCCCCTAACTGCTAGTTTTCCATCAGCCTCAGCTGAAAAAGTAGAGAAAGGTCTCACCCTTACATTGATTCCAAAGTTTGACCATCACCATGGTCAAAATGTCCATGACCATGGACATTTTAATTATTGATGTGCAGACTTTCCATCCTCTAAGAGTGTAGACATAGTCCTGAGATGACCCCAGTGTTCACTGCAAGTGCAGAATACAAAGGCAGAAACACACTTGGTTGTCTATGTTTTGAAGGAAAGGCTGGGTGGCTAGAAGAGAGGGAATAAGGAAAGAATGGCAGGTCAAGAGCTTAGAAATTCAGAGAAGCCTAACTGTATGGCCATGGAGAAGAAATCAGACACAAAGTGCTATACAAAGCTACGGAGGACAGATTTCCATTCTCAAATGATTGCTTTGGTCACTATGTACAGAAAGGAGGGTGGGCAGCCATGAATGGGGACCGGGTGACCAGTGACTGAATTTGTTAGGCAGCTGCTCCCAAATCACCTCAAATACTTACTGAAAAGTCAGATTACTGAACCCATCCACCCCACAAACCTACTGAATCAGAATCTTGTAGGAACAAGGCAAAGGCTGCTATTCTCAGCTGACTCCCCAAGAGATTCTTTCATGTGGTCAGCATTGGGAATCAGCACCCTATATCGCACACTGGCCATTTTATGAGCGCCCACAAAAGATCTTTTGCTCACTATCAGATTTAGGTTCTCCGTGAAACGTGCATGTTTTTAAACCTGCCTCTTTGCTTCAACCACATTTCATCCATCATTAACAATGTGCAGGATTTTCTGGCTCAAATATTTTTGGTTCCAAATTTAACTTGGGCTTAATTTTACTACTTATTCTACCTTTATTTCCCCTTTCCCTGATTTTTTTATACATGCTATTTTTCAGTATTTATGCATCCATTTTGTTGTTTTTAAGAATTAAACTGGGGTGGCCTGGGTGGCTCAGTTGGTTAAGCATCTGCCTTCAGCTCAGGTCATGATCTCAGGGTCCTGGGATCGAGTCCCACATCGGGCTCTCTGCTCAGCAGGGAGCCTCCTTCTCCCTCTCCCTCTCCCTCTGCCTGCTGCTCTGCCTACTTGTGGTCTCTATCTCTCTGTCAAATAAATAAATATTTTTTAAAAGAATTAAATTGCTACCTAAGCAGTTTTCAGAGTAATAAAATGCACTGCACAAACATTTCATTTAGATTTATGTCCATTATAGCTTCAAAACCTTCTTCAATATAAGGCAGAATTCACATTATTATTTTCCTTAAAGAAAGGAGCATTAACATTAATTATATCTTTCTGCCCACCAAAGTCATTTGAACAATCCCTGAATGAGTTGACACCTAAAGCCATTTAAAGGTTTTGTCTGCTATAACGTATTCATCTGATCTGCTTTGCTGCGTAATATTGTATTTCCTAAACCTAACTGAAAATAAATCATCTCTTAAAATTCTACCTCTTGTAGCCTGTGAAATTTTATCACAATACTGATGTTTCACCCAATACATCAGCTAAGTGATTTCCTATCACATTCAACCTCTGTGAATTTAGATAAAAGCAGGAGAGTTCTTCACTAATAGTTAAGAAGATGTAAAGTGAATTTGACTATCTTCTTATTACAAGAAACAAATAATGGAATTGTATCTTAAGAGTAGTGTTTTAGCAGTTCCTGAACTCAGGCAAACAAGGGAAACAAATTTGTATCAGTCCAAGTACCTACAATAATATGATAGAAGCATTTACCCCAGGGGCGCCTGGGTGGCTCAGTTGGTTAAGCAAGTGACTCTTGATTTCCGCACAGGTCATGACCTCGATCTTGGGATTGACTCCTGTGTTGCCGCTCAGCCGGGAGTCTGCTCAAGGTTTCTCTCTCTCCCTTTCACTCTGCCCCTCCCCCCACTCACATTAACTCTCAAAAATAAATTTTTAAAATCTTTAAAAAAGAAAAGAAGCATTTATCACCAACAGTTCACAGTATTGCACTCTGTGCTTTTAATAAGAAGGTTTTCTCACTAGAAATACTGCATTAATGCTAGACTCTCAAACTGCTAGCTGTGATGCATCATTTACTTAAAAAATATTTATTAGTTATTTTAGGCTGATCAAGGTTAAAATGGCTGTTTATATGACTTCTTATTTCAGCTCTAAGCTCAGATATATATATTTGCATCTGATCAGCCAAAAAAAAAGAATTTGCTTTGCCTGCATCCAACGGAATAAAATGATAAATTAGCCATCAGTTTATCCTTTGCCAAAAAGAAATGTCTTCTAAATTTATATACTATAAACTGTCTAATAAATTATATCCACATACTACACATTTCATATTTCTATTATGCACCATTTAGGGGAGGAAAAAACACAGATGTTTATTCAAATGATATATAATAATATCCTAAGACTGTCGATTCATACATATGAATTCTGTATAAAGTATAAGTAGTTACCTTACCAGGAATATAACGAGTCCCTGTAATGCAAAAAAATGATTTTAAAGTGAAAATCATGCAATTTAGTAATCACTTTTCTCTTCTCCAGTACAAAGTCCTCTGGCAGTCTTCACTGGTAATTTCATGCTAAAATGTTCCAAGTTTAGAATCCTTTACCAATAAAAGAAGAAAGAGTATTTTTTCTATAACAAGTCAAAGGAAAACATCATATAATAAAGAAGCCCAAGGAAATGCGAGTTTGTGCCTATATGAACGGGTATCATTAATACATTATTTTAATTCCTCCATGGCACCTAAATTGTAATTTAAAGCCCAATAAACAAAAACCATAAAAACGAGCCCAAACTCTACCATGAAATGAGGAATTATAATAAAATCTATTTATCCCTAGTGCCTGGGTGGCTCAGTCGGTTGACCATCTGACTCTTGGTTTTGACCTGCGTCATCATCCCGGGGCTGTGGGATCAGCCCTGCCTTGGGGTCTGTGCTCAGGGCAGAGCCTGCTTCAGATTCTCTGCCTCTCCCTCTTCCTCTGACACTCCCCCTGCTCACTCACGCTATCTCTCTCAAATAAATAAATAAAATCTTTTAAAATACACAAAACTAAAAAAAAAACTATGCCTAAATATTTAGTTTAAGACGATGATAAGTGTAGCACACACTTCACCTAAATAACACCATTTAAACAGTGCTAGAACATAATGTTACTTAAGACTAATAAGTGTGATGCATTATGTGATTCCAACCATTCTGAAAAATAGTATTAACAAGTAACAGCATCTCCATCAACTTGGAGCCTACTGAGTCAATTACTTTGCCCATATCTTTCCAAATGATTTAGTAATATACCTTTTAATATTACAAATGTAAATCCATCAAAGTACTGCAATTCCAATGTATTTTGGTGCTTTGGGGACTGCCTAAAAATGGAAAGGCATCCAAGTGAAATGTATTATATACTTATTATACCTCTACATTTCAGTGCCTAACATGGGAAATAATTCCCTACCATTTAGCAATCTGTCTTACGTATATTCTCGATTTGCACTTACAGGAGTTTTACTATTCTTTGGGAAATTAGTGGTAAAATACGGTCTTCAAAAAAACCAGTATGTGACTGTGCTTAAATTCACAAAAACATAGCATTTTTACAACCATACTGAAATTCAGTCCCTTCACACAGGTTCGTAAAATATATCACAAAAAAAACCCTAAACAAAAACAATAGTTTTAGAAGTCAAACAATGCAAATTTATTTCAGGAACTCACATTACAAAGGATCACCTCTGGGGACATTAATAATGCTAAGGGAACAAAGTTGTAAAATATAGGTGTGCTCAACTGAGTCGTTTATCCATATCACAGTACAGAACTTGAAATAAATCCTAAAATCAAGGTTTAAAACCATTTTAAGAGACAAGATCCTAAGTGTTCTTTGTTTGTTAGTGAGCTCTACGCCCAATGTAGGGCTTAAACTCAGTACCCCAAGATCAAGAGTCACATGCTCTACCAACTGAGCCAGCCAGGTGCCCCCTAAGTGTTTTTATGAGGTAATTTTCCTTCCCAAAACAATATTTAATTAAAAAGCTAACTATACTTAAGGCTTATTCATCAGCTCTTCAGTTCAAAATACTATTATCATCATTAAGATAATTTACATCTTCTTGTCCGATCTGAATAATGAGATCTAGGAAGTGGAGCTGGAGAAAGTGAACCCTACATTGGTGAAGGAGGTAAAAATCCTTTTGACATAGGCCATATACCAGGATTTGTTTCATGTGGTTGTTTAAATGGAAGGCTCAGAGTTTCTTGTTCTTCAGTGAATTGGGGTAAAGAGTTATGGTTATGATGGTTAAAAGGGAATCCACTTACAGGTGGGCCACCATTTTGAGAAAGAGGACATCCTGGAAGAGGAGAATTCATCTAAGGTAGCACCTGAGCAATAATATAGCCAGGGGAAGAAGTTAATGGTGATAGATCAGAAGTCATAGGTGGAGGTGGCACTTGACTGCAAACCAAACAAGGAATACCTGAATCCTAGAGAGATATGACGTTGGCTGGCTTTGTGGTGGTGGAGAAGACGAAGGGGGGATGTGCATGCTCTAGAGCCATAATCGGATAAGGGTGCCATTCCAATGATTGACTTCAATATTCAGGAGCTGGAACAGGTAGAAAGCGTTCTTTAGCAGCAGGATTTGAGTCATCCTGAATAGGAATGATGATCAAATTGCTGTGTTCTCTTATTGAAATACTAGTGGTTTCTTGATGGACTGAAGGAGGTGGAGGTGGAGACAACTGCTGAAGGAGCACGTAGATCCTCCCGTGGCACAGAGTGCATAGGAGGTGATGACATCACGATGTGCTGCTCTGATGGGATACAACTCATATGGTCCTTGTCTAGGAGCATTGCATGGATATCAGCTGTCAGTAAATCAATATGATGATGAACCTTTCCAGGTGGAGCACAGTTCAGTTTTTCAGCTTTCTTATGGTGGTGGTTGAAAAGAGCTCGTAAGTCTTTTTCAGACATATGTTTGCTTGCAACCTTGGACAGTGCTGCCCATGAGGACAGAACTTTGCATGTGCTCCCCAATGAGTGGTACAGGAATACTACAGCCTGGACAAATCTTATCTTCATTTTCATCATATAAATTAGCACAGTCATAGCAAAGGCATATTTGCACAAAATTACTGGCCCATAAATTTGAATAGGCAAATCACATTTGTCACAGAAATGCACTGGCGAATCATCCTTTTCCCCTATGATGTTCATCCTAGAGTCCTCCCAAAGGTATTTGGGAAATTTTTTCTTTTTTCCCAATAGTTCCTCTCCTTTACAGTCAAACTGCCTATCTTTGTTATATTCAAATTCCTCTTCACCATCCCCTTCATAGTCCTTGCAATCTGAGACACAAATTTGGCTTTGCTCACATGCTTGGAAACGAGCTTTAAAGAAATTTGTCTGTGAACATCAGGGCCACCTCCTTTTCCAGAACTCTCTGTGCACGTTTCAGCTCAATCTGCACCAAAGACTTGCCCTCCTCTGGCCCACAGAGCTTGGACCTCCAGGGTCTTTCTTCTTTTCTCTACTGCCCTATCTCACTACTCCGGTGAAGGGTTCAGGCACAGGTGGGACAATGGAAGTAAGAGCTTTAGTCAAGCTGTTGATATTGCTAAGTGATTCTTCATGAGCCACAAGAGAAAATGGTCTCTAACTGTGGAAATAGACTGATGGGAATGGGGAAGGGGAGTGCAGTGGTAACTCATAGGCCATTGCCTTCTAGACTGTCTTA
>CM052801.1:15454561-15470707 GCA_028533885.1 Nasua narica | reverse complement strand
AAGGGCGAATGGGGGGAAATCGGAGGGGGTGTTGAACCAGGAGAGACTGTGGACTCTGAGCAACAAACTGAGGGTTTTGGAGGGGAGGGAGTGGGGGGGGTGAGCCTGGTGGTGGGTATCGAGAGGGGCACGTACTGCATGGAGCACTGGGTGTGGTGCATGAACAATCAATCTTGTAACACTGAAAAATTAAAATAAATTTGGGGAAAAAAAATGATTATGGATGTATAGGCCAAATTTCTCCAGGTCTCACCTTCCTGCAGGTAGAAATTGGACTACCAAGAGAATAACAAACCATATTTACTTGGCTCTACCCTCACGCAAAACTGTGGCTCCCCTACACTTCAAAGGGTCTCTCCTGAATGTTCAGACATTCAGCCTTTTGGCTTTGTTGACTATCAGTTCTCACCAATAAATACCAAAAAATTGATCAACCAAAGCCAAGTTTTTTAAGACGTACTACAGTACTGGAGAACACACCCTTAGCAGAATCTATTGTCTCAAAAGTGGGATAGCAGGGTGTGATCTTAGGGACCCGGCTGGGTAATATTAAGATAGGTCTGGTAGAGTGGATTGGACAGATCTGATAATACGACAGCTATAGATTGGTAAGCACAGGGAGCTGTGAACAGTGAAGCACCTCTTTATAGGGAATATGCTATAAGTAAACTCTCAGTTGGCTCACAAATTTATCTTCCAGTAAGAAGTATTTCCTGGAACAAATAGTTAAGTTTGCTTATTCTCAGAATTGTTTAACATAGGACCAGAAAACTCTCCCCAGTCCTATCATTGTTTAACACAATGACAGGTAATCACATTAGTTTCAGTACTCAGCCACCATCCTCTTTTCTCTGGCTCTGGCTTGTTCAGATTCTTGGCTATACCAATGGTGGAAACATAGCAACGTCCAGAGACTCACCAAAGGCACCAGCGCCCACCTATGCCCAAAGTCACTGCTTCCCCAGCAAAGAAATAATACTCATTGAAGGTGCTGCTAAGTCCAAGAAGATAAATGGACTTCGTCGCCCTCCTTTCTTTCACTCTGTTAAATGGGCTACAAAGCACTTCAGACTTACTCTCCCTAAAGTCATAAAGAGATTTTTCAGAAACCGTCTTCTTCACTTGCTCTCAGTTGTGCACTCCCCACCCCACCCCACCCCCACCATGCTCTGTACCGCAAGGACTCAGGCAGTGCAAGCAAGCTCACGTAGCTGTTTTAAATCTGAATATACAGTGCCACTTGACTCTCACACTTTCCCCTAGTTCTTGAACTTTCCCGATATTCCAGCAATGGGGGACTCTCTTAGGATTCATTCACTCCCAGGAGGCTGTGTGCTCCTTCATGCAAGTAACTTCCTTACAGGCCTACCTCATGGAGTCTCCAAACACACCTCACCTCCCCAAGCGCTAAGGCCAGGGCGCTCCATTCTCTCAAACCAGCCCTCCCGGTATAGGCTGATTTAATTTTTAGATAATTTGAAATTATTTTGGCTTAAAAAAAAAAGATATACTTTTTCATAAGTCACAGTAGTTCTTGGAACAGTATGGGTATTCTGCCCCTATGGTAAACAATAAACCAGAATTCTGAGCCCAAACTAAACTGGACAGCATTCAGATATATGCACATGCTCCTGCTTTCCAAGTACAACTACTTGCTCGCCAGGCTCTTTGTGAGGGTTCGGTATTCTTTTTTATTTTTTTAGCAATGTGCACATAATTCAAACACCGTGAATACAAAGAGAAAAAGATCTGTCAAACAATGTCCATAACTTATTTCCTCTTCTTTCCTAGAACCAATGTTTCTCTGTCCAAACTGAGAGAATTTCTCAGATGACACAATTCTGTCCTGACACTTTAACCCTGAGTGAAAAAAGCCAGCTCTCTTTCCTACTTGGCTCAATTTGCTTTTGTTGTTCGTTGCACCTACTTCAAATTATTTTAGAAATACATTCTCTAAGTTCAGCCTTTGAGTTGCAGAAGCATGCTTTACCACAGACGGAAGACGTTAACTTCTAATTTAGACATTTCACACCCACAGCTGCTCTGGTTCAACACGTCCAACTGCTCGGCTTTGAGTATCTGTTTGCAGCTGAGAAGCTGGATCTGAAAGCCCTTAATAAATATTATTTGGTGAAATTGTTGATAAGATAAAGGGTATTGACCTTCCATTTATGCCCATCAGATTTAAGAAGCTATCTTGCTACACTTGAAAAGCTGCCTTTACAAACTGATCCGTATTTAGTGCCTTTAAACAAAAAGTTAAATGGGCTTCCATTCAGCAGTCTCCTTTAGGGCACAGAGACTCAGTCCCTCAGTCTCCGTGCTCTTAAAAGTTGCTAGGCTTCCATTAGATTGACAAAAGAGAAATTCAGTGTCTGTCAGCCTATAACAGTGATTGGATATAAAATGGTTTGGGCTTGGAGATTTAAAAGAAAGTGGACCTTTCAGAATTGTTTTGACTCATGGAGGCCTGTTAGAATTCGGCTGCCTCAAAAGAAATCTGAATGAGGCTGACAACGAAGAATTATGGACTGCGCAAAGCTAGAGTATTGGCATGCACAATTAATGCTAGGAAACAGGTTGAGACATCTCCGTGGAAGCCACATGCCATCTGGCCCAGAAGCAGTCACTCTACCAGAGTGACACCAAAGGTCAGCGGGAGCAAGAGCCGGATGTCCCGCTGCCAGGCTCCTGGATTTTATTTCTCGTTTAAGGGAATCTGATCTGTCATTCCTCTGGCTCCTGTGGGCTTTAAATTCACATAATCAACATATCACTGCCAGAGACTTAGTAATAGCCAAGGCAGCTTAAAGGTGAGTGGAGAATAATTTTGCTCCCAAGCCAGATGCCTTCAGTTCTGCGGAGAAAGAAAAAGTCCATCTCAGATTCCAAAAAGTAAGGCAAATTGCCCTGTGTGAAAAAGACCTCAGCTCCCATCCCAAATGTGTCTATTTTACATCCTGGCAAGGGAGGGCTGGCCCACTGCAAAAGTTGAGAGCAGCGGTTCTCAAAATGTGGTCCACAGACCTCTAGGGATTGCCAAGGCCCTTTCTGAGGGTCCTTGAGGTCAAAACTCTTTCCGTAATAATACAAAAGCCTTGTTTGCCTCTTTGACCATTTGACATTGGCAATGATGATGCAAAAAGCAACGGTGGATAGAAGAGCTGGCATGTTAGCATGACTAGATGAGTCATCTCTGTATTTCCTAGTGTTGCTCAGTAAAAAGAAAATGCCAGTTTCACTCGAGAACATCCCTGATTAAGCTCAAAAAATTATCAAATGGTAATAAATCTCAACCCTTGAGTACATATCTTCTTCCTATTTGGTGCAACCAAATGGAAAGTACACACAAAGCACTTATGCTGCATGTTTAAGTATAACGGCTATCTCAAGGAAAAGTATTTATGCCATCATCTGAATTGGAAGGTGAACTATCTGCTTTTTTTCTAGAACACTGTTTTCACTTGAAAGAACAACTGACAAACTATGGCCATTCAAATTTGAGTATTTGGCAGGCATTTTTTCAAAAATGACCAAAATTAGCCTGTCACTTCAAGAAAAACAACTGACAACTTGTTGCCAATTATAAAATTCAATCTTTTGAATGAAAATTAGAGTTTCTAAACTCTTCTATCTGCCACCAAGATCCTGACAGCTTCCCAGTACTAAATAAAGACTCACCTGATGAGATCAGTGGTGACTAATACTGAACTTAATTTTTCGGAATTGCATAATGAAACGTGTCAAAATTTGGAAGTTCTGCATAACTCACTGAACCACTATTTTCCAAATGACCAGTCGCCGATGTCATAAAATCAGTCATGATTAAAAGACCCATTTAAAATCAAGACAGTAGTGGATTTCAATGTAACAGGGTATGAAAACTCACTGATATGTTTCAGATTCCTTATTACAACTAACCTTGAGGAAAGTACCACTTGTTGCTGAGTTTTGTTTTAGTTTCAAAGAATATCTACAATGACCTGAAAGGCTATTCTAATACTCTTCCACTTTCCAACACTGTATCTGTATGAGCCTGGGATTTTCTTCCTGTATTTCACCAAACCAAATACCACAAAAGATCAAATGCCAGAGTGCCTGGGTGGCTCTGTCAGTTAAGGGTCCAACTCTTGATTTTGGCCCAGGTCCCTATCTTAGGATCCTGGGATCCAGCCCCGCATCAGGCTTCACAATCAGCAGGAACTCTACTTCTCCCTCTGTTGCTTCCCCTGTTCTCTCTCTCTCTCAAACAAATAAATAAATACTTTTTTAAAAAATAGATTAAATGCAGATGCAGGTATGAGAATCCAGGTGTCTTCTATTAAACTAGACACTGAAGAGATTTGCAAACATTTAAAACAATGCTGCTCTTCTCACTAATGTTTTCTCTTTTGGAAAATAGATTTTTCACAAAAATGTGCTGTTTATGCTCATGTATAATGGTTTACTATTGTTAAACTGAAATAATAAATAAAGATTTTAAAGTTTCTCAAAAGATACCCTGCACATAAACAAAAGTTCTTTGGGGTCCTCAATAATAGTTAAGAGGGGAGAATAATCCCGGGAGTAAAAGAACATTGGAGAACTTTTGCTCTAGGTGGTATTTCATGCCTTCTCACCTGTCCTCTCAGAGATGCAGCCTTCCCACCCCCCATTTACTCCCCTAAACTCTGTCCCTTCCCAACCAAACTACCCAGAAGACCCCAGAACGTCCCCATGTTCAAAATTGGCTGATGGTAACAAAGGAAATGAAAAGCAAGATGGAGCACTTAAATGCCAAGCACTATCTCATGCACCTAATATATGGTATTTCGCTGAATCCTCACGAGAGCCCTAAGAGGTGAAAGTAATAATGATATTCCCAAATAATGGGGCAGCAGGACACAGGGGGGAGCCAATATTATTTCAAGGGTCAGTAAAATCACAAGCTCAGTAAGAATGATGTGTAGACCAAATAAATAAAAACATCTTATGAATACCACACTACCAATTTTTAAGTACCTGTGGACAGTGGATACTTAAATGAAACTTCATTGTAAAGCATTATGAAATTCATAAAAGCTTCTGGTCATTATGGTTTCTTACAATTTCAATCAATGAATAATGACAGACGTGTGGGAGATAAAAAAAAACTGTTGACAATGAACAGGAAACCAAAGAGATGCTCATCTTTGAAAAGTATTGAGACTCACAGCACTGCAGCACTGTAAGCACACTGAATCCACAGCAGAGTCCGTACCTTCGGGACAACACGAAACTATTTAGAGTGTTGTCTTTACCACTGAAAGCCTACTTTTGCCATCAAAGTATTTAAGACTCTAGACAATGAATACACACAGACAAATACACAGATATGAAACCAGTAGCCCAGTACAGTACAGGGTTGGATGAGGGTGGTAAATAACAAAAATTCAACCAAGTCAATTTTAAAGATCTAAATGGCTTTATGAATTGATTCCTGAATCGGGCAGCATCCCACCTAGCCAGTAGGGGAAGCTCCAAAGGACTAAGGAAAAAGAAAGGTTTTTAAAGGTAGTGAGGGAGTGGGGAAAAAGAAATTATTAGCAAAGAATCCATTGCTTTAGGCAAAGTTGCTCTCCTAAATGGAACTGAAGGGGTCTATTAGTAAAGTTCCTAGTGCTGACTAGGAAATTCCCACGCTGACTGGCTAAAGGCGACATTCCTAGGGGCTTGAAACTGCAGTTAGGTTAGGCATTGATACTTGCTCTACTAACCTTGGGGCTTTAACATAAGTGATACCATTTGGGGGCCTGTGGTTTTCTTTTTAACTAGGGAAATGGATAGAAAGTTCTGTAAGAGTTCTGGGTACATAGAAAACTTCTAGTCAAGAGGATTTTGGATGAACTAAGATTGGATCTGCATCTTTAAAGATAGAATTGAACTGGCCTTCCAAGTCAAAGGAATGGAATAGACAAAGACAGATGTGGAGAGCCCATGTGTTCAAGGGCAAGATGTCCAACTCAATAGAAGGCTAATATAAAGAAGCAGTGGGAAATACAGTTGGGAAAGGTAGTTTAGCACCAAATGGTAGAGGGTTTGGGATGAATGAGGGGTATAAACTTATCTCTACAGGCAATTCGGAATCATCAAGCAAAGATCTAAAAGAAAAAAAGTAGAGCGTACTGTAGTTTGGCAAAGTAGAAGAGGCACAAGAAAGTCTTATTGGGAAGCAAGTTATAGTTCAGCACTGAGATTGTTCAAGTCAGAGAAGGGAAACAGAAAACAAAAGAAACAAATATGAGGGAGACATTGAAAAGCCACCGTTTGGTGACTAATTTAATGGGAGCAAGCAATGGAGAGAGGGGAAACAGAGGACTTGAAGTTTTCAAGCATGTGAAAACTTGCTCCAGTGAGGGAAGCAACTAGCATGCTCCAGTTAGGGAAGATCCAATTAGCCTGAAGCACATATGCTTACTCAACATCCTCCTAAGTTTGGTCCTGGTCCATCAGAAGGTCTGAGGTCTATGTTTAGTGACATGGAAGAATTCTGCCTTAGTCGGAAAAGGTAAAGAGAACAATATCCTGAACTCACTACTGATCAATTCACCACCCATTTGGGAGGTGCCTCCTTCTCCCTACCCCCTGACAGTGAGATGAATTTATCTTAAAGGCTGTATCTGCCCACTCATTACCCAGGCCCATGTCCAGACTGCTCCCTTCACTGAGCGATTCTGCCGGATACTCCCTGGACTCCTGGACCATCAAGGCCTTTGGAGTTGGCTTTGTTTTTGTGACGATGGTACCTGGGATTGGGGGCCTTGCTTCTGTACTGACATCTTGGGCTTTGGCCCATGACTCAATTGTACTTGGCTTTACTCCACACCTGTGAGTGAGAGGCACCTGCCTCAACTCCCTCTGCTGCTTTCCCAGACTCTCCTTAACTTTACATTACCCCCTAGCGATGGCTCGGTGAGGAAGATCAGCTGGGGGTTTTGAATAGTATTATGTCTCATTCTGAATCATGTTGGGCAGGAGTTAAAAGGGAGAGAATCAGAGAAATGACAAGGAGAATGACTAGGAAGAAGCTAGAGATGAACACTTTGAGGGTGGAGAAAGGGAAGGAGGGTGGCACGATGACGAGCTAGCACAGGAAGGACTCTGCTGGAGAGAGGAAGCCTGGCTGTCCTCCCATCTGGCAAGGGCAGACCAAGGGCTCAGTTACAGCATGAGGAATTTACAGAAGGTAGAAGAATTTCTTGGATAAACGCAGAAATGGGTTTCAGAGGGCTTCTGTGTAATTACCTTCGCAGGAGATGGCTGAGAATAGCAAGTTTCCTCTGGCAGCTGGAAAGTGAAGGGGCCGTTGCTTGTTGTCCCTTCCATAACTCCCTTCTTCTTTTACTGTAGGAACAGAAATTTTCGCACTCTGTTTAGGCCCCCATAGAAAAGCTCTGAACCTTTCTCCAGAGCAAAGGCTCTTGGCCAATGTCTGATATTTTTAGAATAAATTCAGCTAGTAAAACTATCGCCCCAGTGGTCACCAGAGCACTGCAGTGGTGATAATTCCAAAAGTGATAGAGGCAATTTCGAACTAAATGATATCCTAGGCAGACAAAAAATTGTTTCTTTAACTGAAGGATTGCATGGCTGAGTTTTAATTAGAATGGATTAATACAGTGTTCCCGTTTATAAAAACCAAAATTGAAAGGAAGGAAGTGCAATGAGGTAATTAAAGTAAGGAAAATATCACCCAGATCCTTTTCCACCCAACCATCACCCTTAAAAAAAGAAAAGGAAAATTAAATTAAAATGTATGTTGTTCTTTCTACACCTAGATAATCTCTGTATCTAAAATCTCAGGAGTATCACATACTTATATAAGTTTCTAGTCTGTGTGTATATATGTGTGTGCGTGTGTATTTATGTATGTGTGTATGTTGATTCATACTTTTTTGTACCTCTATAATCATATAAACACATGCATAGATTGTTTTTACAATAATACATGACAGCGTATATAGGTACCACATGTTTTCTAGTTCTAGAACAGCATTAACAGAGGGCTCCCCAAGCCAATTACCTTTGCCCCTTCAACTGACTCATTTGGCCAAAGCAAGAAGTGTGCACGCTAGAGCAGATGACCTACATGATCCTCCAGTGAAAAAATATTAAATGTGTCACTGAGTGTTCGTTTATTTCAAGATTTTATTTACTTGAGAGAGAAAGACAGTGGGTAGAGGGAGAGGAGAGAATCTCCAGCGGACTCCCTGCTGAGCGTGGAGCCCAACTTGGGGCTCAACACCAGGGCCCCAAGGATCATGACCTGAGCGGAAAGCAGACGTTTAACCAAATGAGCCACCCAGACGCCCCAATTGAGTGCTCATTCTAAGAAGCAATGGGAAGTAGTTGACAAGCTTTCTCATTTGTCATGGTGGTGTCCTTTGACCTATGCAACTGTAGAACGGTATTAAGGAGGAAAAGAAAGGCAGGAAGAAGGCTAGATGTGTTTCATTATTTATCAAATTAAAAGTCCTACCATATTTTTTAATAAAAAAAATAAATAAAGCACCATGCCTACATGTAGATTCCAAACCTATCCATTATCAAGTCCAGGCAGAAGAATTCTCATCCTTGCCCCCACCTCTCCATCTCAAGCCTCCATCATGTCCTACCTCCTGCGGATTACTGCAGTGACCTCTTAACTGGTGTCCCAGGTTTTAGTCTTATCCCTCGTCAAGTGCTCTCCATACCACCACCAGCTTACTCTTCATTAAACAGAAATCCATTTGTGTCACTGGTTTGATTTAAATTGTTAAGTGGCTTCTGAATGCCTACCGGATCAAGTCCAAACTCAGCAGCGTAACCCTCCAAGGCCCTTCTCCATCTGGCCTCTGCCAAGCTATTTTGTTTATCACTAACCCCTTCTTGGCCACTCTTCAAGCTCCAGCTATAGCAAGCCATTTCCAGCCCCTCCCAATGGCTTCTATTTTTCCCCCACCACATCTTCCTGCTTTCTAGCAGCCTGGCCTTTCTGCCTGGAACTCCCTGCTCTTTGCTTGTTCCCTGTCTCTGGTAGATGCTACAAAAAATCAAGTCCAGCTTTATGTCTTCCAAGAAGGCATCCCAGAGGGGCGCCTGGGTAGCTCAGTTGGTTAAGCGGCTGCCTTTGGCTCAGGTCATGATCCCAGGTCCTGGGATCGAGCACAGTATCGGGCTCCCTGCTTAGCGGGAAGCCTGCTTCTCCATTTCCTTTTGCCTGACCCTCTGCCTACTTGTGATATCTCTCTATCTCTCTGTCAAATAAGTAAATAAAATCTTTAAGAAAAAAAAAAAAAGAGGAAGAAGGCTTCCCAGACAGATCCCATACCTGGTCTAATGTCTTGCCTGTGTTCCTATAACAAATGCAGAGTTCCCCAAGAGTACCAGCAAAAGAAGAGCTCAAAAAATAGGCGGAGAAAAGATTCTTGAAGGAGTTTGATATTATTTCCCTCAAAAAAAATCAAAGTAGTTATCATGAGGAAGAACTCTGAACTTGTGTGGACTTTCCTGTATTTATTTCACTACTTTTTAAAAGATTTTGTTTGTTTATTTGAGAGAAAGAGAGGATGAGAGAGCGCACAAGCAGGGGGAGCAGCAGGCAGAGGGAGAAGCAGGCTCCCCACTGAGCAGGGAGCCCAACACAGGGCTCGATCCCAGGACCCTGGAATCATGACCTAAGCCGAAGGCAGACACTTAACCGACTGAGCCACCCAGGTGTCCTTTTACTGTTATTTTTAATTTTATAGTGAAATATACATATATAAAAGTACACAAATCATTAACATAAATAGCCATCCAGATCAAGAAACCTAATATTACCAATACCTCAAAAGCCCCCTTTCTGGGAACTCTCAGTCACTAACCCTCAAAGGGCAACCATTCCTTTGACTTAGCACAGGCTAGTTTTACATATTTTTATGTTTCAAATAAATGGAATCATAAAGTATGTTTTCCTTTGTGTTTAGCTTCTTTTGTTCAATATTATATTTCTGATGACCACTCCTTGTACGTAGTTGTTTGTTCACTCTTGTTATTATAGACAAATATTCAGTTACTTACTGGCTACACTGTTTATGGACATCTGCATAGTTTCCAGTTTGGGGTTATTACAACAAACTTCAACAAACATTCTCCTACATGTCTTTCGGTGAACATATGTGTGCCCTTCTACTGGATATACATTAGGTTAAGCAATATGAAATTGCCAATATTTGACCACTTTCCATCTACTAAGGTGTCAGCTTAATACCTACAGGTGAACTTGCTGGGTCACAGGATATATGTCTATTTAGCATTGGAAGATATGGCCTAATAGTTTCCCAAAGTGGCCGGTCAATTTATAATCTCACCAGCAGTATATGAGAGTTCTCCTTCTCTAAACCCTTTTTTATTTTAGCCACCCTACACAGGGGGATATATAAATGAATTCCATTGTGGTTTTAATTTACATTTCCTTAATGACTAGTGAAGTTAAGCACCTTTTCATATATTTGTTGACAATTTGGATATCCTCTTTCGTGAACAAGTTTGTCATCTACCCAATTTCCTATTGAGTTTCTGCCTTATTCATTTCTTATTATTATTTTGATTTCACAGCTGAGGGCACTGTAATTATTTCATCTCTGAGTTCTATAAATAGTTTTATCCAGTCCTGTTCCCAAATAACCCTGCATTCACCTCTAGTCTATGATATATTACACTGTCGAAATTGTTACTTGCATATCTACTTTTCCTTGTGAATTGTAAAGTGATTTTTTAAATTGTTAAATAATTGGGAGCTAGAACTCTTATTTATCATTGTATTCCCAGCCCTAGAACAGTATCTAGCAACCAGTTCAATAGTTCAAGAAATATTTATTCAGCTAACTAATATGCATTTAACATTGTATTCCTCCTAAATTTATATTAACTTTTTAAAATACTTCTTTGTACAAAGTTTATTCCAGCAAGGCAAATCATATGAAGTAGAGCATTCTGCCAGTCTTTGCTACCTTACAGAAGAACACTACTAGTTGCCAAAGCACAAAGATAAGAATCAGAGCATAACAGAATTTTTTCTATTTAAATAAATAATTATAAATAATAAGCAATAAAAATCTCTTATAACTGAAAAGAAAAAAGTCAAGATCTTAAAAGTTTAATAGACAAAGGGCATTGATATGTGGGTAATTTACATCAAGAGAAGTAAAAAAAACCCAAAAAGCTAATTAGTTAAACAACCAGTCACACTTTTATGTATTTGATAGGTCCAAAATATTAGTTTAGTTGAAGTTAATAACACCTAGAACTGATCACATTACTTAATGGGGCACCTTCTCATATTATTCTTCATCATGTTTGATATTAGAGTTGTTGGCTTACATATCTACCCTTTTCTGATCTGTCCTGTTATGAAATGATGTATGTACCCTCATACATACAACTTTGCTAACAAGCAGTTTGTCATTATATTTTGAAAGCTTACACAGGCCCCCTTTGATCAAATGAATTCACTTTAAGTATGTATTTTAAGGAAAAATCAAGAGGAAAGGAAAAAACTCTACACATTATTTATCTCTATTATTTACAATAGTTAAAAATAAAATCAATAATAAATTTCTAACAATAAAGAAATGATGGAATAAAAAATGCCACAGGAACTCTAAAGAACATTACACTGCCATTAAAATGGAAGATGGTGAAGCATCATGGATACCTGCCAATACTCTTAAATGAAAAGCCATGCAAAATCATTATGCTCTAAAATTACACCATGTAATCATGCATGCAGCCAGGGAGAAACAAGGAAGAAGACACATACAAAAGAAATAATTGGAAATTTTAAGGTAGCAAGATTACGAAGGAGTTTTTTTCTTAAATTTTGTTATCGATCCTTTGGTCACGACTCTCTTGGACATGGCCACCATGCTCTCTCACCTGGATGACTGCAACAGCCTCCTGACTGGTCTTCCTTCTTCTTCCCTTGTCCACCCACAGTTCATTCTCAACATGGCCAGAATCGCCCTAGAAATCACAAGTCAGATCTTGTCACTTTTCTGCTCAAAAACCTCCACTGGCTTCTCATCTCTCACAGAGTGAAGATAAGAGTTCTTACAAAGGCCCACAGAACGATCAAGAATCTGAATGCCCGTTTTCATTCTGACATCATCCTATTCTCCACTCTTTCTCATCCCACTCTGTTCCAGCCACACTAGCCTCTTTCTTCTTCTTCAACAGCCAAGGGATGCTTCTATCTGAATACTGGGAAGTTTTATTTTATGCAGAAGCCAATCCTATTTTTTCCTTGTTATGTTAACAAAACAAGTATCATGAACACGTGGTATTTTCCATTTCTCCTGAAGACGTATAACTTAGTCTTGGGAGAATTCATTTGAGATGAGGGATGTATCTCTGTCCACCTCCCAGAGTTGCCTAGGAATACGTCTAGGAGAATGCTAGTGTGGATTTGTCACGAATGCTCCAGAGGAAATTTTTACTTATCAACAAGGCCAAGAAAGAAAGAAAGAAAGAAAGAAAAATGAGTGTGGTGGGGGAGGAGAGTGGGAGGGGGAAGAAGGAAGGAAGGAAACTGGAAAGCACAGTTAGATCCAGGATGGTGTAAGCTAGGTGAGGTGATGGAAGGTAAGGTGAGGGGCTCTATCTGCGCTGGGGTCATATGAAAGACATGCAAAGACCATTTCAGGCAAAGCAGTGAGGGTTCTGAGACTGAGAAGGTAGGAGAAGGCTTAGTAAATCTGAGAAATGTAAAGAAGACAATTCTAACTAGGAAAACGGCAACAGAGACAGAACAAGGGAAAAATGGAGAGACAGGTCATGTAGTGCCTTTAGGTCAGCGTAAGTTGTTTGGACTTTATTGTAAATGCTATGGAGAGATCACTGAAGGGTTTTAAAACAGAGGGATGACAATGGTGTTATTGTCGTATTGTTTGTGAAGTTTGGGGTTGAGGTCACCAAAGCCCCGGATTAATCAAAATACAGGATGACAGCTAGCACTGTGCCTCATGTGTTGTAGGCAGAAGTTAAATGATAGTTTTTCTTTCTTATTCTACAGTAAATATTATTTTGTACATATCACCAAAGGGCCTGGGTGAGGGAGCACCTTCATTTTTGCTAGTGTTTGCAGAGTGGGTTTAATAGGCTGAATGCTTTAAAATGGTTTTATTCAATGCTTACAATAAAATTGAGGCACTGAGCCTTCAGTTCCTAAAGAACCATTTATGCTTAAAAAAGGTTTTGATTGATTTCTTCCCAACAAGCTATGTGCATTAACTCAAACTCACTCTGCACCAAGCCTGTGTATGTGTGTACAAATGAGAGTTGAAATGTGAATCTCCAAGGACTGAGCTTGGCCCTTGTTGATAAGTAAAAATTTCCTCTGGAGCATTCGTGACAGATCCACACTAGCATTCTCCTAGACATATTCCCAGGCAATTCTGGAAGGTAGACAGAGATACACTCCTCTCATCTCAAATGAATTCTCCCAAGACTAAGTTATACGTCTTCAGGAGAAATGGAAAATACCAAATGTTCATGATGCTTTTTTTATTAAAATAACTGTGAAAAAGTAGAATTGGCTTCTGCATAAAACAAAACCTCCCAATATTTAACAGTTTAAAGGAAGCTGTGGGCTCTTTTGTTACAGATATTGCTGGGTAAAGACAATAAATTCAGTATAGAACTATATAGCAGCATTTCTTTCAAAATAAATTTTTGTTCTATTTTCCCATTAGAAAACAAAATGTAGACTTCCAATGACTCAGATATTGATCTACACTCCCTCTCACAAGAAAAGATACTAAAAGCATAAAAAAGGTAAAAGCCCACATGGGCAAAAATAATAGATCGCCCCCACTCCTAAAAGCAAGCTAGGAAGGAGGAGCAAGATGACAGAGGAGTAGGAGACCTAATATCTTCGGTCCCAGGAGTTCAGCTAGTTATCAAACCATTCTGAACACCTACAAACTCAACAGGAGATTAAAGAGAAGAGCAGCAACTCTAGGAACAGAAAAGCGACCACTTTCTGGAAGGTAGGACATGCGAAGAAGTGAATCCAAGGCAATATTTGGGAATATAGACCGCAGGGGGAGGGGCCAGCTTCCGGCAGCCGTGGAGCAGCGGAACATAAAATCAGAACTTTTAGAGTCTGTTCCACTGAGGGACGTTGCTCCAGAGGCTAAGCGGGGGGTGGAGCCCTCATGGGGACAGTGTGGTCTCAGAACCCATGGGGATACAGAAAGACCAGGGGTGCCTGAGTGTGGCAGAGCCCCCAGGTATCAGAGTAAGGAAGCCAATGGCAGAGATGGAGCCAAGGAGGGGCTCACGCTTACCTTAAACCATGATCTAAGGCACAGTCAGGTCACTGCTATTCAAGCAGGGACCCCACAATTGGCACATCTGGGGAGACTCAACTTCCTCCCCCATAAGGAGTGGCACAGGAGCGCGCTACAGGAATCTGCTGGGTTTGGAGACTCCAAACGGAACCGTGCGCCAGAGACAGAAACGCTCTGTAACAGGCCGGCTGAGTTCGGAGTGCAGCGGGAGACGAGGGAGACCGGAGGGACAGACTGCTTTTCTCCGAGGGCGCACTGAGGACGAGGACCTGATCTCTCGGCTCCTGCGGGGCTGGAGACTGGGAAGCCGCCATCTTTATTCCCGCCCTCCAAAGCTGTACGGAAAGCATTCAGGGAACAAAAGCTCCAAGAGAAAACCCCAAGCGGATTGCTTAGCCCCGCCCCTGGCAAGGGCGGTGTAATTCCGCCTCGGGCAAAGACACTTGAGAATCAATGCAACAGTTCCTTCCCCTAGAAGATCAACAAGAACATCCAGCCAAGACCAAGTTCGCTGATCAATGAGAACTGCAAAACCTCAGAAATACAGGAATACAGCATATGTAATTCATGGCTTTTTTCCCATGATTCTTCAGTCTTTCAAAGTTAAATTTTTTTAATTTTATTTTTTTATTCTATTTTTTAATTTTTCCACTTTCCTATTTTAATGTTTTTAAACTATTTTATCTTATCAAAAGCTTTTTAAAAATCTTTTTTATTAGGCAACTGGGTGGCTCAGTTGGTTGAGCGACTGCCTTCAGCTCAGGTCGTGATCCTTGAGTTCCGGGATCGAGTCCCACAACGGGCTCCCGGCTCCACAGGGAGTCTGCTTCTTCCTCTAACCTTCTCTCCTCTCATGCTCTCTCTCACTTTCTCTGTCTCTCTAATAAATAAATAAGATCTTTAAAAAAAATCTTTTTTATTTTTCATTGTTATAGTCATATTCTATCCCTTCATTATATTTAGCCTTATTTTTTGTATACATATAGTTTCTCTTTCTTTAAAATTTTGGGATACAGTTTCTTCAAACGGATCAAAGTATACCCTAAATCTAGTGCATGGTTTTGTCCTAGTCTCCAGCCTCACCATAATCTCTCCTTTTTTTTTTCTTTTTTCAATCAACTTCTTATCAATTCCTTTTATAGAATCTTTTTTAATGTTCATCTTTATAGTCATATTCCATCCCTTCATTATGTTTACACTTATTTTTTTGTGTATATATATATATATATATATATATATATGCGTGTGTGTGTGTCTTTCTTTCTTTAAAATTTTGGAAGGCAGTTTCTTCTAACAGACTGAAATACATGTGTATGGATCTGTTCTATTCAGAGGTCTAATATATATACATATATTTTTTTCACCCTCCTTTCTTCTCCTGGTTTCAGGTCTCTTCCAATTTGGTTAGTGTGTATTTTTCTGGGATGGCTGCAACCCTTTTAGTATTTTGTTCTCTCATTCATCTACTCTTATCCAGATAAAATAACAAGGTGGAAAAATTCACCTCAAAAAAAAGAACAAGAGCCAGTACTGACACCTAGGGACCTAATCAATATGGACATTAGTAAGATGTCAGATCTAGAGTTCATAATGATGATTATCAAGGTGCTGGGCTCAAAAAAATCATGGAAGATACTAGAGAATCCCTTTCTGGAGAAATAAAATTCCTTTCTGGGGAAATAAAAGAACTAAAATCTAACCAAGTTGAAATGAAAAAAGCTATTAATGAGGTACAATAAAAAATGGAGGCTCTGACTGCTAGGAAAAATGAGGTACAAGAGAGAATTAGTGATATGGAAGACCAACTGATGGAGAA
>CM052801.1:15432835-15454061 GCA_028533885.1 Nasua narica | reverse complement strand
AGTCATCAAAGCTCTATGTCTTCCCAAGGGAACACATGAATAAAATTGGGACTCAAATTTGGCCCTGCTACTTGCTAGCTAAATATAATCAAGGGCAAGTCATTAACTTCTGATTCCTTATCTATAAAATGGGGATAATAGGTTTCTGAATGACTGGAATGATTAGAAAATGAAAATAAATAGAACATTTGGTGCACACCTGGCACATGGGACATGATCACTGAATGGTAACTGGCATCATCAGCTTTCTCCATGAACTTTCTTCATCAGAAAGTTCTCCAGCTTTCTGGAGAACTCAGGACGGAACTACCATCAAGTACAAATACCTGTAAACGGACTCCTTTCTTCACGTCATTTTCTAACAGATGACTCTAGAACATAATGCGAAGTCTTCAGTAAGTCACAGGTTAAAATCGGGTTTGTGAACATTTTTTCATATGCCCAGTAGACCATTGGAGAACGGACTTTGAAGTCAGACAAAATTGACTTTATTCCTGGCTCCTCTAATTACTAATGCAGTGAGTCAAATAAGGATTCCTCACCTGTGAAGAAGAAACAGCAACAATTCTTTGCAAAATTGTTGTAAGGATTGGCTGTAAAGCATGGAAGACCCTAGCAGAAGGCCTATGATCTGGTGGGTCTCCAGAAATGGAAGCCATTTTCATCATGATCGTTATTACGGGAAAAAAAAAATCACTTAACAAATGTCAATTGAAAATCTGGTCAATTTTAAAATAAGTTTGCTCTGGGCTTATTTTTTCATTCATCAAATGTCAATGGGGTGGGAAGATTGTGCGACTGTAAGCAAGGTACTGATGCCACTGACTGCTAAGTCAAGTTTGGAAATTGCCAGAGTTTACTTCTAGATGGTAAACTCTATGTCTCTTCCTGCCTAGGACATCTGCAGACATTTCAGCCCACCTACCAGCAGAAATGATGCTCAATATTTTAAGCATAAATGCTATATGGGGGATTTTAACTTAATCACTTAGTTCTTTGTTCTCTGTAAAACGGATCTCAAGCCAGAATTAACACAAACAGTACCTCTATGGCTTGTAGATGAATACTCATCTTTGTTTCTGGGACTCTGACCCTCGGTTTGTCTTTCAAGTGGAGAAAGCACAAAATAAGAATATTAGGAGTAATTTCTCATCTCATACTGGAGAAATAAAAACAATTTTCATCTGAATTCTCTAAAAATACCAGAAGATATAGCACAAGATTTCATTTCATAGGGTATTTTATTTACTGTCTCAATGGGATATATTTTAAAAGCTTAGAATATATTGTATATCTATGGCATAGCCACACAATCTTATATTCTGTTATCTTCCTAATTGAGGCAATTAACAAAACAAAATGCACATTCAAATGAAACATGTATCTAAACTATTTATAAATAATTAAAATTATAGATCAGGTTTTCTTTCACCGATCACAAATTATGGTAACGCTTTTGTGGTGCTCATTTCCGGGCTCACTTTGGTGTGTTTATTAAAGAGCGGTATTGTCAGATCACAGGGAGTATCTCATTTTCATTTTCATATCTCCAATTCTAAAGGGGATTAAATTATCCAATTAAGCTGTTAATTAAAAAGACTCCTAGAGAATAAACTGCAGGCTACCAACGGCATTTTAAAATTTTCATTGTGCTGTGGCCAAGAGCAATTTCCCAGAATTCAGACAACCTCAAAGTTACTGTCCTGTATTTCACTTTAGAAGGTGTGGCTGGGATTGCCAGCTGATGGCCAAACCTGTTTCCTCTTCTTTCTGGGCACACAGCTGGACTATATATATCCCAGCCTCCCCTGTGGTTAGGCTTAGCCACATGACTGAGCTCTCGCCAATGGAATAGGAGCAGAAGTGACAGAGATAGTTCCTGGAACCTGACCAAACCTTCCACTCAGTTTCTTCCATGCTCTCTTCCCCTCCACCAGCTTCTTGTAAGATGAGCATGTATTCAATCATATTGAAAGTGGCTGAATCACAACGTGGAAGGAACCTGGGTCCCTAAGTCACCAACTGCAAGAGAGGCTCACTGACCATTAATACTCATTTTGTATGCAATGAAAACAAGAAGTAAACTTAAATTGAGTTAAGTCATTAAGGTAATGTTTCAACAGCTAGTGTGATCTTAATTAAAAAAAAAAAAAAACTGAACCTGAGGGACACGCAAATACCTTAGACCTAACTGAAAACATTCACCTCCTTTTGAATTTTGATCAGGTCCACTTCGATATTTATCTAACAATTGAATCAGACTCAATACGTCTTGGGTCTCATAAAATCTATCATACAGACCATAACACGAGAAATTCTAGACTCCTTGCCTCCATTCCCTCAAAGCCCCTCCTTCCTGTCCATGCCCCAGAGACCACTCATCAACTATCATTTCTATGCCTCTTTCCTTCCGCCACTACTCCATACACAAGAGTTCTTCTTTCAAGGAGCAGCACAGAAACTAGAGCAAACTCTCTAAGAAGGGCACTAACAGGCCACACTCAGCCACTTATTCCCCACCAATTCTGTCACCCATCTGATACCTATCTCCTGTACATGGTCCCTATGGCACACCTATGACAAACCAGTGCTTTTCCAGATCTGAGAACATTATCAGTGCCAGGAAGATGTTCAAGATAATCAACAAGGAACTCTACTTGCCCTACCAGTCTAACCTCAAGATGCCCCCATAGAGTAGTACGGTTCTATGGTACACTTCTAGACTTGTCTGGATTCGGGCAGCACAGACAGGCTTGTGTTTGTCCTGCATCATTCAGTGTCCAAAGGTCACCAGGGATACAAAAATCCCAGACACTTCCAGTTCTCTAAATGTGCGCAGGGCAAAGAGGCTCCAGTAGCGTGAGTGCAGCTCCCCTAGAGAGCCCAGGCCACCTAGAAAGAAAGCCACCCAGGTGAGGTTAGTATGCCCAGGGAAGGGGACTTGCTGGGATCTGGGCAGAGAGAGAGCCCCGACAGCAGCCACCAGAGAGCTGAAGAATTCCTTTTCTGTGCACCAAAGCATAACCTGATGTCCTTGAATAACACCACACTCACCACAAAGCAAGTTAATTCTAACAGTTTACGGGTCTGTCTCCCACGTAAGACAGGACTGCTCACTGAGGCCCAGGGACAGCATCTAGTCTGCCTAATACAGCTAGTTCCATGAGATAACAGAGCAGGTGTTGAGTTATGGTGTGCTGAGTGACTATAAATGGACTAGATCGTTAAAGAAAGGTCTGATACTAACTGTAATGTCCAGTGTCGCTTTGGTAAGACCAGCCCTATTGTGGCTCATAATTCCCTCAGAAGCCTCCCTTTTCCTCAACAGGAATGTTATTGCATAAGCAATAAGCCATCTCTGCTGATTTATATTCTGGGAGAAAATACAATGACCACCTTGCAAATCTCTCGTTGTCTACCAAGTTACTACATTCAAATCCCACTTTCCTAAACCAAGAAACCTAGTCTACTAGGGTGCTTTGGGGGTAAACAGGGCCATCTAAAACAGAACTGAATGTGTTAACAGATACAACAGATCATATTTTTTAAGAGAGTAAAACATACATACACACACACACACACACACACACACACACACACACACACACACATAAAAATAAAGAGAGGAAACAGAAAATCTTCAACTTTTTATTGTCCATAAGATGACTATTCACATTGTTCTACAAGTAAGAGAAGAAAATACAATAACCATTTAGATATAAAATGCATAATGCAGGAACACTTTTCTTCAGACCAGTGGGGGCACTGCCACCGGTGATGAGAGTGTTGCTGCACGAAGCAAACATATTCTTCCTTAACTTAATATGCAACTGAGACGTTATGTTAAAAACATCAAGGAATAAGCCTAGCAAATGCTAAGTGATTATGGAAATATTAAGAGAATAAATGTATTTAGAAATGGGGTAATCTACAGGCTGAAGGTTAATGCAGAGGTCAACAGCCCACAGAACAAAGCCTGTGCCTTTCCTGATTCCTGGATACTCAGCAGAGCAATTTCAAACCTCTCTCCACTTCCCTGGCATGAGCATAACCCGTGTGGCAAGCCATCACTCCTTGTTGCTTTTTAGCGATGCTCCAGGGCTAAAGAAGATAAAATTTATGTGCTATGCTTTAAGCTCCATTGAGGAAAGGCACTGAATAAACTTCAGGATAATTTATGAATCCTGAGCGTGCATCCGTCATGTCCAAGTCCATCTCATAAAAGGAAAAAATGGAAATAGGAGGCCAGTGCTGTGTGGCTGGTGAAAAGCTGAACAAACTTTGGCAATGGTGATAAGCTCAAATAATACCACTTTATATACATAAAATCCTTGACTAATCTGGGAGAATTTAAAAAAAAAAAAAAAAAACCTCACTCCTTCCAACACCCAGACAATAGTCCATTGGCAGAACATCTGGTATATGAATCATAAAAGTATGTGATGGCAGTTCTAGTCTGTGATCCAATATCTAATTTCCTTTTGACTTACCACAATTATTTTTGTAAAACTTTATGGCTCTACTCCAGTGGATGTGCTTAGCAAGGATTGCCCAAATCCTGTCTTCTCTTCAGCAACATATTCTTAGGCCAGCTTCTCCCTACTTTTTTACCTTTCTCTCCACTTGCGTTTTACCTTCTTTCCTCTACCACTTACTCAGTGTCTGCTTCCTTTAGCGATCTGTATTGAAGAAAAGGAACGAGAGTATCGTCTGAAAATTTAAACATGAGCATGCATTTGGAAACCCAATCCTATCAGAATATTGTTCTAGCTAGTACTGAGGATTTGGTATTGCTGCTTTGGGTTTATTTTATTTTAATAATGGCGGTTGAATCTACAACTTTCTGGATAACTGACTTATGTCAAGTAAAGTTAATCAGGACAAGGCAGCCACATCATTTAGAAAGTGTAAGGCCCCAGCTGATCACCAACCAGCTGTCCTTGACCAACAATTGACTGACTGATGCCCATTTCCACAGTCCTCAGCCTATGCTTTTATCACTTTTTCTGACCTGCAGGAATGTGTTTATCTGGAGTTTAAAAAGAGAAATCTAGTAGGAAAATGCTATTCATAAAAGCATAAGAAACCTCAGCTGATTTTAAATGTCCAAGTACCGGGATAAAACAAGGAGCATTTTGTATGTCTAAACCAAATCAGATTGATTCCTCCAGAGAGAACACATGTATACTCCCAGCAGACCTACCCTAATTGCCCTTGCTTTTAAGATTATGAACAAAGGTCACATTAAGCCTTGGTTAAAAGGAGGAAAAACTAGCTGCCCTTCAAAGTTAATTCATTCAGAGAGGAGGAGGTCAAGGAGAAAATCACTCTCCTCTAAAGCAGTATAGCTCTTTTCCTCGTGGTGGTGCCCCTGCAATTTTCCCCCTTCAGAAGTTCCCACAGTTACGAAAAGACATGGCACAAACTTACATTTAAAAAATTAAAAAAGGACAACAAACCACAGGGGTGACTGCGCAGGGGTGCAAAATGGCCTCACAGTTAGTCTGAATTTGTCCTTTTGCTTTTGAGATTTTCCTATTGGCCAAAACCACACACACAATGAAGAAAGCAAAGGGAGGAGAGCTATTTTAAGAAACTCAAAATGCCAGTTTAAGGCCATCACAATTTTATCCTGCAGATACACACTAATACAAAATGGAGGAGTTCACTTGAAAGCATCAAGTCCTGAGGATCAAAAACTTAGTCCTGCTCTTCCTAACAGACTCTTTAGAAGGCCTGGACAGTGAAAAATATGTTTCTTTTGACTATGCAGGGAATTCTAAATTTAAACAATAAATTCTAAAATGTCTTCAATCAAGAAATTTTTCAAAAAGCTTTCTTCGAAGAGAGGTAACATTAACCGAGCCAAAACACAAGGGTACTTTGCACCCACCTCAATGTGGTATTTGTTCCTTTGCACTAAAGGGGAATTGAAGCTGTTAAGTTCCTAACGGAGAATCAGAAAATCATCTTCTCAATGCCTGCTCATCTCAGAAACAGAAAAATGCACATATATGAGGGTAACGAGACAAGTAAGAATTGGACTGAAGAAAAGTGTCCGTCAGACAGACATGATCATTGAGGCTTGGGCAAAAGAGATCAAATGGTGGAGATTTCATCTCCTCGTGTCCCTACTGTTGCGTGACGAGGAGTTTTGACTTTTCCTGGGCCTTAAAGACACATCCTTTTTCCTTTTTTTCTATTTGATGAACTGAAATCCTTTCTCAAGTAGCCTTTCAGTCAGCTTTGTTCATGCTGACTTGAACAAGGCAATCAGCTACGTCAGAGAGAAGCTGCGAGATATATTTTCATCCCAATAGACTTCCGAACCGAAGGCAAAATTTTCAGCAAATATTGTAAAATGAAGCTCCAACCCATTTCTAACTTAACTACCATAGAGTTAATAAACGTAGTGGATGGCGATACATAAAGCCTAGCAGCGCGTTCTGTAGAGCAGTAAGACCTACCAGGTGTTCCAGGGAACATGTCTTCATCATTGAGGGTTACACATTCAACAGATCCAATTTTTTTTCTGGATACATTCTGCTTAGGCCCCCTGCGAAGCTGTGGCTTAAACCAGTATGTACCACCTAGCTGTATACACACTAAAAATGGGCAAGAGCAACAATTCAGCAGGTAATGTTTTAACAAAAATAGCCTAGAGATTTATTTCTGTTAGTTTGGTTTTGTAAAGAAACATACCGAGATCCCTTCTTAGATTCCATTTTTTGAGCCCTACAATTTGAATATACTGTTTAGATCCAACCAACACCCAAATACGGAAGATGCACTAAAAATTGGAGTCCTGGGGGGTGGGCCGGGGAATACAGGCTGACAGCAGTGGCGATGAGCGCTCCATGTGGCCTCTATTGGCACTGCATGGCTCTCAGATGGCATAAACCAGTGGTCCAGCTACCAGAGTCTGCAGGAGTCCAGGCCTCTGTTCATCGTGGAATTTGATGGACAGTTAAAGGCTTTCTGAAATTCTTCGAAGTTGCTAACTGCACCATTGACCCTGGAAAAGATATGTCACAGCTCATGTCATTTAATTCTTCCATCTCAAGAGGTTCTGGATAAAACTGTAATAGAGTATCGCTCACAGGGATGTTGTATTCGTTTCATCTGTTTACAAGGGAGGTGACTGAAGCCCAAAAGGGAGAAGTAAATTTCCAAAGAAATTCACAGAGCTGAGACTAGAACCAGCATCTTGCTCTTATTAATCTTCCCAACACCCTCAAATTCCTATCAACTGTAGGATTTACAATTCCTATAAATCATGTATATGATTGTATACTCCTATAAATTTACGGATTCCTATAAACTGTTAGATTAACCAATACTTAGGCTTTCTATTTTTTTAACTTTTATGGAAGGTATAACTGATATAAAGTGCACATGCCTGAAATGTAAAGCTCATTGATTTTGTTCATGTGTGTATACTCATGTTGCTACCACCCAGAACAAGACATGGGTTACTTCAAGCACCTAGAAGGCTCCATCGTGTGCCCTACCAGTGGAGCTTTCAAGGATAACTACCAGACTGACCTCCATCACCACAGATTAGTTTTGCCTGTTTTTGAACTTTGTATGAATGGAATCACGACAGTATGCACTCTGTTGTTCCTGGCTTCTTTCACTCAGTATTATGTCTGTAAGATTCATCCATTATGTTGCTACCTAAGACCTCATCTGATCTACAAAAACACTTTCGCTTAATTCCTGTTATGCTTGAAGGTTCATATTTACCTCCAAATTGGTCCACGCAACAAACTAATGAGTGGTGTCTACTCATTATTGATGAGCAATGTTTTACTGGAGTTAGTTCCAAAATCTGGTGTCCTTGCAAGTTCCCTGACTGCAGTAAAGACTGTGGATTCCTACTCAGCACTTTAGTTGGCAGTGGTATTTCCATTGTGTGATTTCTGCTGTACTCAAAATCTATACTTACTGCAGACATCACTAACAAGCCAGCAAACACTGCCCCCTCATCTATTTCTTACTCAACTGCATGTTCAAAGTGTTGACTAGAGAGACTCAGCATTCTTAGTTACTATTTCTTCCCTAATGACTTTGTCACCTATGGGCATGTGAAGGAATATACTGGCCTGGATTCAAACCTCTTGTGTTTTAGCTGGGATATATAAGTAAGGATGCATATTTCATAGTGTGATTCACCCTGGGCAAATGTTAAAGAGAATTTAGCTGGAATTTAGTAAGTATACTAAATCCAGCTAAAATTCAATGTTATAGGTAACTAGTTCGTCAAAGGAAATTAGTTTCTAAAATCTTATCTGTTAAGTAATTAATCTACTGTGTGGTTTCTATCTGTACCACTCATCAGTGGGAGTATATTTTAGTTCATTAGAGACTGTCAGCATTTTTTGACAGTTTAGCCCAGTGGGGGAGAATTTTCTAACACTGTGATTAAATTTTTATGCTGCTGGGTAATTTAGAGTCAATTTCTGAAGCATTTCTAAAGCAAGGTTTTAGGAATAAGATTTTTAAATATAGGAGAAATTTTAGATGATTTTCCTACACTGTGCTGATGGATTCATTTAAACATTAAACATAAAGATATACAGGTCTGACATGCTCTAAGGAAAGAATTGGTCAATAAAAATTACTATAGTTTCTTATATAGCCCCCATTATAATTCTCTGACCCCAACTATAGAAAATCTCCCTCAAACTGGGCTAGAAGCCTAGCACTGGGTAAGAACACTAACCTTAATTTTATTTTTACTTATTATTTTGTACATCCTGACAATTAAACAAGATTGCAATTCATAATCCTTTTCCCTTCATTTGAAGCAACTGTTTCAAAAAATGATTCAAACTAAAAACGAAAACATAGCGCTTCAACTTCAGATATGAATTCTAATAGCTAAACATCACCATACATCCTGTTTTGTGTTCAGAGCTATTCAGAAAGCAGGCGTTCATTTATGTCTGCCAGTTGGCTGCATGGAAGAACAAGAGGCATTAAACAGGATACTCTAGAACACAAAATACACCAGAGCTCTATGTGTTTTAAGGCACAGTATGTAAGCTCTTACCCTTGTCTAAGGAAAGAGACATTTTTGGCCCCCACACACAAAAAGTGGGTGGATGAATAAATTAAAAATTTCAGTTTACTAAGCACCATGGCGCTCATGGCACCCCCGGACTGGGGCCTTTCAAAAACTGGAAGATAATAAATGGGAAATAATACTAAAGCTATGACTTGGATTCTAAATTGCCTTTGGAGTCTTGTACTAGCTCGTGGATCTCTTGATATAGCAATGAGCTAGAGGCATGCACAAATTTTCTACCACAGAAATTTTTTTTTAGAGAATTCTGACTAAACTAGCTTCCTACTAGTGAAAGAAAAGGTGCTCAGTTTCTGTTTGACCAGGTATTTCAGTCTGCAAAATGGAGATACTGCTATTCACAATACAGGCTCTTGTTCCGATCTCTGGTTTGGTATAGCACTGGGACAGCTGAGCCAGGGAGGAAGTGGAAGATGTACAGTTAAAAAAGAGTGTCACCAATATGCCCATTTACCTAAACTGAGGGGGGCTGTGAGCACCAATTTGGATTTGTTCTCGGGCAGCTTCTGGTCTGTAGGAATTGCACCTCACCTAGAAGAGAAAAGCATGCCAATAATTAGGTTTCCTTTCCAATTACACACTGTCTACCGCCTTAACTGCTCCAAATTATACTGAAGAGTAATTTTAGACTCGGTGGATGACAAACAGTTTTAGTAGATCAGGTAAAACCTTCATCAGTAGCAACACCTATTATTCTAATCCCCATGGTAGAAGGTTTTGTTGTTGTGCATAATTCCACAATTTGAGTAAATTAGGATGGTTTCCAGACAAATTTCCTAAATCAAGAAAACAGTGTATATGCCCAAGAATTGGCCAATGTATTAATTCAAATAATATAATGCTTCGAAGAGGACTTATCAAATTCAACCACACTCACTCCAATAGGAAAAAATGAATCCATCATTCATTACAGAGTATGGTCATGGGAAATGAGTATTTTGCACCCTAAGTGCCTTGCTTGTGTCACCCTAGTCAGGGCCTTGGATACGAAGACACTCCTCCATAGACATGGAAGTTAGGCAAAGCTCTATAACTTGCTCTGATCCATGAAATGTTATCAGAAGTGATAGACAGCACATCCTTGTGGAAGCTTTAAAAACCTAGCAGAAGTTCCAAGCGTCTTAAGAACAATTTAAGATGCCACATGAAGGTCCACTGTACACTTCCTCATACCACTTTCCTACTCCGATAGTGAACATGTTAAGCACGTGTTGAGATCAAGACTCCAAAACCCAGGTCTTTGAGTAATAACTACGAGCAGAGCCCCACTCTCAACCAATGCTGGATGGGGAGCATGAACACAAAAGAAACTGCTCCTGCACCATACCCTACTCAATCCTTACTTGCAATGTGTCTGGAAACATGATATAATCTTGAAGTATGAAAAGAACTGGGAGACACGCAATGATGGGGTACATTCCAAGTGCAGAAGAAAATGGAAGCAAAGACCTATCCAAGAGGGAAAAAAAGGTAGGACATTCCATGTAGCTGGACTGCGTGGTACATAATGGGCAGTGATGGGAGACCAGGGAAGAGAGAGGATGTCGCCAGATTTCCGAAGTCTTGAACAACAAGCTAAAGAATTTAAACTATACTTAAACATTGTTTGTGAGCAAGAAAATGATAAAATCATGTTCTTAAAAGAATTATCTGGCAGGGGTGCATAGTAGTAAGAGGAAATCAGAGATCAGTTTGCAGAGTATTTATGGGCCTCAGGAAGGTTCCCGATGAATGGCCACTAAGTAAGTATAAACAGAGAAGTAGAAGGATAAGGAGAATATCTGAGGAAAAAAAATTAACAGGTCACAGAAACTACAGGGACACAGGAAGCAGAAAAGGTGATATGATGCTATTGCTTTTGATGAAGATAAACAGTCTGTATGTGACTGTGAAGACACTTTCGTGATGTGATTCCTTCATTTCCTCAGAACCTAGCTAAGTTGAAGTTGTTTCTGACATTCACCATTACCTCATTTTTTCTTGTGTTATTTCTTCTTATATTCTTACATCATTATATGGTATTGTTTTACTGCTGTCTTTGCTTCATAAATCATTTAAGAGACTTCTGGAAACACATTATGGTTGTTACTGTTTTCCTAGAATCTTCTCAGGAGGGAAAATAACTTTACTCCCTATAAGCAGACTTCTTCCAATGTGCAAAAGACTGAAAATCTCCTCCTGTCAGTAGGAAAACCTCCAAGATAAATTTCTCATTAGTAACATAAAATAGCTTTCCATTTTTTCCTAAATCTCTTTAGTTTAAAATAAATCAGATATGCTTTGGAATTTTATTTGAAGGCATTTCAAAAATTATAAAGGTAAGGTTGCTACCAGTTAGTTTACTTTACGCACAAACAGATATAACTAGTATGTAACTAAGATGGACTTTAATTAAGTAAGTTAACAGCCAAAGGAAGAACCAGTGGACGTTGTACTTTGTCCTCTCGACCAAGGGTCAGCACACTTTTTCTGTTAAAGGGAAGATGTTAAATACTTCAGGTTTTGCAGAGCAGAAAGTCTGTGTTTCAACTGCTCGATTCTGCAACTGTAGCACAAAACTAGTCACCCACAACACAAGGGAAAGAGCATGGCTGTTTTCCAATAAAAGAGTTTTAACAAAAATGGACAGCAGCCCATATTTGGCCCATGGGTCCTAGTTTGCTGATCCCTGCTCTAGAAAATTCTAACTATATTGTGTGTGCTTGTTTGAGATATGTGACCCAGTATTGACCTGCCCCCCCAAAAAAAGTCTCCTTAACTGAACTGTTACTTAGTGTTATCATTTTTAAGCAATTCATCTAAAAATGCCAAGCATTTTCAATATACCCAGCATCTTTGCTGGGTGCTATGGAGATACATAAGAAATATAGGGATCCGGAAGATTAGCTACGGAGATAAAACTAAAAGTCCTCAACATTTTGAGAACAATTAAGGACTCAACTGCATAGTAATGAAGAGAAGTGTAAAGGAGTTGGAGATTCAAAAAAGAGAGAAAGAGAGAACTGGAGTCCTTGGGGAAGTTTGTGGAAAATGTGGAGGAGGTGGAACTCAACATGGAGCCTGAAAGATAACGACAGGATTAAATCATCTGAGAGGGAGGAGTACGAAGGAGGTCACACTGTAGAAGGAAAATCAAAAGCAAAGCCCCCAATGACAATAACAGGCCTTACACTGCGGGGTGGCCACAAGGACGCCTGCCTGGCTAAGGGTGAGTGTGATGGAGCCGCAGGAATTCAGAGCCAGTTGCGTAGAGTGGGGACAAGCCCTGACAGAATGTAGATGAGAGCCAGCTGCATGTGCCTGGCCTCGATGTGGTAGGCACTTGGGAGTCAGTACAGTTCCCTGAGCAGGTCAGTAATGAAATAAAAGTAGTATTTCAGGGGCATATAAGATAGTGGTGGCAAGAAGCCAAAGGCAGAAAAACAGGCCTTAAGGCTGTTGGGATAATCCAGAATAGGAGAGCTCAAGGGCCTTCTACAGAGGATGAGATATAGGGTAATGGGGAGAAAGAGAGGATGAATCTAAAGAGAAGGTAAAAGGATGAAACAGCTAGCTCTGGGAACCCATGCCATAAAAACAAGGACAGATAAATCAAGTAAGAGCAAAGAATCTAGATTTTCTAACCGGGAAGACCCAAAGATCAGGCTGTGTTGAGCGCAACAGGAAGACTAAAAGGGGAGGTGATTTCGGTTACTCCAAGGGTGCGGCTGTCATGTTGATAAATGATCATTTATTTAGTGTTGTCATGTCAGCTTTAAGAAATAAAAGATACCAGAAAGGTGAGAATCCTTTAGCCAGGCTCGACCCAAGAAGATGTGGGAAGGAATCCGCTTACCGAGGAGCCAGTGCAAAGACTGAGCAAAAGAAGGTTGTGCTGGTAACAACCGCGGTCTTACAGATAACATTTGCCCACTGTGAAGCCATGGGTTAGAACCTTCATCAACCCGTCCCTGCCTGCTTTGAAAATGAGGCCTACAGGTTTGTGACATAAGCCAGGGCAATAACCAATAACAGCCAAGAACTGGCGCTTGTCTCATTAGCCAGAGACTTGAACTCAGAATTGTGTCTTTTTTTAGTACACATCTTCTTTCACTTTCTGCTCAGAAAGCCCATCAAACTCACAAACGGGTGAGATGACTCTCCTTGCTTTTGTGGTTGTTTTCAGCTCTAGTGGCCTTCACATACACATCTGAGACTGGAAAACACAGCTTTGAGGGTCCTCCACAGGTTGAAAGTGGTGGGATACAGCCAGCCAATGAGGCAAAAAGAAAAAGAAAAAGAGAAATGCAGCAGAAGGCAGAGCCCCAAAGGCCAAAGAAGGAATCGCTAGAAGTGGTTATAAAGGGTCGTGCGTACATGAAGAAGAACTCGCAAGCGGGTCCGATGGGCTGGTGACCCACCTGACAAACAACACCAATAACCCCTGACTTGATCAGTTAGTTAACTATGTCCCACAGAACATTAAGAAGGTGAAAATCAAGCTATACCACTCAAATTCTGCCCAGGGGAGCAAGCCAAAGTCCCACATTCCATCTCTGAAGCCCCTTCCTTGGGCTACTCACGTGAGCATAGCTCAGGAAGAAGAGCTGGTTGTTGGTGAAGACGATGCCTGGTAGGAGAGGCTCCTCGACTCCCTGCCTCTTGTCGTTCACCCATTGCCTGTAGGCCTGGAGAGAGAAGCAGAATGCGTGATCCCCCCCCCCTCCCCCCGCAATGGTGGTGGCCTTCCTCTTTGCTCATCCAGGGCAGAAATCCTAAATAGATCCTCTACCACGGACAAAGTGGTAGAGGCTTGTCAAGTTTTCCTTTAACAAAACCAACCCCTGGAATATGGTCAAATCATCTTTGACAAAACAGGCAAAAATATCCAGTGGAAAAAAGATGGTCTCTTCAATAAATGGTGCTGGAAAAATTGGACAGCTATATGTAGAAGAATGGAAATGCAAATCAATGTTGTGTTGCTTAACACTGAGGCGGATTCACCTGCAATAAGACCCTAGCTCAGTGGATACCAGAGCCGCTGGGCCAAAGCATTCACATGTTAAATAACTCCTCCCCCACAAAGAAGCTATTCTTTTCCTAACAAGTTGGCAAGGACGTGGAAATAAACTTGGGAGTTAATATATAGGGGTCAAATTTTTATTTTTCCAAATAAAAGGGAAAACTCAACATCACTTTAGAAAATACATGCTGACCAGAGTACAGAAACGATGTAACCTCAGAATAATAGTCTGGTCTTGACATTAAATGCATTTACCTTTTTGAAAATCTTCCCACATCATCCTTACATTTCTTGTTTAATCAAGGACCAGTGGATGATGGAAACATTATTAGGGACTCTTAGCTGTCCCCCCCATTTGAGAACCACTAGCCTCTGGCCACAATTTAGAAGTTTGGTATTTTTAAGAGAAAATTGCAAAAAGGGCTATAGAGACAGTATACTCAAGGAAAACTCATTTGAATGTAGCCCCTAGGAGATTTCTGTAGCATGTTTTGATATTATTGTGAATGCATCTACTGAAAGCTATCCTTTAAATAACATGATTCTTAACAACAATTATTATTCTTTAGGGTGACTCTATACCCCAAAAAGAAAAAAAGAAATGCAGCTCTATTCATATAATAGAGTAGGACAGAGTTGATGTGGAAACATAATTCTATTTACAGAAATTCACAGAATTGATAGAAATCTAACTCCTCAAGAATATGTCTGCAGTGTAAATTAAGGTACACCCACATGGCACTCTATAGTTTAATTTTTAAAATCACAGCAAATGTTGCAGTGCGTACCCTAAAAGCTTCCCGCAGACCTCCATTATCAGCAATATTTTCTCCCAGGGTCCTCTTCCCCTTCACCTAAGAAAAAGAAAAAAAGAGTGCTTCACAGCCAACTATCATCAGCAAAAGGCATAAATGTGATAGCTAGAAAAAGTACCATATTTTAAAGAGAAAATAACATTGACTAAATCACAGGTAGTCATAATATATTATGAGATGGCAAACTAACTCCAGCAAGGTGCTCCTGAATATAATAATTTCTATTTTATTATGCTACGTATTTCTTTCTCACCCACCTCTGTATTCTCACCAATTGAGCCAGCTCCAATAAAATGTTAACAATATTCTGAGTGACTCTGGTTTAATGGAGAAAAAGTAGAAATGTCAATACACAGATTACTTTCTCTGATTAATTCTTATCATTTGAGTACTCTTTTCAGTGTGCTCGTGTTTCCAAACATTTACGATCCACACAGGAACAAAACTTCACCAACCATCACCATTTTACCTTTAGCACCGTCCATGAAAAATTAAAAGGAGGGTAGTTCTCACTGGGGACAAAAATCAAACAGAAGTAGCCCAGGCCACAAGGTCAAGGTATGCAACGTGTAGGATAACCGGCCAAGCATGGTGAAGAAATTCCTCCACACCTTTGAAGACTGTTTCTGAAATCCCTACACAGGCCAGGAGAAAACATACTCCAAACCAGTACAGCCCACAAGCCAAAATCCAGCCTGCCCCTTGCTTCTGTACAGGCTACAAACTGAAATCAGACATCATGTGGCTCAATGGGGGCGGGAGGGAATTCAAAAGAAGGAGAGTATTTTGCGGCATGTGAAAATCACACCAAGTTCAAATTCAGTGTCCATAATTCAAGGTTTATTGGCATGCAGCCATGCTCAGTCATGGACGTACTGTCTGCAGCCACGCTCCTGCTACAGCGGCAGAGCTGAGCAGCCTCAGAGACCTACGGCCCACAAAATTACTTACTATGGCCTGTAAATAATCGCAATTACTTACCGAAATTACCCTTTGCAGACAAAGTCTGTCAATCCCTGCCTAAGGGGCGGAATAATGCCCCCCACCCACCCACCCAAGGTGTCTATGTCCTGAATTCCTGGAACCTGTGCAAATGTTATCTTATGTGGCAAAAGGAACTTTTAAAATATAATTATGTAAAGGATCCTCAGACATTAGTCTGCATTACCCAGGCAGGTCCAGTGTAACTAGAAGGGTCCGTATAAGTAAAGGAAAAGGGGGTCAGGAGAGTGTGTCAGAGTGATGCAATGTGAGCTGTGACCAGCCACTGCTGGCTTTTAAGAAAGAAGGGGCCACGAGCCAAAGAATGTGGCCAGCCTCTAAAAGCGAGAAACCACAAGGAAATAGATTCTCCCCTAGAGTAGCTAGAAAGAAAAGCAGCTCTGCTTACATGTCGACTCGAGCCCATTGAGACCTGAATGGGACATACAGAACTGCGGAACAGGGTTTGTGTTCTTTCAGGTCATTAAGTGTGTGGTGATCTGTGATGGCACCAACAGGAAACCTATACACCCTGTTCTCAACTTTAAAGCCAAGGATCCTACTCACTCTTTACTTTCAGGCGAGGCCAATCACCCAGGTATCAAGCAGTCACAGTGGATAAAAACAACTCTTCAGACAACATTTATTTCTGTAATCACCCAGGACCCGCCTGGCTCCAGTCCTCCAAAGTTCCCCCTCCTGCTCTGACACACATTGTTTCTTTTAAGACAATCCTTTGAGGTAAGTGCTGTTACCACCACCTTGCTTAACACACAGGGAAAGAAGAGCTCAGGGTGTATAGCACATGTCTTTGGTGTCACACCAGATCCCTGTTTCTACCGGGACTGCACACACATTCCTACAAATGCTCCTAGCTCAAAAACGTTAAGCTTAGCTTAGCAGAGTCGCCTCACCTGAAGATTCCTGGCAGGTAATCCCCTACCTCTCAGGAACTGACTGATGTGCACTCAGAACTGCCTAGCCCCTTACCCCAGGCTGAACAATTTCTGTGGTGTGATTCAGGCTCCAGAACTTTCTATAGTATCAGGCTGAGGCTAAACTCCTGAAACCAACATGTTTCTCTTACAGGTTTCTCTTGAAACCAACCACCGTCTTAGAGGTTTATCCTGAAACTACTTCCTAAATAAGTCACTTACCTAAGAAATCCCTTCCCGGGCTTTGCTTCCAGTGAACTTGACCTAAAGCAGTGATTAAAGGAACTGCCCACATTTCACAGAGATTTAAACCCAAGCAGTTTGTCTCCAGAGACTTTGCTTCATAATATGCTACCTTCTCAGGTTGCAACTGCTCTTGACTCTGGCAGTTCTGTTTATATACACTTGCGCTCGAACTCAATCTCCTTCCTCTAAGCTCTATCAAAATTGGCGGTCTGGGGAGTAGCCTTCCCCCTCAGGCTCCTCCCACTCCAGACCACCTCAGCAGACCGTATGGCCATAGACTTGCCTCTCAAGACTCGCGAGCTGCTCGTGGTCTGTTTCTGCGGCACTCTGCTGGAAATCTCTCCGGTTCACTGCCAAGGATTCAGGCACAGGGGACCGGCATCCACAAATGGAGCCATAAAATAAAGCACAGCCCCTTATTCCCACAAAGGAAGTCACCCTTTCTCCTCTGGGAATGAGACTGAACTGTTTCCTGAAGGTTGAATGGATGGATGCTGACACAGGCATCCCCTTTCTATGGTTCTTGTGACAGAGGTACACATTTGTCGGAATTCACTTTCAATATCTGACATTTTAGCCCAAATGGATGCTGTAGAATAGTCCTCCCCCCAACACACCATCCAGGAATAAAATAAACTTAAAATAAGAGAATGATAGCATGATATGGGGGGAAGCATACACATCTTCAGGGACGCCTGGGTGGCTCAGTGTGTTAAGTGTCTGCCTTTGGCTCAGGTCATGATCTCAGGGTCCTAGGATTAAGTCCCACACTCGGCTCCTTGCTCAGCGGGGAGCCTGCTTCTCTTTCTATCTGCTGCTCCCCCTGCCTGTGCTTGCCTTATCTCTTTCTCTCTCTCTGGCAAGTAAATAAATAAAGTCTTTTTAAAAAAAAACAAACAAACAGAATATGGATCTTGGAATCACACCCAATCTAAATTCTAATCTAGACTCTACTATGAGTTTTTATCTCTTTGAGCCTGTTTTCTTACATGTAAAATAGGCTAGCAATGTGTATACCTTTCAGGACCAGTATGAGGATTAAATTTGTCTCAGGTAGGTGAAAAGTCTAACACCCAAGCCTGCAGATAACAATCATCAGGAAATATGTATTCCCTTCATCCAAGAAAACTGCTCTTCTATTGTTGTTTTTTTGTTGTTGTTGTTGTTTTTTGGGTTTTTTTTCAGCCCCCAAATCTTTGCCTTTGTTTTCCCCGAGGATGGGGTACCTATGAGTATGTCACAAAGTAGTAATATTAGCTACAATTTACTAAGCACTTACTCCACGTCAGACATGATGCTGGTGCTTTTACTTCGTACAAATGAATGAGTTCAGAAATAGTGACCCATTTCACAGATGAAGATTCTCAGACCCAGGAATGTCAAGGAACTCTCCCATGTTCACAAAACTTGTAACTCGTTAAGTCAAGATTTGAAACTCTATCTGACTCTAGAACCCCTCCCCTATACTCTTCCTAAAGCAACATATATTCTCGATGGATTTTCACAATGTGATAACCTCTGAATTGAATATAGATAAACAGGGGCACCCCATTTCAGGTCTTCTCATGATATACTTGTAGATATTAAAGAAATATATGGGCAGAGAAAAAAAATGGCTTCCCAGAATAGTGATGAAAGAACTAGAGATACTATTCAAGGATATAGCCCCTGGTTTCTCTGCCTAGACAAGGAGTGGTGAGCATGGCTAAAGAACCAGAAGGGACCAAGTCAGTTTTGTGTGTTCTCTTGCTTCCGTTATGTGCTGTTCCCTTGCCTATACAGTGTAGGAGCATACAGTGTGTGTGTGTCTATATTTTAGATTAGTAAGGGCTTCCTGCAGATCCATACCCTACCAATAATTCTTCATTATTGGTCTCTTATTATTGTCAAATACAATGAGAGAAATCTATTTCTTATAATTATGAAAGCAGGAGCAGAAAATGCAATTAAAAAGTACAAGAAAAAGTTAATAGTAGGGAGAAGGCATATAAACCTGATCAAACCAGCAAAATAAGGAAAACAAAAAAGAAGTAAGAACAATGTGAAGGAGATAAAGTATATATAGAAAACCATACAGTTGTATTGGAAAACCTAAAACAAGAATCAAACAGATAAAAAGGCATACCATGTTCTTGAACAAGAAGACTATATTACGAAAATATCAATTCCATACACTGAATATGACGTAACTTAGAATCCCAATGGGATTTTCTTTGGGGGACAGGGTGAGAATGGGTAACATGATCTTGAAGCATATACAGAAGTATATTTCCCTGAGAATGGCCAAGCACTTAAAAAAACAGTAAGGGAGACCTTGCATTGACAGATACTGGAATAATCCATATAGCCATGGTAATAAGACTTCGGTGTAGATATCAACATACAGACCAGCAGAATGGAATACCTAATCCAAAAATTGATGTCCATATATAGGAGAATCTAAAATTTGACAAACATTAAATTCAGTGAGAAAAAAAAAGTCTTTTAGTCAATGATGCTGGATCAACTGACTATCTTTATGGAAAAAAAGAATTTTCACATTAAACTCCATAAAAAGGGGACGCCTGGGTGGCTCAGTCAGTTAAACATCTGCCTTCAGCTTATAAGACATGATCTCAGGATTCTGGGATCAAGCCCCAGGTTATGCTTCCTGCTCAGTGGGGATTCTGCTTCTCCTTCTCCCTCTGCCTCTCCTCCCTGCTTGTGTTCTTTTTCTCCGTCTCAAATAAATAAATAAAATCTAAAAAAAAAAACACAACTCCATAAAAAAGTTAAGTTTCACATGAATGAAGATTTAAATATAAAATTAAAAAACAAAAAAACCTTCCCAGAAAAGCCAGCAGACTGTATATATGATATAGAGGGGAAATGCAGAAACTATTTTTAAAGATTTCTTTTATTTATTGATTTGAAAGAGTGAGAGAGAAAGAACATGAGCAGGGTGAGGAAAAGAAGGAGAAGCAGACTCCCTGCTGAGTGCAAAGCCCAATGTGAGGATGTGGGGCTTGATCCCAGAACTCTGGGATCATGAGATGAGCCAAAGACAGACGCTTAACCCACTGAGCCACCTCGGTGCCCCTATTTTTTAAGAGAAATGGGTATCTTTGGCTGTATAGAACTGTTTAATTTTTGTATGTCAAAAGATGCCATACATAAAATCCAATGGATGGATGCATAATATATTGGGAGAAAATACTGTAATGTGAATGACAAAATTTTAACATCTGTAATATTTTTAAAAAGTTCTCATACTTTGGTGAGAAAATAACTGAATAGATAAACGCTCTTTCATATATCACTGGTGGGAAGATGAATATTATAACTTCTTGGTGACAGTACGAAAATCCTAGATGAATAAAAAGAATAGGTACACAATAAGAGGTTTTGTTACAGCAGCATTTACTGTGGGAAAAGAGCTGGAGACAAAATGTGACCTATCTCAACAAGATGTTAGGCAAATATGTCAGACTACATTCCCATTGCGGACTTCTAGGCAGACACTGAAAACCATGCAACAAAGGGGCCTGTGGTGTGTGTCTATCTCTTCATGAGCATGCGAAACAGTGTACCAGGGTGATTAAGATGAATGACAGGCAGGGAAGAGAAGAGTGATGAGAGGGGAAGGGGTGAATACAAGAAAGGAATAAAATCTGACACACACGAACGGCATGCATAAAATTTCATTCTTGTCTTCATGAACACGTATTATGTAGATATAATAGAAAATAAATGTTTTCGAAGTACATTTCTTTTGTTCAAACTTCTATAACTAACATCTCTTAACCAATTTAGGGTCATTAATTCAAAATAATGAGATTTATTTCAACGAATTAAATAGTAATTTGGAAGGAAATTTTAAAAAATGATATGGAGCGTAGATTTATAAGAATTGTATTGTTTATGTTTGCTACAAGATTTTCTACATTTATCTAAATCTAGGAAAACAAACTCATGTTTAGGCCTGTGATTCTCAAACTGGAGCTTGTATCAGAGTCACCTGAGGGCTTGGGAAAAGACAGACGGCCAGAAGACCAGTGTCACCCTCCCTCTAGAATTCTGGGTCAAGAGGTCTGAAGTAAGACTCAAGAAGAGATTATGCGGAGTGAAATAATTCAAGCAGAGAGAGTCAATTATCTTATGGTCTCACTTACGTGTGGAG